>JAWWTY010000106.1:94090512-94127971 GCA_035222235.1 Margarornis squamiger
AGTAACTGTTTCCAGATCCCCTGTTTTCATTTCCATCCTTTTTTTTTTTTTTTTGTGTGTGAGGGGGAATTTGTTAAATTGAAAGTGTATATAGATCTACTGTAATTCATTTTAACAGAAAAGCCACGGGAAGCTTGTTTTGATCCTGGAAACATCATGAATGGGACAAGAATTGGAACAGACTTTAAGCTTGGTTCAACTATTACTTATCAGTGTGATGCTGGATATAAGATTATTGATCCTTCAACTATAACATGTGTAATTGGTACAGATGGAAAACCAGCATGGAACAGAGCATTGCCATCCTGTAATGGTATGTATCATTTTCTTACCATTTCCCTTGTCCCCTCAGTGAATTCAATTTCTCAGACACTGAGTTATTTATACTATTGCTACACATATAGATTGCATAAAAAAAATCTGAGGTCAAAAAATGAGAATTATGGTGAGTCTTGGACTATAGTTTAGTCAATAATGTATCAAGTATTTAAAAATATCTTTAAACTCTGGAATCAACACCTGTTCATATAATGACTACAAAGTAATGTGTAAGTTTCTTTAGACACCCAGTATTATTTAGAACAGATATCACAAGCATCTCAATACTGCATTAATTGTCACCTCAGAATAAGGATTATAATTACTGAGGCAGAAAATTAAAATGACATCTCAGAGCTATGGCTAATTTATCCTCTATCCCTTGTTTTAGCATTTGTGTTGTACATATATATATATATATATAAAGAACAATTTTAACAAATCAAAAGGAAGTTACATATAGATAAGGAACAATTTTAACAAATCAAAAGGAAGTTACATATATTAGTTAATGACCATAAAGCACTGATGTATTTATGTTGAAAAATAATCCCCTGCAAAATTTTAGATTTTAAATTATCTGAGAAGACAGTTTAGAAGGAAACATTTCTACAGCTCCATAACTTTGGCATTTCTTTCAAATTAAGTGATGTACTTCTGTTCCAGTGAAATGTTTGTGACTTGATAGAAGATAGACTTTGTGTCTTAGTTTCTGGTATCCTCAAAGCAAGAAGAGAGGGAAACATAAAGATTTTAAATTCATGGCATAAACTGATTCCTTGTGATATTTAAGTTTCACCTCAGCCACACAATCCTATTCCACCTACTGGTAGATCAAACTTATCTTCTATCATTACATTGGATTTTTGAATAATTGATATAAGCAGCTAAGAGAAGATGTGGATTTGTAGTATTAATTGGTGCCTGTGTAGGGAAGTTAAACATGTAGAGATATTTCAAGTGTGATTTTAAAGATTTTAAAGCAGAAAGAGCAGGTCTGCTCCACAAGAGTCAGGAGCTGAGCAAAGAACAAGCTCTGCCCTCGCTCTCTAAGCATAGTTCCACCACACATGAGCCAGGTCAGCAGAGCCAGGAGCAGATATTCAAATAAAAACCTCACCTAAATTGTGTGTTTACCGTATCTTTCAATCAAATAATTTATACTTCTAGTCCACTGTGAATACTTGTAGCCAAGTGAAACTCTCATATATTCTAATTTTAAATAAATTATACTAAAAATTATCTCCTAAAAAGCATTAGAAATGTCAGTATAGGAAATCAAAACAAAAGCAAAACCAGTAAACTGTCACTTTTTAATCTTTAGATTTTAGTTTGGGAACTAACTAATACAGACAACTCTAATTAATATAATGTGTCTTTCTGTTTGTTTCCAGCACCATGTGGAGGGCAGTATACTGGATCAGAGGGAGTCGTTTTGTCACCAAATTATCCTCATAATTACACTGCTGGACAGACTTGTCATTATTCAATAACTGTCCCTAAAGAATTTGGTAATAATTTCTTCTACTGATTTATCAATCATTATAATTCTTCTACTATTCAAGTGTTCTTTATGTGCAATAGCAACCATAGATTTTCAATACATTGCAAATTATTTATAAAAAATAAATACATGCCTGACATGGAAATTGATTCTTGGGTTTTGACCTTTTACTTCTCTCTAGAGTAATCAATAGATTTCAGCTAAGCCATCTCTGTCTGCTATCCAAGCCTGTCCTACCTTCATTGATTACATTGCTCATCATCATAGGATAATCATGCATTCGAGCTGCCTGCAAAGTAAAATCAAGTGTCAAAAACCAAGCTCTTATTATCTTCTTATATTTTAGCTATTTGTTTTTCATGTTTTAACAAGGACAAGATGCATAGAATCCCATTTATGAGGTACAGTGGAGGGAAAGGAAGAAATTTTACATAAAACAAGAAAAAATCCCCAGATCACCAAACTTATTATTTGAATGTGTCAAAATACTTGAACAAAATCTCTAAATGTATGTAGGATGTGGCTTTTTTTCTAATTCAAATCCAGGCAAACAGCAATAAAATCCATTTTACTGCTTTCTTGCCAAGACCGAATTCACAGCAACTTAATGCATTTGGTACTTTCTCTATGCAAAACCTGTAACAACTCAGATGTAAATAAAACACAGGTGGCCAGAGTGACGAAGTATTATTTTCATTGACTTGGTTTTACTGGGTTAGAACTTCATGTTTCAACAGCTATGTGATATTTTAATTCAGTAAACTATTTGATATTTATTAGTGAGATATATAATTAAAGAATTTATTAATACACTTCAAATTATGTACAGTTGAAGTTCAAATTAAGTGTAGCAATGTGACAAAGCTGGTAGCACATTGTTATTTTTAATATCTAATTAGCTCATGTTTTTTCTGATAAAATATGTACTAATGCAAAGTTAACAAAATTGACAAATCATTGTTTCAAAAATCTTACTCACATTTATTATATGTAATAATAGATGCTGCTTAATAGTTGCTAAACTTGGTAATGTCATTTTGGTAAAAACTTTTCTTTTTAGATATTCCATTTCCTTATTCTCATAGGTATATATATATATATATATATATATATATACACATATGAAGAAATAAGACTTCTTTGACTGGCCATCACGGTTTTGGGGAAAGCATGTCTTACTCAACATTTTTTTAAAAAAAAATAAAAGATAAGAAAATAATGAAAAGCAAATAATATTTCTATTACATAAGTTCGATGAAACTGTTTTATTTTGGTACAAAATAAAGTACGTTGGAAAGATTAATGCAGAAATTCACTGGTAACTAAGACAAGTAGAAATATGTCCTTAAATTTGTTTTTGACAAGACTAAGATCTTTTTTTTTTTTTTTTTTTTTTTTTTTTGATGTTGTTGTTTTTTTACAATTTGCCTATTTTCAGACAGCTTTGAATGATGTGGCAGAATTATTTGATGGAGAAAACTCTCAGGCTAGACTTCTTAGTTCCCTGTCTGGATCCCACTCAGGTAATTAATAAAGAAAAAGAAGTATACATTTCTCATGGAGCTTGGCATTGGAAAGAAAATAAATCAGAACAATGTTATGAATTTCATTTGAAAATAGAGTTATTGAAACAGGATGACAAGGAAAATGGAGCATCCTTCTAAATCTTTGAATCATGACATTATTCTGGAACATATTTTGGGCAGGAATTGATTGCTGGGGTGAGTGCAGAAATAATTGAATTAAATTCTCAGAACTCTATGTAAGAGGGCAGATTGGATGGTATAATTATCTTCTGTGCCCCTAAACTTTTTGAATTATACATCTACATATTCTGAATGTCTAATTTAAACACAAATTACTTGTATTTACAAAATGCAATTATCTGTATGCAAACATGCACTTACACTAAAAGCGGGCAAGCTGTTGCATTCAGGTAACTATAGCAAAATGCTGACCTTGTGAAATTGTAACTAAGATTAAATGAATTTCATCATGATCAGAATTTCTAATGTATGTATATATATAATGATTGTGTTCATCTCCAGTGGATAATATATAAATATATTTCTGCAGCTATGAATGTGTTTTGTCATAAACTTCTAATATTTAGGAGGGTTTATATGTGAGTTTAAGAATTTTGCAATCCAGGGCTTCTCATGGCTTTTCAGCTTTTACCTTGAATAACTGGAGAGATACTTCATATGAAAAGAATGCAACATATCTGTTTGATTTATAGAAAATATATTATTTGAAAAATTCCACTCATAATTTTCCTCTGGAGAATCCCAGCTGTTTGTGTCATAAGAAGAGTTCACAAACAAATTTTAAGATTTGTTTAATTACTGGAGAGATTTCAGCAACAAGACAAAATTATATGTTGAAATTTAAGAGACAACTCATCTAAGCACCAAGTTTTACTGCATCAAACTTTTAAGTAAAAGTTGAAGCTAATGTTTGATTTCACAGCAGGCTTTTGAAAATATTTAAAGAGAATTTAAACTTGTGATTTTTATTTATTACTAGTGACATCTGATTTACATTGATTTAGGATAACATTCTGTTACACAGAATCACTAGTTGCAATAATATAAAATTAATCAAAGTGAAAGAATTCACTGGCCCCAGGTGGCAGTAGGGTTCTCCAGTCAAGTAGTTTATTTGAGCTCTAGTTCCAACAGCTACAATAAATGTCAGAAGGTTTATGTTGTTGAATCACAAAGTCATTTTATTTTGACAAGTTTTCAAACGTCCAATAGCAAATTTAATTTCGTACAGTGTTATTTATTTTTTCTTTAACTATAGAAGAAAACATAAAACTATGTATTTTAACAGTATATTTGATTACATACTGAAGAGCTGTAACTGTTGTTTCTGTTTTGCGCATTTAATTTATTTACTGT
This sequence comes from Margarornis squamiger, assembly GCA_035222235.1. NCBI lineage: Eukaryota > Metazoa > Chordata > Aves > Passeriformes > Furnariidae > Margarornis > Margarornis squamiger. The sequence goes on from JAWWTY010000106.1 coordinate 94,095,238, forward strand.
TTCCATTTTTAGGAGAGACATTGCCTTTGGCTACGTCTAATCAAATTCTTCTGCGATTCAGTGCTAAGAGTGGTGCATCAGCCAGAGGGTTTCACTTTGTTTACCAAGGTAAACATGTCTGCTTTTGCTGGAAGACACTGGTGCCAGTTTCATGAAGTGTATTGTCTTATTCATTGGTCTTAATATATTGCTTTAAATATGGGTGTAGTCTTAAACCTTTTTCCAGTAATCAGGGACTTCTCCTGATGGTAGACTGGCTTCATAAAGGCAGTTGTCTACATTGATTTCCTATCTGGCCCCTTGGACTTGAATATGTTCTGCCTTTCTCGGTAGTCTGTAATCTGTTGCTCCCTTATTCCTGAGTGAGCTCAAGGGGTTTGAGAGTTTGTTTAGTTGCATTAGTCTTTCTAAGTACTCCCAGTTGATTTTTAAAGAGTTATGTTCAGGCTTCTAAAGAATTCTGACTCCTTGGAGAGCTTGGAGAGAAAATTACTGTGGCAGAGAGCATCAGGCAGTTTCAGTATTGAAGGGTGAGTGGGAGAGTTGCTGTCTGTTTCTGGCCCAGCTGAACTTGTCTGCACGCTGCAGCTGAAGTACGAGAGTGAGGCGGCATGAGCAAGTCTGTTAGCATACTGCTGGCTGGCTAGTTGGATCAAACTAAGTTGATCCATGAGCTGGAGAATGCAGTCTGGTGACACCTGGACCAGTACTTACAGATTCATTGCCTGTACAGGCAACAAATGCAGTCCCGAAGGGACTTCTGTGCAGTTCACTAGACGTATTGCCCACACACCCACAAGCTTAATGAAACAGTCACTGAACACTGCGGTTTATTGCATACTAGCTTTTTGGTTTTACTAAATTGAAGTGTAAAAGTAGTTTTGGGTTGTTCTAAATAATATTATCAAGATTCCCAAATTCCTTTTTAATTTTGATTTTTTTTTTTTTTTTTGACATTGGAGCGCAGTCATATTTTGACACAACAACTACAGGGAAAGACCTGTCTCACCTCAAAAATATGTCCGCAGTTGTAAGGAGCTTGTTTTTTAAGCCTTCTTACTTCCCTGCTTATAGAAAGATATCATCTTGACGGCACACTCTACTTTGGATATACCTCAAGGTATCATTACCTCCCCTTTTTACACATCAAAAGCATCACTAGCATTAAAATTTTTCCTGGAAAATTAATCATAAAAGAGGAGGAATATAAACTTCTGGAATTAGAAAACAGCTTTCAGCATTCAGTTCTTATCCATTTGCATATGAATGACACCTTTCTGTCTAAGTCTATTTGATTTTTGTATTCCTAAAGTGTTATATTTTGCTGCTTTATAAGCATTCAGAGTGATAGAAACCCACAATTCTATTCTGTCTGTATGTATATACACACACATAGATTGCTGTTGAACTAGAAGTCTCCAGGTGAGGACAATGCTGTGCCTCATTTCAGTCATTTGTGGGTTTAGTAACTGTAAGAAATAGATTTCAACAAATAAGAGCAGAAAATGAGTTAGACAAAGTCACTTTATTTTTCTTAGGGGAATCATGAAGATATTTGAATAGAAAGAAATTTTAATATATTTAAAAATATATCTTAAGAACTTTATTTAATAGAGCTTCATATATACACATATATTGGTTAATGAGTTAGTGGTATTTGATAAGCTCTATCATTTTGAGATTTCTTCTGTCTTCTTTTGAAGCATGTGATCATACTTCCAGTGACCACCTGTTTGATAGCCTTTTAAATACTCCAGAGAATGGCATCCACTCTCACAGTGAACACAGTAATCTGGTCTGCAAAGTCAATCATTTTATTTATTGCCCTCTATTCCAGGTTGACCTTCTTCCCCATTCACTTTTCCACTGGGCTGATTTCAATTTTGTTTCAGAGCAGCAAGAAACATTTACTAAAAGATGGAGAATAATTACTATAGAAAATGGAATGTCTCTGTGATACACTTTGAGAAGTCTAGGTTGCCGACACTATAGGCGAAAACTAAAATGAAGGCTAGAGGGGCAAAAAAAAGTTGTTGTTTGCATTATTTCACATTCTGGTTTGAGCAAACAACAGACAAGGTTTGTAGCTTTTGATTCAGGTTTAATGGCTTTTGTAATGTCACTTTCTCAAAACCTTCTTTTTAGCTGAATATGTCATCTATGCCCTCATTTCTTTTTCTCAGATCATCACTTTTCCTTGTATTTCGTGCAACAGGTAAAGAGTATCTATAATATCAGACTGGATGAATACCATAGTTTTTCAAACTATTAGGGTCAGGTGTGTTGGTATATGCTAGGAACAATAATGTTTAAGAAGACTGGGAATTATACTTTTTTCAGGTTTTCTTATGTTTATCTTCCTGCTAAGAGATCACCTAAGGAACAAGAGCCTGTATTTTTGTATAGCTGAGGCTGCAGCAGTATAGAGTTCTTTCCACAAAAAGGAAAGTAATGACCTTTCTACCAGCCAAAAATTTATGGGGTTTTAATACTTGTCTTCTTTTACTCACTCTACTATACAAATGTATGAACTAGTTTATGAGGTCAAATGAGATTTTAAAGAGGATTATTAAGAAAGTTACCATACTAGAATCAGGAAGGACTATGTGATAAAGACAGAAGGGAACAAGAATATAAGAGGAATATGACTTTAATAAGTTTATCTAGCTGTCAAGAATAAAATACACAGTCATACATTGCCTATTAAGTGTAATTAGAGAGCAGAACTGAGACTGTTAGTATTACTTTAGATATGTGTTACCAAGACGCATTATGTCCTGCTTTAAAGCAGTCATCCTAGAGAGGTGGTTGATGCCCCAAACCTGTCAGTGTTTAAGAGGCATTTGAAAAATGCTCTTAATCACATGTAAATAACATGACTTGGTCAGTCCTGAATTGGAAAAGCAGTTGGACAATCATTTAGATGTTGTGGGTGTCTTCCAACTAAATCTATTGGTGAGGAGGCATTTCAGCTGAGCTGTCAGCTGTCATCTTTTAGAGTAACACACCTATTCTCCTAACTTTTTAGTAGATGTTTGAAACTCTACAGTGTTTTGCCAGGGACTATTTAAATCTAAATCCCATTTTAAGCAGTATGACTTTGTTGTTACATCTAGCTTCCATTACATGTATTCGTAAGGCAGTTCTTTTTAAAACAGGGGGAGAAGGGATTACAAAAATAGTACCTTATAGTGATTTTGCATCTTTAGCATTTTTTATCTCACTGTAACCATTAACAGAGTATTCGTAAAACCTGTGAAAAACTGAGCAAAATGTTGATTTTAACATGACATTGAGTGTTTCCTGCTGACAACAGAATAATCTGACACAACTCCAGCCATGGATATTTGTGGCTATCGTGGCTAATGTCAGTAGCATAGTGGCTTTTAGTCTAAAAAGGAAGCACATAACAGTACCTTTGCTTTGTGAACTAATCTGAGTCCTCGTAAACTGCTCCTACATGCCATCATGTCAGAGATAGCTTGCTTACAGGAAAATAGATTTCATAAGGCAAGATTTTGATGAAACCAGATGATCAGACATCCTTTTTTTTGAGAGGTGCTGAAAATTCTAATTACACAAAAAAAAAAAAAAAAATCTTTTTGAATTACGGGTGCATGTGTGTAAATTTCCAGCCGTGATTACTGAAAATTATAGGATATTCTTTAATCCGGCTCTCAAAAAGGGTCCTTTACCTGCACAGCTGTTGTAGGGATTTGTTCTAGGGATGCTGAAATTTTCAGTCAGATTATGCAGCCTCTTAGGTAAGACAGATAAGTTTTAGATGTGTAAAGCTGAAAGTTTAACTAGCAGGGGGCTGAGGTGGTGACCTGTGTGGGAGAAGGTCATGGGCTACCATGTGCCACTGACAGCTTCCTCTAAAGCTGGTATAAACAAGCACTCACATGCCAGAGCTTCTACAAATCAGAGAAGAATGTGGTGCCAATTCTCAAAAATATCTTAGTGACAACTGCTTTGGGGCAGAGATGCTTCTGAGTATGTGCAGCTAGAGATGCTTCTGGTGGGGTTGTTGGAGACACAGTCTTGGAAAAAGGCTCTCCGTGCCAAAGAGCTATTATTTCTAAAGGGACTGTGGCATGTGGGTAACCCATGCTGGAGTGAGAACACTCAGAGGGATTGGCAGCCTGTGAAAGTCTGCAGTAGGGGACATATTTGAGCAACTGTAGAACATGGGAGACCCAGACTGGAATAAGAACAATCAGAAAAACCTGAAGAAAAAAATGAATAGAACACTAAGTACATCGAAGGGGAAAAAAAAAAAAAAAGGCAAAAAGAGAGCACATGACCCCAGTCTCCTGTGCTGCCTCTCACCTCACTGGTGGACAAAGATGGACACAAGGAAGTTGAGACAAAGAAACGGGGAGGATGGGTGTTTGAAGCTAAGCCTGGTAAGAATTAAGTAAAACTGTTTACTTCAGGTTTTGTTTAATTCTTTGTGTTCTCTTTCTTCTTAAGTCCTGAATCAGTGATCAGAAGTGTGTGTAAATTTGTAAATTAAATTAAGCATAATTAAGTATTAATTCCCTGAATCAAAAGTGATTTGCCCAGAACAATGTATTGAACCTTTTTGAATGATTTATCTCATGACCAAAATTCCCGTTTGAGAAAGTAGACCTGACCAAGGGATGGATTAATGCCTAGTCAGGTGGCAGGAGGTGCAGTTCTAGGCATATGGAAGTCCTGTGGTTAAATGTGTGAGCAGCCATCATTACCTAGACAGTTGTAAAATCATTATCACCTAGTCCATTGTAAAGTCATTATAAAATGAAGTAAAAAAAAAAGGTTTGAGTAAAATAATGCTTGTACAGAAGATACTTTGGTAGAGAAAAGGCTATTAATCCCAATAAAAGAACAAAAAAAGAGAGAAGGCTAGGTCAGCTGAACTGACCTAGCAGACTGCATCACCTTACTTTACATTTTTCCAGGAGTATGTTAGTTTACCTCTGACCTTTAATCCTGGATGAATTTTATAACTTTCTTAAAATTTCAAAGTTAAAATCTTCTGCAACCATCTAACCTCCTGATTTAGAAGAAAATGTATGTTACTGTATCTGTATTATCTTGTCTGACAAATCAACTCATTGCATATTAATAAAAACCATGTATTTCACTGTTATTGTTAGTATCAATTATTTCTAAATCTTCCTTGAAAAAGCTTTTCTCTACATTCATAATACTTGCATGAACTTTACTGTTATACTTGGTAGCAATGCAGAAAACTGGTAGAACATAATGTAATCATAAAAAAGAACTTTCAGTATTCTAAAATATATTGCATATTTAATGCTAGATTTGAGATAGGATTGATTTCAACTACTGTTCCATATCCAACTCGTCAACAAATGTTAAATTTTAAAGCACTTACTAATATTTAAAACTTAGATAATTATGATTCTTAATAGAGCAAATGACAGTATAAGAAATGAGAAAAGCATAAAGCTATCAATATGAAAATAAGCATACCTAGGCTCCATATACCTCATCTTTTTGTTAGTGAGTAGGGTGGCTGAACAAGGAGGGTCTATGTGTATGTGGGGTGTGTGCGTGTCTAGAGGTGTGTACATGAACAGATGGAAATACTGCTCTTCATGGTTACAGGCCAGCAATGGAATTTAAAGATAATGGTAAAACTAAAATATGTAGTAAAAGAAAACTAAATATATCTGTGCTTCTGTTTGCACTAATAAACCTGAAGCATCATGTTTTAAAATTTTCCCAGAACAAAGTTTAACACCCACCTTCTTTTTTTTTTCCCTCCTGTGCCATTCTGTGTCTTTCTGGCAAGCAATTTTTATAGTGCTACTTATTCATATCTACACGCAGTCATGCTCTAAAATAATTCTTGAAGAAACCAAGCTGATCAAGCAAAGCTTTTGAACATGCAACTTACTCCAAAAAAAAGTCTTATAATTAGTTAGATTATTTTTAAAGTACATTTATTTTATTATACTGTGAAATTACTATTTTATTATAATATATATTTTATTATACTGCAGATGACATTGTAAACAAATTATACCTATGGTTTTCTTTAAAAATATTTTTATATATTTTAAAATTGAAATTTACTAGCTAAGTGCAAAATAAAATGTCTTAAGAACAAGTTTGATACACAAACAACAAGCAGAATACTGAGAGTCAGTGGGTATAAAATATACCTTTTATAAAGAAGTGGTTATAAATAGCAAAACTGAAGGGAAAACAAGCCCATGGGCTTCTAATAAATGTTATTGTTTTGCTCTTTATATGTTCCTTACAGTATTTTAACTGTTCTTGTATCACATCAGGTTTATGAATTCTCAGAAATTATTGGTAAAAATAATTGTAAACAGTAAAATAGGGTGGAGGACGTATTGTTATCACTTTGTATTCTCCAATATGATAAATCAAATATTTGTAAGATGTCACATTGTCTTTTTCTATGATTACCTACACCAGAATACTTTTCTTGGCTTCTAATGAGAAAGTACTGGTGAGGAGACAAAGCCCCCATATTTATTGAATGAAGCAGGTGGTAGATATAGTATCCTGTTATTGAAGGGGACTGCCGAAACACCCACTGATCTTCTCGTGCCTGAAGACAGGCATCAAAATCTCTCCAACCTGCCATGGCATTGATATGACTGTACACAGACACAGCCCAAAATCACATACCAAAAACATTAGGCCATTCTTTGAGAATACAGGAGCAGAGAAACTAAATTGAATTAAACTCTGTCCTACCAAAACAAGCAATATTTTTATTGGTCTATTTTTTTTTTCTTTTCTTTCTATAACTGTCACTTGTGTTCATAACTTTTATTTTTATTTCTTTCTCTCTTCATGCAGCTGTTCCACGCACAAGTGATACACAGTGTAGCTCAGTTCCTGAGCCCAGGTATGGAAGGAGGATTGGCTCTGAGTTTTCAGCAGGCTCTGTTGTTCGATTTGAGTGTAGCCCTGGCTATCTGCTCCAAGGCTCAAAAGCTATCCGATGTCAGTCTGTACCTAATGCCTTAGCTCAGTGGAATGACACAGTGCCAAGCTGCGTAGGTAAGCAATTACATTTAAGTCGTCTGTTCTGTCACACGTCTCTGAATTAGGATTCGGGAACTGTTTCAGAAAATAGTGTTTAACACATATATTCCCTCTTCTTCGATTAATATCAGTCATGCCCAATTTAAAAGAGCAGTTTTCCATATCAAGAAGTAATTGAGTACCAGCTGGCTAGTAGGCAGTATAGTGTTTCATGTAATGACTTAGATTTTATGAACAAGTGTGATGCACATTTTCTTGAACATTCATTATTTTCATGACTTATCTACAGCTTGAAATATAGGACAGAATTTAATTCTCCAGAAATGTCTTTACCTGTTTTATTACACAGTACTTGTGTATTTCTATCACAGAAAGGGTGATGATTTCTTTCTTCAAGCAGAAGCATAGTGTACATTGAATAATGATAGCATTGTTAAGTATAGCTAATTTTCTTCAGTTTGTCAAGAGACCTGCATTGGAATAAAATTTAGCACTTATCTCCTTTGGATTTGTATCCAAAAGTCATTGCTCTTCATAAGAATTTACTCTATAATTAATTAGTGTTCTAAAAATAAATGTAGGTGTCTTATTTACCATGTAGTCTGTTTTTGTGTGTGTGTGGTGGTTTTTTTTTTATTTTTTTTTTATTTAGTTTTGGTCTGTTTTCTCAAATTGTAAAGGAGTGTCAGCGTATAACAGTAAAATATTAATGTACTACACTGCTTTACCAGCTAAATCCAATATTGGAACTGTCTTAGGCTGTGGGTAAGTTAGGAGCATTTCTGTCAATTGTGATTGTATTTAACATTACGTCTGCAGGTTGTTGTTACTCTCAGGTAAGACATGATTAGGCTGTGCTGCTGGGCTGTTCTAGGCTGCACACACTCAAAATTAAGTTCATTTCTGAATTGTTCATTCATGCAGGCTGTATCTTATGCTTGATATTATTCATATATTTTAGATAACAAGCATCCTAACTTCAGTTGGTTCCTTCATGTCTATGTGTTTATGCTAATTATTGTAATGATTTAGTAAAATTATTACTATTTTTCTGTTCTCTGTAGTTGTTTAAGTTGTGTAATAATTTGTGATAATACTTTCTTTCAGTGCCATGCAGTGGGAATTTTACTGAGCGCAGAGGTACTATTCTTTCACCAGGTTACCCTGAACCTTATGGTAACAGCTTGAATTGTGTGTGGAAAATCATAGTGACTGAGGGATCAGGTATTCAGGCAAGTCTGTATTCTGTCAAGCATGGATTATTATGTACTTTGTTTATTTGTCTAGAAATGTCATAAAATAGTAATAAGATCATTTAGGGGGGGTGCTTGAAATATTAGTGGTTTGGTTTTCTCATGGTTAGCTTTATTTTATGTTACTTTATTTTCACATGGGAATATGAATGAGAAATGATTAACAAGGAGTTTTCAGTTTTAGCTGTGTAACATATTGAAAGCAGGTCCTGATCCTTCAGTCTGATATACAAATGCCAACTCTTTCTTTCTGCTAGGATATTGCCAAGGCACTTGAGAGCTTTGCAACTATCTTATTTACCCATTTACACATTAAGTAATTATTTAATATAATGCAACGTACATGCAAAATCCTTCTTACCTGGTGTTATATTCCTGAGTTAACACAAAGTAAAAAGTGAATGTTAATATTTTATTTATGTGTTTTTCACTGACGTGTATTTGCTTTGGATCTCTTGTTTTTAATTTCTTTGGGACATGTTCTCTTTTTATTTTGTTGTTTCTAGAACATTTAAAAATTCATATGGCTAATTGGCCTAAAAGGTTCTGTGGTCGTGTCTTACAGATCCAGGTCATCAGCTTTGCCACTGAACATAACTGGGACTCCCTTGAAATATATGATGGTGGAGATATGACAGCACCACGTCTTGGGAGCTTTTCTGGTGAGACATGCCATGATTTAAAGATGCAGTTTTATATATAGATGTGTGAGACAACATCTTTGTTTGCTCACACATATAGACAAGGGGTATGTATTACATCATTTGTGATACCATTATGAAATGTTCTCATTTTTGGGAGGAGACTTCAGGTGCTGTAAACGTGTTAGTATTCAAATTCAGAGTTTTTTCAGGAAAAAAAACAACAAAAAAAATCTAAAATTTTTCACTTTGAATAGTGGGATTTAGTTGGTAATACTTTCAAAATACTTTTCACTGCTGGCTCATGTTCATTTTGTTCACTAGGACCCTCAGCTCACTTTCAGCTGCTCCCCAGCCACAGAAATGGTAACCTTTGCCAGGCTCTTTTGCTTGTTCTGACACACATGCAGAACTTTGTACTCATCTTTGTTAAAGTCCATAATGTTCTTGCTAGTCCAGTCTTTCAATCTGTCCAGGTTTCTCTATAAAATGGGTGACATGTCAGCCTCACCACCCAGTTTAGTGTCATCACCAAACTTGGTGAGGGTGCTTTCAAGCCCCATCACCCAAGTAATTTCTGAAGATATTGAAGCAATGTGGGGGGACCCCCAGTCTCTGGGGGTTCCACTTGTGACAAGCATCCAGCCTGAATGATGCCATTGAATGTGGCAATTATGAGAATTAAAAACTAGTCTCATTTATTTCCCACACTACAACAGGATATAACTTCTCCTCTAGTTGAATATCACTCAGAGACACAGCAGGAGCTGGGAACTCTGCTGGAAGAGATGAGACTTTTGAATGGGAGTGGACTGTGAGGTAATAAAAGCCCAGGGGGTTCTTTTGTTCAGGGTCCCACCTCAGAGGCACGAGCTCAAGCTGCTTCTGTGTTACTGTGCTGTGAATAAATGGCTTTTTGGGATGAGGGTCTGCTGTAGGAAACCTGGGGTCAAACTGGTAAGGAAACCCAGTCTGTCTGTGTGAGTGCGTGGTGTGCAGACTCACCAGCTCACTGAAGCTGCTCGCTGTGAAGGGACTTCAGTCCCTGCAGTGAAAGTCTCTGGTGGGTGGGAGTGTCACCGCCCTGCCCCGATGGTCAGACAGGGAAGTTTCCTTAACTGATACTCTGAAAAGTCCTCCTTCCAGAAAGATGCTTCACTGTTTTCTGTGCTCCAGGGTAAGTATTGTGTGATGTGAGTGCTCTGTACTGTCAGTGAATTTTCATACTTGGACAGTAACACCTTCTTTAAAGGCCTACTTGTCATCTTTGAGCTCCTCACCATTATAACAAGATTTTACTTAATACAGTTTTGGATTTAAAAGTATTTACCATTTCCTAATTTAGATTGTAGACTTAGGAAGATAATTCTTTGCAGCATTTTTTCTTAGGTCAGTTTTTGAGCTCATACCTAGGCTGCTCACAGTTACCATAGAAACAGAAAATTCCCCACAGGAAATGAAAATATTTTTTATGCATCCACCATGGAAGTTCATTAGCTACTTGATACTGTCTTTGAGGGTAATCTGAGAAAATTATTTAATTTTTAGTCTCAGTAGATCTTCCAGCTTTAGACTGTAGATTGAGTTACGTGGTGGTATCATGTAGTAATAGCCAATGTTGTGTCACACAGCAATTCCAATGGCAAAATATGTAACGTGAGTTAGTGATAAGCTTGCTGTGTAGCGTACACTAAAGTCAGTGACACACAGTTTTATTATAGATATTTGAATTACAAAAGGCTCTTATGTCTTTTTTTTTTTTTTTTTTTTTAATGTGTTGTACCTGTTTCGTTTCCTGTCATAACCTCTGAATGAGCATAAATGGTTGGAATGTTGTGGGAAAATGTGTGGGGTGGACACGGAGGAAAAATATAGACTGCTTTGTTCTGTACTGCAAGTTTTATATACATGTGGGGAAAAAGGCAAATGGCAGCTGAGCTTGTTCTCATAATCAAATCTTTTACTTATGTGATCTTTTTTTCTGTTTACACCTTTTTCCTTCTGTCCAAGTCAATAAAGTTTCCACTAAACATGATAGGATCTGGTTTGATTGTACTTACACAGCCTCTTATTTTTATGACTTGCAATCAAAATTTTCTTGCAGCATCAGGAGAAAACAAGGCAGAACATATCATATTATTTGAGATTTCCATGGACATAATGAGAAGAAAACAAGCCTGTCTGATTCAGTCCTGGTTATGTCCTTTCAGTATAAAACTCTGATATATCAGCATGTTACAGTTTATTCCATAACTTTTATTTCTCCAGGTACAACTGTGCCAGCGCTGTTGAATAGCACCTCCAATCAACTTTACCTACATTTTCACTCTGACATTAGTGTGGCAGCAGCTGGTTTTCACCTGGAATACAAAAGTAAGACTCCTTGTTTTTTTGAAACACTCTCAAGAAAAACGAAGCATGAAGAAAAGGAAACAGAGTATTTGTATTATTCTTTATGCTTACTTGTTTGTTTTTTTTTCCTCTTTCCTGACTACCAAGCCTGGTATAAGTGATATCTATTAAAATGAAGTTTTGAATTAAGTGACATTTGCAATTGCTGAAAAACAGCTTTCACAAATAAGCAGCATATAACCAATCAACCTGGCAATTCAGAACATTTATAAAAATGTGGGGTTTGATATTAGGGTGGGGTTTTTTCAACTTGTTTCAGCTTAGTTCTGAAATGTAGAGACCAAAAGAATAAGTAAGAGTTAATTTCCCTGCTTGGAAATAAATAAAAGCAGAGCAGATAACATTTTTTTCTCCTATTTATACATGCATATATTTATGCCTTGCTGTTCTTTCTATTCCATCAAATTATTTTCCCTCAACAAATTGCTGTAATTGCCAAAACCAACGTTTTATTCCCAGAACTACAAGAAAATGCTAAATTTATCTTGGTAAATCAGTGGTGGCATGAGGAGAATAACCTAAAAATTTTAATGGCAAGTTCTGCTATATATCAAGTCTTTAAAGATTTTGTGAGACCCTCATTCTAAAATGAGGTTTGGAGTTATAAATATAATGGATTACCTCGCATAATCATATTTCATTCAAACATGCATATTTGTACTATTGCATCTCTCCAAAACTTAAATCTAGTATTTAAGCTTAGTCTAGTATTTTAAAAGTAATATGAAGATGACTTGGCAGTCTGATGAGTACTTTGATGAAGGTCACAAAGTAAATCCTCTTTAATTTATGCATATGAGCATGCTCTCTTTTCTTTCAAAGATAATTGAATGATTTTCTTGAAAATGGTTAGTTTTTTCTATTACATTGGATCCAATATTAATGTCTAAACATGGTAATGTTGTTATTAATATTTTTTAAAAGTACACAAAAGTAAATAAGCACATGGATTATTTTTAATAAACTATATAGGATTGAGGTAAAAAAATGTATAGAAAAGATAAAACTGCAGATATTATCAAAAGACTAGATTTTCAGCTTATAATAAATATTTTAAACTAACTGTAGTCACAAGATCTTCTTGTATTTTCATTTAGTTTCTTGTATATTTCAAGCATTTATATGCAAATATGTTGTGGAATTTTTTTAATACAATTGTTCTAATGGTGATGTTGCATGAAAACATGAGTATTACTTCTGCAGGAATTTTTTTTGAATCTATTATTTTGACAACTTCTCTTTTTTGTCTGGGGATACCTTCTTCTCAGTTGATCTCTTTGTTTTCCTCCTACAACCTTCTCCTTAACCTTAAGTGAAAGTATAATTCTATACGAAGTGTAAATAAGTACAAATTTATTCTAGGAAGTCATACAATAACATTTTTAAGTTGAATTTTTATCTTTTAGACTATCAGGTTTATTATCCCCATGACTCATGAAAAAAAAACCCTGTTCTGTTAACAAGTAAAATCACTTAGATTTATATTTTTGTTTGTCTCCTACTTGCCAGTCCCACAACTGTGCTCTGTTAAAGCATCTGTTGACTTCAGTGGTGCCAGCATTTCAAGCCCAGGGTTTTTTAGAAATGCAACTCAGTATAGGTCAAGGTAGCAACACTCAGCATTCAGAACATAATTAACTATTCTGTTAGTCTGACAGGAAAGAAAAATTTCATTTCTTGTGTGGTTAAATGGTCTCAGCAGATCTAGCAGAAGTACAGTATATCTCTCTACGTGCCTGAGTGCAGAAACTGGCCAACCCCCCACAGGAAGAATTTACTGTTTTATACTGAGCAGCCAACTTATTAGATCAAGAAAAAAGCAGAGCAGAAAGTACCTTTTCTGTGTAAAAAATGCAGATATTGTTAATGCTTGATTATGAATACTAAGCCTGGGATCATTTGGTCACATAATGTTGGAAACACTATCTGAAAAATAAAACCTTTGGTTCAGAAGTCAATCTAAAATTTGGAATAAAATATCCTTTTGCTGAGGTGTTGTCTTACTGAAAAAACCCACAAAAATATCTATCTGGAAAAAAAACACATTCAATATGAAATGCTATGTTTGATAAAAATAAGCACATTGATAAAAGCAAAGGAAAAGAAGAACTAGATTTATAGTCATGGAATCATAGAATATCCTGAGTTGGAAGGGAGCCATCAGGATCATCAGGTCCAACTCCCGGCCCTGCACAGGACACCCCAAGGGTCACACCATGTGCCTGACAGCATATCAGGAAAAGGTTTTTTCACCCAGAGGGTGGTTGGGCACTGGAACAGGCTCCCCAGGGAAGTGGTCACAGCACCAAGCCTGACAGACCTCAAGAAGTATTTGGACAGTACTCTCAGTCACATGTTGTGATTCTTGGGGTGTTCTGAGCAGGACCAGGAGTTGAACTTGATGATCGTGATAGGTCCCTTCCAACTCAGGATATTCTATGATTCTATAATACAGTTTCTTCTCTAGTGAGAAGACATTTAGGAATTACAGTAAAGACAATTAGTTTTTCAAACTATAGATATTACCAGAAAAATATCAATTCTCAATAAGAAGCTGTTGAGCTCATCAAGTTCAAATTTGAACATCAAATCCTGCATTAGAAGGATACAGAAAGGATAGAAGAGACAAAGCGGACCTCATAGCTTTTCATCTAGCCTTACGTTTTGAATGCATTACAAATTATAGTAGTAGATAAAACTGCTCTAAACTAACTATTTCAGAATCCTGCACACCCCTGATGGCTTTATATGAATAGAATCTTCATAAATTAGTCTTTGTTAGGAAATGAGAATCACTTTTGAAAATTCCCTTCATCCCAGAAGAAATTCCAAGGATCAAGGAGCAACAGAGGAGATTATCCTTAAGTCACTACTAAATTATTTCTCCACAATAAAAATTATTTCTCTAGAAATTTTGCATTGCATTAATATTTTGGAATAAATGGATGAGAATTTCTACTTAAAAAGATATTTTCACCAGAGTAAATGCTATAAGCATGCCTGGGTTTACATCACTATGTTAGGGAAAACAGCTTTATTTCACTAAAATATATTTAGTTTGCTATCATTTGATGACACATTTTATATTCCACACACATTCCTGTTTTGAAGTAACTTCATAGAAGTTCATAAATACTGTATAAAAGCTTCAGCCCCTGATGACATCTTATTTTAATTGTAAATATTTCAAGATAATTTAAATATTTGAATTAATGCTGTTTGATTTCTTGAAACTTTTTTTTTTTTTCCTTTTAGCAGTATGTCTGTCTCTTACTTTCTCCAGTTGGAAGTTCTTCCTGTGCGTGTCTTTATTTTCATGGGAAGGATATGGGCAGTCTGCTCCTGCAAACCTAAGTGTATGTCTAACCTAGGCAGTGTGCAGGTTTCCTTTGTAGCCTTTGAAAACACACAAGTCTACAGTGAATAATACAATTTTGTCATTTACTTCAGGACGATTCTGTGTTAGACATCAAGAATCTTGATATGAGTTGGTTGTCTGGGTGGAGTGGCCTGAATTTCTATACTACGGTCAAATTGATAGCTTTGATTTTTTTTTTCCTTTGTTTCTTTTTTGTTTGCTTGTTATGTTCTTTTATTTGTTTTGGGTTTGCTTTGTTTTTTAAGTAAGATACACAAACTCACTTGATTTAAAAGAAACTATTGGTCAGCGCCTTAGAAAAAATTCATTCTGGTCATAACATAATTGTAAGCATTGTTGAGAGCCACTGTGTGATGTTGTTTCTTGTTATTTCAGAAGGGTTGTGTCTAATCTGGTTGCAGCAACCTATGGTAAACAAAGCAGTAAAATATGTAGCAGATATCTGTAGAAAAGACAAGAATTAGTCCTTTAATTCTTCATATGCATGTGGTAAAGTAAAGGTAATTATTTTCACAATGACCAACAGGTTTAATCACAATGTGCTTTGTTGCATTTCTAATATGTACAACAGTAGGAAGAATAAATATTCCTTATATTTGATTGAATCCCTTTTAATCTTAATGCATAAAAGAATCAGCTACCTAAATGATACAGTTCAGAATTGTGCCTGTTTAATTCAGTGGCAACTGATGTTTCAAACTTGGTCTTAAAATCTTATTTATTAATTCAGGAGTAGTTTAAATATTTTCCTTAATATATCAACAATTTAAAAAACAGTCTGGAAATTATGAGTGTTTGCTCAACATGCTGCTTGAACTTCTCAGTTGAAGTCAGGTTTGTTTTAGTAAGAACTGAATAAATGATGAATATTGAAAAGTAGGTTTAGGCCACAAATGTCTATAAGTATATATATCCAAATGTAGCAACTAGAAGTAAAATATTTCAGTAAAAATCCTGATTATCTCTTATTCAGATATATGGCACAAGTCAGCAGAATCCGTTTTCTAAGCTTTTAGCTTAGTGCTGTATCGATATGAAGAAATAAGTATGAGAACATAAGCTTACTTTTAGCCACTGTCTCCTTTTCTGAAACTACTCTATTGTGTCTTTTCAAGTGTTAAAGGTTCTTGGCAGCTGAAATAAAAGGATTCACTGCTAAGGGGACTACAGAAGATAACTGTCTTATGCAGTACTTCTCTATCATGAAAATCTCTAATAAATTCAAAGATAAAAATCAGGCTAGCAGAGAAGAAAATGTATTCTTCCAAGTAGCATATTGTATTTTACAGGTCCACATTAAAAACTTTCCTGCAATTCAGTCTTTAATGTGGCCCTTCAGGGCAGCAATCTTTTCTTTTTCCCTGTCTTAAAGAAGGTGTGAATCATAAACATGCCATTTTTAATTTAGTAGGTCCTGATCTTGTCAGTATATCTATACAACTTACTAGCTGTTGAGAAGAACCTGACCTCTCTGCAATAACTCACTGAGATAAAGGCATTTTTTAGGCTGGTTTCTGAAGTGCAAAGTTTTGAAAGGGGAAGCTTGGGTTTTGGTATGCACTATCATCAAAATGGAAAGAAAATTCACTCCAGCTTGATGTTTGTAACATAATAAAGAATCATATGTTTTTGTTGGCTGCGTGCGGGTGGGTGGAATTCAAAAAAAGAAAGCCTGATGACTTTTTGGACTAGCTGTCAAGAAATTCACATGTTGTCCAGTTTGCAGCTTTCAGAAATGGGCACTAATGGCCATTCACATTGTCAGATATGCCAGGAAGGATTTTCTTTCTGCCAGCAATGGCAGTGATGTTTGGACAGAATTTGAGGTAATTGTAGGCATGTATATAATTATGTAAGTAAGGCAAATTTGTCTTATGGCACAGCAGAGCCAAGAAAGTATTTAGCAAGCAGTAAGTGGAATAAGGTCAGGGAGAGGGTTATCATTCTTGACATTGATGTGTTCTCTTTTGTACTGCATAGCAGAAGCTGAGCTCTGAAGAGCATGCAGTAAAGCAATCCTTGCCCCTTTTTTGACTGCTTGGACTTGACATTTAACATGTTTTCCCATTATTACTGACTGTTCACATACAAGCAAGTTTAATAATGTATTTCAGAGTCTCTGACTATTTAGGTTCTGTAGTTTGTCCCCAGATACTAGAATTTGTTTGCTTTCTCCTGAGTATTCTTTAGATTTTTTGACCCTCTCTAACTAGTTTTCTGAATAAACTTGGCTAGTATTGTGTAATGATTAGAATAACAGAGATTTGAGGATTCAGAATAGTGTTTGATTCTTCTTTCAGCTTTCTCTTTGCTTTTGGGAAGGTAATATTCCTTCTTAATTTTAGGTATATGAAATAAAGTCAATTATGAGTGGTTTTCACATAGTGTTTTATGACATTCTGGTAGACTATCTATCCAACCAAAGAAGTAGTATATACAAAATATTATGGAAAGTATAAGCAGCCAGCAGGAAAAGCTTTACATAATTATTTGAATCTGTTGAAGATAAATGCATATATAAAACCATATCTAACAGTTACAGAGAAAATTACTTTGAAGATTTTCTTTTGATCATAGTCTATTTAAATTCTGTATGCTATTTAACAAATGGTAGAAAGAGCTATATTACAAGCACATTATTAGTATTGCTATGCAGTCACTGATATAACTTTCTGTACCTCAGAAAAATACATAAAAGTAACTTTACTTGTACAGATCTAAGACTTCAGCCCTGTTACTCTCAACACACAGGAATGCTGAGTTCAACGAAAATACAGATTTCTTGATGACAGGAAGTGAACTTCAAGTTTACATTCATATAATTCAGCAAGTACATTGCTATCCGTAAGCAATTTAATCACAATGTCTTTGTTAGATGCTAGTTTATTTCCTAACAGTGAGATCAGAGGAGATTTTTTTTTTTTTTTTTTTTCATTGCCAGAGCAAGAAGGGTGAGAAAATGCAGAAATAAGGGCTGAGTCACTTAAGCTGTGTCTGAATGCTGGATTCCCAAAACAGTCTGTATATGGTAGTCTGAGTTACTGAGATAAGACATTATCCTTCTCTTAATGCTGAAGCAAACAGACAGTTTGTTTGGATGCAGATCATTACTATTTAGTACCTATACTCAAAGAAATTTTCCAGACACCCATATATTTGTGGTATTGTGGAATATGGAGTGATTGACCAGAAGAATGATACTAGTAAACTTGCAGCAAAGCCAAAACCATTGAAGTTAATAATATCTTTGCAATTGAAGCATTACAGCCCCACACAGTGACCACACATGAAGTTCCTAGAGGTCACATGAAGTCACCATAACATCCTCTGAAAGTTCATTATATTGGTAGAATATGAAAATCTGTACATTCTGTGATAGGAATTGCTGAAAATCTTTAAAGTATGTTCATAAATTATGCATTCCAGTACACGAAAGGACTAGTTCAGGGAGATCCTGTTGCTTGCAACTATTAAATAATTCTTTATGTGCTAATTTGAAAATTTTTTGTTTAATAACTCTTTCATCATTTATATGAAGACTACACTTCATACCTTCATAAAACCCTGTCTGTATCAAATTATCTGAGCAACATATTGGTAAGAAAACTATTTCCCTCAAGTCCCAGTGAATAGTGTAACATATTGTTTCATGATGAACCATCTGGAAAAACAGACTCCAAAATGTTAGGCATCAGAGTAAAGTCAAACATCATGAAATTTCTGTACTAAACACTGTCAAGCTGCAATTATTATCAACAAATGGGTTAGATTTCATAGGAAGAAAGTAAGAGTTGTAGTCAGTTATTTTTCTTTCCCACAAGTGAATTGAAGGATGCACAGTATCACATGCAGAGAACTGTCACGTTTCTTTGATTTTTATAGAATTTTGTGCTAATAAATTCTAAAAATATCTTCTCATAAATTGCGAAAACAGTTTCTATTATGTTCTGGCTTCTACACATCATATTGTAATTAAAAAGTACTATATCTCAATTTCTGAACTTCTTTGTAGTCAATGAAGTTGTCTAAACATAAGGATCCACCAATAAGTTCTGCTCAATTTTTGTTGAAAAGAGAAAATATGCATAAAATGTATTCCCTCCTTCTCTCTACACTTCCTTCACAAGGATAAGAAAGGATTAAAAAAACTTAGCAAAACAAAACAAAACCCCAGGCTGCTTGAGAAAATAGAATTACAATACTGGATTAGAGATAATAAAATCATGTAGCACCATGACATAGTAATTGGTACAGTCAAAATATATAATCTTTCTCCTTCAGTCATACCACTTGTATTCTGTAGAACAGTTCTGGAAACTTCTGTTTTAAGCAAAATTACACTTTACTGTTGAAATTAATTTTATCATTAATGTTCTCTTATAAAAACAAAACCAAACAACAATTCTGTGTAACGAATTAGTGCAGAGAATATCAATGAAGTACTGTTGTCCACTTATCTATGTTTTTCAATCTTTGTGTTTACTTTTCTCAGCTGTTGGCCTTGCTGCCTGTCCAGAACCAGTAATTCCTAGCAATGGGATCAAATCAGGAGATAGATATATGGTGAACGATGTTTTATCATTTCAGTGTGAGCCAGGATATACATTACAGGTATTTCTTTCTTTTTTCTTTGAATTATACACTGTGAAATAATTACAATAAAATGGAAATGACCCACCCAAAATCTGTTCTGATGAAGAGTCTATAGTGTGTACATAGGGGTGATCTGTGTGAGTGCTCCCACACTATAAAGCTACAAATATCTGATATTTCTGGCCTTCAATAAATCTGGGCCTTGAAATATTGTTTTGGATCAACGTACCTTTGAGCAGTAGACCATCAAATGGGCATGGAAATAGCAGGGTTAAAATGTGTCCTCTAAAAAAAAATTATAGTACTATGCTATGTAGTACTGAGTGTTTCCATTTATGGGAGTGATTTCTCTAGGTGAAATTTTAACTGCAGTGGTAGAAACTCATCGTGGGAATTTGTTCTGCTCAGGAACTGTAACATTTCTAAAGCAAATTTTATTCATGCTAAATCTACTCTTCAAAATCATTCAAGGAAAGAAATATTTTAAATTAGTTCACTAATTGGGGATGTTTTCTGTTCACACACTGATTTATTGTCCCATGGTAGACATGTGATTGAGCTGCTGTTTGTAAATGTCTCAGCACAGTGTGAGCCTAAGCCTGAAAGCTTTTTTCTTCCCTCATTAGTTTCTCTAATTCATTTACATATATGTCATGACTGGTACAATACATTGAAAACATCCCAGTTCAGAGTCTTTCAGGTGGAAACAGCTCCCACTCAAGAAAATGTAAAATCTGTATCAGAGAAAGCAAAGTATCACAACTTCTGCTCCAGACAAGGATAAAGTTACCCATAGGAGGATGGTCAATTCAGTATTTCCTCAGAATATATAGGATTTTTCTTTGTTCCCAGTATTTGTTATCATTCTCATAAAATTCTGACAGGATTCAGACTGAACATCTTAGCTCTAGGCTGGCTGCGGAAACACCTGCACATGAAGTGTCTCTAGGTAATCAGGAATATACTTACCTTTTCAGTCATGTATGATAGGTAAAGGGTCAAGTATTTAAACTAATCCTTGCACTTTACATGCATAGTGTGACTTGAAACAGAAGCATTCCATATTAATGGCAAAATAAAACCTGTTATACAAATATCATACTAATTAAAACAGATTCAAGACTTGAGCACAGTAAAGCCTACTTTAGCTTATCATTGCTTATTTAATGGTTTGAGGGTTGCTTAAAAGTCAGTTGATGTTTCATATATAATCTACTTATTTTTTTTTCTTTCCAACAAAATAAAAGTTAATGTTATTTTGAAAAGACCTACAGGTATAAAACCCTTTGGAACTTTCAACTTTATTTTCTCTTATTTCATCTTTCCCTTACAGTATCCTTTGTGGGTAGCATGTCAGTAAGAAAATGAGAGATTTGATAACATTTTTATGATACGGTCCCTTCACAAAGGACCATCTATCATGAAAGCTTGCCTCCCAAATGGACTCTGACTTCCATTTAAAGACTTTTATTATGCCATTAACACAAGTTTTCTATTTCTAAGTAGCATTAAACTAAGTATATGATGAAATTATATATTCTACTGATCTATTTCCTACAGCCAAGACAAAAATATAGTAACTGAAATTTAATCTTCAGCACTACCTATTTATTAGAATGGGATGCTGGCATGGTTTTGACCTGGGTGAAGGTAACAGTTCAGTAATTATCACAAACCAAAGATTATTCCTCACAGACAGTTTGAACTGAGACACAATTTTGGAGGTGAGTTCAGAAGGAACATGTTAATGAGACAGATATACAAAACATTGTGTATTTGCCCTCAAGACTGGAAAACAAGCCCACACACTTTTACCAGTACAGATATAGCTTATAATCCCTTATAATGCTTTTTTCTATGCATTGAGCTAAACTTAACATTATTCATCCCTAGACTCAGGGCAGTGTATTTCAGTGCAGAATCTATCTGGAAGTCAACCTGTAATAAATTTTGTTACACAGCAATAAATTTGTTGGGTTGAAAAAAAAAAAAAAAAAGTAATCTATTTTTTGCTCTTTTGAGAAAGATTCCTGTTTTGAATATTTGTAGAAAAGTTGTGTGGACTTGTTTATACATTTTTATTCAGTTCCACTCTGTGGTTTAAGGATCACGATCTTTAAATGCTGGAAGGGCTGTCATATAATTACTGTTCATTTCATTGCCAAAGGGTGTTTAGTGCCTTATTGCTGTGATCCAGGTCACTGCTTCTGAGCCTTTAAGACTGAAATACACATAGGTAAACATCTGGTTGTTGGGCAAGCTTATAACAGTGATCTGATAGAAAAAAAGTGAAAAACTAGCCCTATACTAATGGTTTCCTCAGGAGATGGAATAGAATATAAACCAATTTATTTCATCTAGAAACCAGCTATCTAATCTTATTCAGCTCTTTAGGCTTTCATTGTGACACTAGAGATAAACAGCCAGAGATAAACCTTCAAGGGCTAATTCATACTAAGATTTTATGTTAGAACAGGAATCTTACTCTTAAAGTATCATTCTTCTTCACTGACCAGGATATCAAAAAGTTAACACAAGTATCTAACCTTAAACTGCTTAGATTTAGTGGGGTGACTTCTACTTGTGTTACCCATCATATTACACACTCTTCTATCCCTACCTTTTTCAACTAGAAAGCATTTGAATTTTGAATATGAAAAAAGGCATTATTCCTTTTTTAATTAGAAATAGATAAACCTTCAAGATACAGCATGATCAAATTTTCTGTCCATACTTAAAATAATACTGCTGAATTATAGAGGTGGAATGATAACAATAGAATATGAATACTTCAGAAGTGGTTGGAATAAGTACAGGAAACCTTTTGAACATTGTCAGCCCTGACTTGACATTTTGGATCTACTCTTACTTTGAAAATAATCAGAAATGTGAGTTCATAAATACAGTATTAGCATAAAGCAATCATGCATTCGTGAGGAAGAGACCTGCATGGAATAAACCCCTGATCTGTGTTAAAGCTAAATTTCAATATACTATGTAGATCACTATCACAAAACAATATAATTTCTTTTGTCTGTATGCAAGTCTTATTTGTAGACCTTGAATGTGACTAACTTCAGTTTTGTTTTTATACTTACAGCGATTCTATCATGAAATACTTTCTTAAAATGTCATAGCATAGCATATTGTTCCTTAACTGTATTTTTTACCTCTATTTCCGTACATATAAAATTGCAATACTATCTGTGGAATCTGACATATATGAAAACTAGTTTCATGAGCTTGTCTAAAGTGTAAAACAAAGCACCTTCAGTATCCAAATTCAATAGAAAGGAGTTTGACTCTATTAAATGTTAATGAGAATTTCTATGATGTATGGACTCTGCTGTTAGAAAGTGCATATGCATCTATGTATAGTATGTTGCTCAGACAGGACAAGTAAAAATGGTTCCAAATTAAAAAGAAATGATAATGAAAATAAGGTTCTATGTGGTACAGCATGTTTGCTATTCAAAAAACATAGATCAGCACAAATTTGCAGGTTTCATTTTTTTTCACTCTGGCTGTGAATTTATCCTCTTTAGAGAACATATTCACAGCTAGCAATAACAATCAGGTGTGGATTAGTTTATAATTGAGACTTACCAGAAAAGTCATAGAGCTCAAACTACTACCTGGAGATACATAAGAAAGGTAATTGCTAGCTGTAGGATTAAGTGTCTCCCCACAGGAGGGAACTTTAAAAGACCGAAATCAGAGTGTGCTCTTGTTGGAAAGAGGCTTCAAGCCAGAGGAATCATTTAATTTTATTTTTCAAAAGATCTTTTATAGGCCATTTTATGTTTTGCCTTACTGTGATAGTTAAATTATGGTTTCCCCCTCGACTCACATCAGAGATATGCAATCACAGAAAACTAGAGAGAATAAAGTAAAGCAATGCAATCATAGAAGATTAGAAAGAGTGAATAAAATAAAACAGTGAATATTGCATTAAGTAAATTATTCAAAGCTAATCCATTTTGCAAGTTACTAAAATGATACAATAAGTGCATGCACATTTTTCCCTTTAAAAAAGTTGTGTTTAAGAAAAAGCTTTTTATTAAATTGTTATCAATTTGTAGTGTTTTTAGAGGAAAAAAAACATTTATTTTTTCATCATTTTAGTGAAAACTGATCCTTTTTTCTCCTTCTTGAAATTTTCTGGATATACATCAGTTTGGCTTTCCAAAGCTGACTGCCTAAATATACTCAACTAAAAGATTAATTAAACTAGTTTTATTCTGTATTATTCTATGTGAATTTTATTCAAGGTGGGGTGTGTAAAAATTCCAATTGATGTAGAAGTGATTTCATTAAACGGATTTTCCTTTACTGTAGTTTACTTATTCTTTTTTTTTTTTTTTAATGATAATATGATTGCTACAGATAAATTATATTTAAATAAGTCTTTGTATTATGTTGACCAGTTATGCTACCTTACTAAATATCACTCTTAATACACTTGATAAAAATAAGCAAGATATGTTAATGACTTGCACAAGTTTGTATATACAAATGACTAAAATAGGAACTAAACCTTGTTCTCAGTCCCATGTCTCAATCTTTGTATCAGTTACTTTCACTCCTGCAGGTTTTTTCAGCTTTTGCGTTCCAGCAACAGAATGCGTAGCCTGAGTTCCTCGGAGAACAGAATTCACTAAATAAATAGATAAATAAATAAAGAAAGCCCTTTTTTTTTTTTTTCGTGTGTGTGTGCTGCTGTTAAGTTTTCAGTTTGAACTGTTACCAGAGCAAACAAAGCTGGGAGCATTTTGCAACTGGTCCTCGGCAGCCACCCTGAAGTATGGCAGATTAGACTTTTCAGGTTACAGCCATGGTGTATTTCACTTCCAGCTGCCACATGATTCTGTTTGGTTCTTGGGATTTTTCTTAAAAGTAGGTAGAGAGTAATAGGTAAATTAGTAAGTAGGTAAAGAAGCACTATAGCTGACAGCCAAGATGTTGCACGTATGCAATGGGTCACGTTGGGAGGCCCTGTGAGAGGTCAAGGCCTGCTAGTTATTTGTTGATGACTGTCTTGGCTTGGTCCACATCCATGCCATCCATAGCAAGTAGATGTGGAACAAATTCCTCTCTGTGCCTGTACTGCTCACTCAGAGCAATGGTTGATTCATTCCAGACTGCAGCCTGAAAATTAACCTCTGTGCTTACACTGTCATGGAGCACACTAGAATTGAAATAGGGAGAATTGAAATAATTTGACCATATTAATGCATGTAATTAGCTGCTTTTGTCTTATAATCATACTTTTATTTAGTCAAAAATGTGAAGAGATTTTCAAGTTAGCAGAGGATGGGATTTTAGAACATTGATCCATTAGAAAAATAAGAACATAAAACCTGAAGCATTTGAAAACAGCGTTTCAGAAATTCATTCAAATAATTGCAAAGTAGTTGGCTGATATAAGAAAAGACACTGATTAGATTATCCAGAAGGTCTTCTGTATCTCTGCCTTCCAGGAAAGTCCCACAATCAGTATCTGTAATCTAATATATTGCCCTTTCCAAACAGGGCCGTTCTCATATTTCTTGTATGCCAGGAACTGTTCGACGCTGGAACTATCCATCTCCTCTCTGCATTGGTATGGATCCTTACTTGTTTTCACTGTTCTGATCATCAGTCAGAAGAAACTTCAGGCTTTGTCATGCCTGTTATTTCTCAAGCTAATTCTGTTTAGTACAGACAATTTCTGAGTTTCCATTTGTGTCTCTGAAATACAGGGGGGAAAAAAGAGATAATTTTTTCTTTATATATAGTGTATATACCATTTTCAAAAGTACCGTGAGGGCAGGCAAAGGAGGAAACACATATGTTAAACATTATTTAGCTTGTCCTGAATATTCTGCTTTGAATCAGGATGCATCTTCTTCATAAAGGAGAGGAAATAACATATTCCTTTTGTAACATGCTCAGTGTGGATAGCCTTCTCAGGCACAAGGCAGGTCGTGCAGGATACCTAGGAGATTTCCCAAAGAAGCAGGCAGTGGAGAGCAGCTCTGAAGCCAAGCCTTCCGGGGTGGTGGAATGAAAAGGAGTTTTAGGGATCCAGAAAAGGCTGACTCTTCTCATCTGAGAAAGCTGTTAAATGATGATGAGTTCAAAAGCAAAGCTAAAAAGAATTCTTTTTGAGCACAGTAAGAGCTTACCCTTACAGATCTGTGCTTTCACTGTGTAGAAAGTAATCTTCTGAAGTATTGTTTCTTGGTTAGACAAAGTTTACGAGAGTCGAGATTGTACTGTTTTTTGGCATGCTTTTTCCAAGAAACAGCAGGAATTTAGGGGTGAGAAGCACAAGGCCATAATAATGTTCTGTCACTTCAGCTTTGAAATAAATACATTCTTCAGTGAATGCTTTTAATTTTAGTATTCAGTCAGCAAAAGCTGTTGCTATGAGCTTCATATCTAAGAGGAATTTAGAAGATTGGGATGGCATTGAGCAATATTATTATGAAAAAATTTTAAAGATTCCCTGTCAGATTGAGCCTATATATTATTTTGTATTGTCAGCTTCTACAGAAGCAGTCATTTCTGATTAATATGAAAGCGGTGAAAATCCTTCAAATCAATTTTTGACATGGAAAATTTATTTGCAATGGTGTGTTTTGGGATTTGGGCAGATTTGTTGTTTGTTTTCTTTTTGGGGTAATCTTCTGTTTCACTTTGTATATTAAACATGGTTCCTATTTGCAAACATTGAATTATGAAACTGTGCTATCCTGGAAGCTAAAATACCCCTAAGAAAACAAACAAACCCTTAAAAAATGATTCACCCTTTCTCCCACTTCCAACCCTTAAAGTGTTGATTTCTGTAGAATGCAAACTAAAATCTGTTCTTTTCACTAAGCAGGATATTTAACATTGAAAGGAGGTAGAGATACGTGAGAAGTTTGAGACTGATTTATCATCTTTTTAGAGGTTTTTAGATTTCAATTCAATTTTTAGTTGTCATCTAACCAGGAGAGTATTTTAATTTTTCAGTACAATTATTACAACAGACAGTATCACAGTATCACAATTGTGTTATCAGATCATGTATCAATGTAATACCTGCCATGAAGGCTCACAGACTTTAAAGTAATGATTCCTCAAATAATGAATATAGATGACAATATTTTAATTCGATTTCTTGAAGTTACTCTTCCTTCATATTACTGTTCTAGCAAACTCAGACACTTCTTTGAAAGTTGCTTCACATACTTATAACTTAGCTTTATGTCATTCTAAATTATGCAAATGAGTTTTCAATTTCCTAAACACATGAATTTGCTGAATAGAAGTATACTAATAGAAAGCAAAGAATAATTCTGTTATGGAGCTACTCTATCCTCTTTATGAATTACAGCAAAAACTGTGGTGGGATTTTTGTTGTTGTTGTTTGCTTGTTTTTAAATTCAAGTGTGGTTTTAGCTATACAGACTGATAACTTTGCTTCTACATCATGGATCAATATCATAAGTCAGTTTAATTCCAGATTTGTTCCTCTGATTGTGAAGCATATGGCAGCATAGCACCAGACATGTCTAACCATAACTGTCAAGCTGAGACAATAGGTTACCCAGTCTATGTGTGGAACTATATATTTGTAGTTAAATGACAGTGAACATGTGGCATTAAGTAAACATTTTGCTCTAAATCAAATCAGTTTTTTGTTTCTCCTTCATGAGGAATGTTTTGACTGTGATAAACTTCACTGCTTGGGGGTCATGGGGATAAAATGAAAAATCCGTTTTTTTAAATTAAGCATATGCCAAATATTAAGAAATAATATCAATAAAAGATACAGTGACTTTCTTTTTATTTTTAATAGCTAAGTGTGGTGGAACACTGACAAACATGGGTGGTGTGATCCTAAGCCCAGGTTTTCCTGGAAATTACCCTAGTAACCTAGATTGTACTTGGAAAATTTTATTGCCTATTGGATATGGTAAGTAAACTTACATTGGAAGATCAATTATTTGTATTCATCAGATTGAAATATATATGAGTATTGTGATTTCTGATATGCAGTAGATTCAGTGAATGTGTTGTGAACCCCTTACCTGATTATTCACTATCTTTTGATTTGAAAATGGTTGGCAATTTAAAAATATATCTTTGTCAAAGCAACTTGTTATTAACTTGTGTCTTGGAAACTGATTCCAAAGCAAATTAAATGTGTGACATGAAGATATAGCAGATGAAATAAATAATGTAACTTTTAAATTAATTAATGATCTTTTGTTTAATGTCCTTTTGTTCTCCAAGTGACTTTTTAACAGTATTTTTATGTTCTATAAAAATCGACAAAACCTGATTTCTAGCACAATGAATTTGGTTAAAAGAATTCTCACATTGTATTCCAAATCCTAGATTGCAGTTGCCAACTTAAAAACTTTCTAGCTTTATATTAAAACCATTGTCATACAGAAAATATCTTCACAAATAAGTGATAACTATGTTGAGAAGGTAATCATGGATCATAAGGAATCTATAAGTTAATGTATAAAGCACAATCTTCTATCACTATCAGAAATAAAAGATGAATAAATTTTCTTATCTAGTGATAATCCTATAAATAGAAAGATAATGGTTTTGTTTGGCAAGGGATTTAACGGGTAGAAGGTGTTCATTGAGATCAATTATTGTCTTCAAAAATACTCCAAAGGATATTTTTTACCATAAAGTTTCTACAGGGATATTTTTCCCAAACTGTATGTCAAATAATCCATAGATAATATATTTATATCAGCTTTAAATATTGCAATTGATGTGATCTTTCACAGACAACTTTCACTGAAAATATTAGATATTATTTTTATTGCAATTATAAGCAATTATAAACTTGAGTTGTTTGTGTACGGACATTCCATTGAATCAAAATAATTGTGTGCTTCAACAAAGTTCAGCAATAAAAGTGTGGAAGCTAAGTGTGTCCCAAAGTATAGTGCTCTCATCATTACATGAAAATATATCAATCATATGAAAGCAGACACTACTAAAATCCAAATATTTTAAAATAGAAAATCCATATTTTCAAGCTATCCATGGTAATTTTGAAATTATTTCAGGTGGCAGTTAATTGATTAAAATTTGTAAAAAAATGTTAGCTCAGCATGGAATTCTCATTATCTAGAGTATATTTGAGTGAGAGAGGAAGTGCTATTGAGATTACTGCAAGAAATAACATAATTTTAGTTTGACCAGATAATGATTTATTTTCTGTAACTATCAGGTTTATTCTGTGTAATTTTCTGCAAGACATTATTTGGTGTACAAAAATTTTACTTTGACATACCAAATTGACATTTTCAATTGTATAAATTTGGAGTTAAGGTTTGAGGGATGACACATCCTGTGTGTTCTCTAATTGAAATTAACATGTTAGAAAAACATGTAAGAAAAATGTATGTTTATGTTTGTGTTTAAAATTTGGCTACTTTAGGTAGCTGTTTGGGGTTTTGTTTGTTTGTTTGTTTGTTTTAATTACTAATCTACCTTTTTTTTTTTTTTTTTTACTTCTAAAACTTTTCTATACTGAATGTATACTAGACTTAGAAATTCTGTCTCAGAAATTAAATTAAAATGTGTCAGTGTTAAAGGTATTCCACAGCTCATCAGAAACTGTTTCCTAACAGTAGGTTATTTTTATTTAAATACCAAAACAATGATTTGGGGTCTATATAAATAAGCCAGATTATCTGCTTGCCACTTTAGCAACTTAATTATAATGTTAAGTGGCTGTTCAATTCTTTATACTTTCTATACTGCTGGCATCCAGTCTCTGTTGGGAATCTCTAAATGCTGATGCTGAAGTCAAGATGTTTCCAGGCTACATGTTGTCCTACCTCTACTCAAATCCCGAGTGCATTGTAAAATTGTGACTTCACTCAAGTCAGACTAACCATATCAGACAATGACTGATATTAAGACTTTGATATGTTCTAGGTGTATCTCTCTATTGACAGCATTGGGTTAAGTTTTCTTAGTCAGCAACTGAAACATTTGTTTTCATATGTCCAACTCTGCATAGGTCAGAGAAGCTACTAGAGTAAAATAACCAGTTTAGTGGTAATTTACTTAGTTTTGCCTTAAAAAAAAATAAAAATCTTTTTTTATACAATTGATTCAGTCTCAAACCACAGAAGCAAAGAAATGAGCTATAAATAAAATTGAATGAATTACCCTGGTGATTAATCTACAAGGTTTTCTCCTGAAGTCTCTATTGCTAAGTAAGACTGTAAAGCAGAGTAAAGGCATTAAATATTTCACACTGCTTTGTTAGTTCATTCAGTAATTCTGCTTTATTCCATTACAGCTGGGTCTTCAAAGTCTACCAAAGCAAGGTTATCCCCGAGCAGTGCAGTTGCAAGTTACTTGATACTACTTGGCTTCCACACCAGGGGTTCATCCCCCATTCCTCTTTGAATATTGTTCATACGCATAGTTTGAGAAGGCTGGATTCCAAGTTATTAGTCCACATGAAGTAGTGCCAGTACTTCAAAACAGCTCTTCACAAGAGATTATGCTTACACTTCTGACTGTTAAGCATGTTTTGAATGCTGAAAGGCCTGGTTCTCAGACCTGACTCTCAGAGAGAGTTGTGGTAAATTCCCTGGAATAAATCCCTGTCACCAGTCTGGAGTTCAGTGCTTCTTATAGGGCTGCATACAGAGTGAAATGACTCTAAAGACACACTGGCCCAACCTGAAGGGAAAAGGAGACAAATATAGGTGACTTGGGTCACGAAAAACAAGGTAGAGTAGATAGCTGGAACTAGGTAGGTGAACTTTTGCCTCTGAAAGGTCACTGTTAAGTAGCCTTCCTGGGTGCTGAGCTGATCCTGAGCCTCTGTGAGAGGCCTGGCCCAGCTGCAGGAATGCTCTTGTGGCAGAGTCCTGACAATGCTGTGACACAGCAGGATTTGTGATGTGCCTCTTCCTTGAGTGTTGCTGTTGACTGGTTTAGGAATCTGGCAAATCCCTGGTGTTGACTATGTGACTTCCTTTCACTGGTCCTTTAGTGTGTGTTTATGATATTTATTGGTAACCAAAAAATTAGAAACTCCAATTCTTGTAATGATAAGTAACCATTACCTTAACTTAAGCATCACACTTTGAATTGTGACTAAAATTTACTATAGTGCCTATAACAATTATCATGATGTTTTTTATTTGCATGCTGTAATATTAAGCAACATGAATTATAAAAGCTCCAATTTTGCTTTCTCAACACTGCAGGTGCACACATTCAGTTTCTGAATTTCTCTACTGAAGCAAATCATGATTTCCTTGAAATTCAGAATGGGCCTCACCACACCAGTTCTATGATTGGCCAGTTTAGTGGAATGGAACTCCCATCACCCTTGCTAAGCACTACTCATGAAACACTTGTCCATTTCTACAGTGATCACTCAGAAAACAGGCAAGGATTTAAGTTGACATACCAAGGTAAGTTCAAACTAGTATAATGGTATTTATGGTTAGAAAGGAAAAAATAACACTTTAATTGGTTTTTATTATTATTTTAAAAGATATATTTGGCATGCACTATAAAGCATTTTTAAATCTGTGGATTGTTTAATTCACAGGCTGGAATTTTCAAAAATGAAATTGTGTTGAGTTGCAATCTAGGTAAAAACCTGAAAACAAGGTGATGTTATTTGCCAAAAGTCACATAGCTAATACCCCTTTCCATCACTTTAGGGTGTACGGTTGTTGAAAAATCCTACTAACGTTTGCTGTCTTGTTTTTCCATTTATAAATTCTTGTCATATTTAATGTATTGTATTGAATGGAAGAGTATTTCAAAATATAGTAAGAGTTATTTTAAATACTGAGGTGAAAAGTTTTATAATTCCGATGTAATGTATTAGCAGTCTAGACTTATGTGAAAATTAGCAGGAAATGAAAAGACACCAGATGACACACATTCTGTATCTATTTTCAAAAACAATTAGCCAATATTTGAAAATGCAAACTTTTTCTGGTCCTTTTACTTTTTTCTTTTTTCTTGGTCTTCATTGTTTCCTTGTTTGTTTCTCATTAGTGACAATAAAACATAATTAATTTGTGCACATTTTTAAACTGTTAAAATAGTCTTCCTAACAACAGTTGAGCCCCATGACAGGATCTGTACAGTTTAACAAAATGGAATTACTGGTTGAATACTCATCTAACCGGAGAGGTAAATTCATGCTGCCTTAATCTACCATCTTAGTTTAAATAACTTGATTATGTGTTGCAGGTTAATATTGGTGGGCAGTTAAGCACTGCACAGCTACTGCCTCACTTCTGTCCCGCGCATTGTGGGATGGAAGAAGAGGAAAGGAATAGTAAACATATGAAAGCTTGGGGACCAACATAAAAACATTATTTAATAAATGAAAGATAAGGGGGAAAAGCGAGAAAGAAAACAAAAAAAAAGTGATGCAAAGGCTATCGCTCACCACTTGTCGTAGGCAGACTGATGCTCAGACAAAGATGACTGATGTCCCTAATTCCCCTTTCCCTTTTGTTGCTGTACATGATTTTTTATGATATGGAATCTCTCTGTTTAGTTCAGGTATCTGCCTGGTTGTGTCCTGTCCCCACCTATTGTACAGTCCTAATCTATTCACTGACAGAGCAGAGCGGGAAACAAATGGCCTTGCTTTTGCTCAGCAAAAGCCAGAACATTAGTGTGTTGTCAGTATTGTTTTGGCCACAAATCTAAAATGCAGCACCATATGAGCTGTTGTGAAGGCAGCAAACTCTATCATATCCAGGCCCAGTACAGTACTTGTTTGCACATAGATAGATCATATGTGCAGTGGATAGAGAGGTTTCTGAACATCTGTATTAGGCTAATACTCCTAAAGCATGCCCACAAAGAAGTCATATCTCTGTATTGTCTGTGGAGTTTTGTTCCGTCACAAATAAAATAAAAAGTCTTGTAGTAAGTTTTCTATATTATCTCTAGTGCTCTTTGTTCTGGTTCTAATTAGTGTGCTTTTCCTTACTATAACAAGCTTTTTCTTAATGGCATCAAGTCTTTGTAATCTCAGCTACATGTGAATAACTCCAGACCAACAGCATTTTCTGTCCTGAAACTAATACATAAATTTTATGTTGTTTGTAGACTGTATGTGGAAGGTTGAGTTGGCTCCCTGCCAAACCCAACTGCCAGCCACACGGATTCCGCCCCCCGCCAAGAGAAAAGGGAAAAAAGTACAAAAAGACAATTGTATTAAAGATATATATATATATTCACATATATTACAACTATATACAATCAAACAGTATGAATCTACAGAACAAAACCCAAAGCAACCCCAAAAGGGAAAAGGGGGAGAGGGAAAGGGAATGGGACAAAAATGGGTAAAACCAAACAAAACAGATACACTCGTAAACTCAGGGAAAAGCTCAAAAAGTAACTAATAC
>JAWWTY010000106.1:94128071-94171339 GCA_035222235.1 Margarornis squamiger
TGAAGGAAATGGTGTGGAATACTTCCTTAGTTATCACCTGGTAACCAAGGAAGGCCTAAACCAAAACCAAGAAAACTGAACCACCGCACTGTATAACATGTCTTCTTCTAGACACAATGTCATGGCTTGCTCAACAGGTGCATAGTTTATTACTCTTTTCTTCTATTCTTCCCTTTCTCACCTTGACCAGTAAGACTATTTTGTCAAGTCAGAAATAAATAGGAGTGTGATGAAGAGGACACCGTACAATAGAAACTGCTATTTTTTGGTTCATTCTGACCATCTTTTGTTAAAATCTGTTGCTTTTTAGATAAGCTGCTTGCTTTCTGTTTCTCCCACTTGCAACTTGTCAGCTGTAAACAAGCATGTTATCATGACTACCTCACTGACAGTATAAAGTTTTATCCTGTTCATTAAATAAAGGAAAAGCAATTCACTCAAAATGAGAAGAAATTGATTATGAAATATTATTTTTTTTCATTAGATGGGCCTTATAATAAAATATTTTTTAAGTGATGAAGATTGTGTAGTCGCATTCTCAGAATAAAAACAAATGTCGACAAGAAGTACTTTTTATAGAAATTCAGAAACTTGTAATAGTATTTTCCAAGTATTTATAGAAAGAATTTAGATTTATTAAACTCTCAAAAGTAGTAAAATTTGATAAGAATTAGTCTAATAGTTATAATAGTAGATAGAAAAATCAGAACCAAAAGAGATACAGTTAAATTAACTGATACTTGAGTCATTCTAACTTCAAATAAAAAATACAACTAGTATTTATCTCCTTTTTTCACAAAAAAAGTGTAGTTATACGTGTATGTGAATTACCAAATGCATATGCATTCATCCAGTTTTATTTTCCCCGTGAGTGAGAAACAAAGCAATTTCTCCAGTAAAGGCAACTCACGCAGTTCATTTTTATGTAATACTTCTTACTTATAAAGAGGCTCTGGGGTGACTCGTTCTTGAATACTGCTTTGAAAAAGCACAGTATTTTAGTAAATATATTAAAAATTTATGGTTTCAAAATAAATAAATAAATAAAAAGCCCAGAACATAATCTGCTTAGATAAAAAGTTGTTGGGAAAAATATGAATTATTTTAAAAGGTACTTATGATTTATTGTGTTGGGTTTTTTTCCTAATTTGGAAAGTTGGTAACACGCATATTCAACTTTTAAATTATTATGATCCATCAGATAGGCTCGCTCTATTGAACTTCTAATTGGCTTATGTTACGTCTTCTATCTGCTTCTTTTTCTACATTCTACAAACAGATATTGGACTTTTTTTTGTTAAAAATGAGTTATCATGAACATGTTTATTTTTCTTCAGAGCGCAGAAACTCCCTCTGTTGCCTCTTGGATCCCAGATTGCATTTCTGCAATCTAGCCATTTCTTTTGCAAAGATTTAGCAATTCTTTCTACAGCACTCATATTTTATAGCTTCATATTATTGAGCACAAGTAACTTGCTCAGCATAATTTAGAACATAAAGGATATGGTACACTCAATTCAAGATATTCATAATCTATGAAATTCTGAAAGTATTATGTTTCAGTGTATTCACCATTCTTCTGATGTGCTCTGAAAGAAAATGCCAGTGGTTTGCAATTGAGCAATTTTGGTAACATCTTTATTTTTCATCCTATAAAGTATATGTTGCTTTTGATGGCTGACTTTTCCTGTCCCACATTCCTGCCCTTGATACTTAGTTATCTTTTCTTTGAGATTATATCTGGATTTTCTTACTCCTTTTAGTAAGGAGTAAGATTTTTCTCTCTTCCACTTAATTTGTGTGTAATTGCTGAAACTTGACTTAAAAAAAGAATTCTTCACTACTCCAGTATTTCTTTTTTCCATCTCCTTTATTCCATGTTGGAAATGTTGTTTTCCTTTCAGTAAATCAAATGTCATATGAGTCTTAGCCTGATTTGTTTGGATGATGAAACTTAGCAGTGTTTTACTGTCTGGCTGTCATGCTTCTTAGTATACCTTTTTTTATCCAATTTTGAAACCATTGGTCGATTTAGTAAAATTTTAGTTCTGAAATAATGTCCTTATTGAGAGGAAAGATTCAGCATTACTCCTTAGATATCAATTCAGTTTGGCTTGCTGGCTCCCCAGTTAGAATATTCCTCCTCACAACTCATTTTGATAGGCAGTGTCTTCCCTAACTACTATTCATGGGATATAGATGTGGCAGGGAGATAAAATATGAGAGACTGGCATGGGTGTCACATTCAAAATCTTCTTATGGGCAAAAGGAAGGATATCATATATAGAAAACTAAGAATTTATTTTTAGTGCAATTGATGCTCACCTTTTCTATTTCTATAGAAATTAATTTATAAAGCGGATGGAGCTGAACACCTGATACCTTTATGCATTTAAGTAGATTTTTTTTCAGACTGTTTCTAATTGATCGTATTTTAACATGTCCTCATATTTTCTAATAGTGAAATTAATTTAATTTACCCTTATAAAAACCCAAAAAACCAAAAAGGACTAGGCAAAAAGAATCCATAGTTGTAGTCACCCGTTGTAGCTGTCTTAGTGAACATGTTGCCTACTGGGAAGTACTCACAAATTGCATAACTTAATCCTAATCTGATTTTTTTTAGATGTACTTGAATTTGCATTAAAAAGCATTTATGATGTTTTTTTACTGAATGATACAAAACCCAGTTCAATTCAAGGACTTTTTTTTTTTTATATATATATATTAAAAAATACTGTCATTTCTACTAAGTACAGTACAATAAGTAATGGCATTAAGGGAGCAGACTTTCTTTGCCAGTTAGATGCCTTTTTTGTAGATACCAACATAAAAGTAAAGGGAGATTAGTGATGGCTACACTTATTCAATAAAACTTGCATGTTACAAAAAAAAGAAGTTTTCTAGAGATCTTAGCATTTTATGAAAGATAAGGCTTTTGGGTGACACCTCATCTCAAGCTAAAGCAAAGAACATGAATATTGTAGAGTGAATGATGGAATTAATAATGCTATTTCTCAGTTTTTCTACTTATTTTCTGAAGACAGAGATTGAGGCTTAATATAGCCTGGGATTGTACTCTGAGCACACTATTTTAGGGAGGAAGAAAAGTGTATGCACACCAAGGACAGTAAAATATTTTCTATCCACAATCTTGCAAGGAGCTAGTGCTGCTCCTTAAGCACTAGCCCTTGAATTCTCACAGCCCAGGATTTAAATATATAACCTAAATCACTTAGGTACTGTGTGTTTCTGAATGCAGTAAAAAGATTTGTCTCCTTAGCAGAACCCTAGGGAAATTACAGCTCTGAGTATCACTGCCATTCAGGTTCTTATTGTTTTATGCTCTGATATTTTCATTTTTTCTTATGCCTTCAGCTTTGCAATTGCAATACATAGGGAATGATGGGTATTTGATTATGCTTAAGAAGGATTACTGAATTTCTCTATGTTGTGGAACCTTTTTTCTCATTTGCTGCAAGAAGGGAGTTCATACTGATTGCTTGTTGAACTATTGGAACCAGTTAGAATAAATTTTATTATATATAATTTTTAATTTCTGTAAGATGATGAGGACTTTAAAAGTACCTGATTTTTAAAATATCTATATTTAAGTTTAATTGAAATAAATATGGTACAGTTTAGTTAAAAAACAGGAGCATTGAGAAAAGCTGTCTCTTTTTATGGGTGTTGTGGTTTTGCCATCTATGTAAACCAGCAAAGAGAGGAAGCAACCACAAATACTTAGAAGAACATTTCTATATGACATTTGACTGATAATCATGAGTTTATGAGACCCTCATATCTGTCAAATCTCAGTATTTGAGATATAAACAGCCTATGTACACTAGGTCTGAGGGGAAAAAGAACAGTTACATGTTTGATTGGCAAGCCAAATTGTACTGAGTCAGAAGAAATACATAACTTCTATGGCCTTTGTGAGACTCATAACAGAATTCAGTACACAGAAGAATAAAGTTAATCTAATGTTTCATAACACATATTTGTGGGATTTAATCCCTGTCCATATTATTAATGTTGCCTCTACTTTTAATATTTCTGGAGTATCTTTTTTCCCCACATCCTTCCCTTTATCATTAGGCCTGCTTCTTCTAGGGAAGCAGAATGTATATTTGATTTGTGTTGCTTTTACTGTGGAAATCCTAGTTCCTATTATTGGAACTCTGAGAGTATTTTGAGTCTGTTCTGAATTTCAATATAGGATAAAGCTTAATATGAAGTAAGAATCTTACTCAAATATATTTAGAGAGCAATATGTTCCAGAAAATACACAGAAATAAAGTTCAAATTGCACTTTCTTTCTTTTAAAAGCACACTCATGCACATACAAAACATGATTTAAAGATGGTACATCTGATGGCGTTTATCTAGGAAAAAAACCAATTATGATGGAGCATCTGAGTCATAGGAATCATGGAACGGAAAGGAGATTGTTGAAAACTTTTTGTATTTCTAAAAAGGTTTCAGATTATATCCTAAGGCAGGAATACTAATGGAAATAAAATATGATCTTTTGAGAGGCTCATAGCAGATTATTTTATAACTCATTAGGCAACATTTTGTGACTGAGTCCTGAGTCATGGCATCTGGAAAAATTATGTTGTTTGGTGCCTACAGCAATAAACTGAGGTTCCAAATTGCCAGTCTTATCCTGGGCTGCAGCAAATTGCATCCTGGGCTTCCATCAAAAAGGGCATGGCCAGCAGGTTGAGGGAGGTGGTTCCCTCTACTTGTCTCTTGAGACCCCACCTGGAGTATTGTATCCAGCTCCTGTGCTCCGAGCACAAGAAAGGCATGGCCCTGTTAAAGTGGGTCCAGAGGAGGGCTACAAAAATAAACATAGGGCTGGAGCACCTCTCCAGTGGAAAAAAGGCTGAAAGAGTTGGGGTTGCTCAGCCCGGAAAAGAGAAGGTTCCAGGGAGTCCTTATTGTGGCCTTTCAGTACTTAAAAGGGTCTTGTAAGAAAGAGGGAGAGAGGCTTTTTACCAAGGACTTTAGTGACAAGAGGCAACAGTTTTAAATCAAATTTATATTGAACATAAGGAAGAAATATTTTAAGATGAGGGTGGTGAGATACTGAAACAGCAAAAGCTGTGGGTGCCCCATTCCTGGAGGTCTTTAAAGTCAGGTTGGATGGGACTTTTAGCAACCTCCTTCTAGTCTTCTACTGAAATATATCCACGGCAGGCAGGTTGGAACTAGACCATCTTTAAATGTCCCTTCCAATTCAACCCATGCTAGGCTGGTCTAGGCTGAGAAGTGGGGTTTTTTTTGTTTTGGTTTTTTTGTTTTTTTTTTTTAATTGTCTGTATTTACACACACCATGACACTGGAGAAATGTACAATAACCTTAAATGAAAGTTTTAAGTGAGATAATTGTGAGCTTTCTTAGCATTTCAGTGATTGCATGCTCAATTATCTTCTAATACTATTTTTCTGTAAAGCAACTATTTCCATGTTTAAGTGTTACAGAAGTATATGGCACTTGAAAAACCAGTAAGTCACCTATGGAAAATACATTAGAATCATAAAAACAGCATAGCAGAGGATCAGTTACATTTCTTTTGTGATTTACACTATTTTCTTATCAGTGGAAAATATACTGCACAAAAAAATGCCAAATGCCTATGTGAGATAATTTTAAAATTCAAGTATTCAACTGCTGCCAGTATTGGAATGAAATCTTTTTCTCAGATTTCCTTTACATTTGGCTTCATTTCAGGCTCTCACTAGAGTTTTTGTCTGCTGTGAAATATTATCTCTGTATTTAAAACTCAATACCAGCCAAGTCTTTTGTCATGATACGTGTAAAAAGAGTTTAATTTTGTAAGGTATGACATCAGGATTTGTTAATAATATTCGATAGTCA
Source organism: Margarornis squamiger (assembly GCA_035222235.1). Classification (NCBI taxonomy): domain Eukaryota; kingdom Metazoa; phylum Chordata; class Aves; order Passeriformes; family Furnariidae; genus Margarornis; species Margarornis squamiger. Next base: position 94,133,962 of record JAWWTY010000106.1, read on the forward strand.
TGACTGAATAATTAATTTCTCTGTTGAATCAGGTGTTATTGCATATATCAAAAGAACAGAAAATAACATAATTCATATCTAGACTAAAACTATAAAACATACACCCTGAGTGGCCTGTAAATCATGATATCATAGTCAGATGAATCACTTGACCAATATTTTATGAATCATCTATAGGATTTATACCAAAACCCACATGTAGAGTATCTTAACGTTTTTCATCTTATTTTTTTAAAAATAACAAAATATCAAAACAACCAATTGTGCTCTGCTCGTGTGTGACTGCTCTCACCCCTAACTGACTGACCTTCAAATTTATGGTGATCTGCTTTAGGCACAGGTTCTACTCTTACTGAAACAAATACCAGAACAACCCCCAGAAGTTTCTGTATGTGTTTTGTTACTTACAATATGCAAAAACCATATGCATATCTGAATAAACAGAGGCTAGAATTTTATAAGCTAGGCTGTATTTTTTTCATTTACGATCCAAAGGACTGTAAGGGATGGTGCGCAAATTAAAGGAACAGAGAAATGTTGATGCTCTTTCAGGATTTCCTCTCTCACCTGAGTGGTTCCTGTATTATCTTCTTATGTCGATCACTGAGATAAGGCTTTTTCTGAAAATAATTTTTAATACTGCCTTAAAAAATCTGAGGCAGTGTTAAGTATTTTTAAAATGTAAACTATGAATAATATACTGCTACAAGTTAACCAGTAAGGAATGATCCTTTCATGCGTACTCTTTTCCTCAAAATACTGTACAATCAAAGTTTAAAAGTTCCAATATTTATTGTCATTTTTTCAAAACACTCTTTTTGTAACTACTGGGCAATGTATTGCTGCACCTTTTCAGGTGAGATCCTCTGACCCTCCAGAATAATCTATTCTATTTTTAATATCATTTGCAAAGTAGATTTTTGTATAGTTTAATATGTCTTACTATGTCCTGCACTCTTAAATAATCTTTCTAATACTCTATTTTGTATAAAGGTGTTGATGAAAATGATATTATTTCTAGTACTGCTGCAAAAATAATATTAACAGGAGCAATAATAACATTATTAATGAGCCATTACTAGATTTAGCACAAAATTTGAATGAACTACATTTAGGGAGAATAAACCTTTTCACATTTCTCTTCCAGTAACAGTAAATTTTTTGTTATTTGGGAGAAGGGGGATCTGGTTTATTGGAGGATTTCAGAATATTTTGGTACCTCCACATCTCTTCCAACTTTGTAATGTTACAGACACTGGAGTCTGGATTCACTGATTAAATCAGGGAAAAGAAGAAGATTTTCTGAAAAGAAATCTTCTCTTTAATGCATAGCACGATTCTGATGAGCAATGACTAAAAAAACTAATGACAGTAGCTGTACTTCAGTGAAGCAATTAAATACAAACATTGTCAGTAAGTACTTAAGGATAAGCTATATGTTTAGTTTAATCTTGTTGAAGTGGCTTGTTTAAATAATCTAGTTGACAATAGTAAGTATATACTTCTAGGATTAACATGTCCATATTGTAAAGATTAGCTTTGAAAAATAACAAAATACTTAGTTTAAAATGTCTTCTCCATCTCTCTTTCTGCATTTTTAGAGCTTGGTCTTAATGGCGCATGTTAATATAGAACACACTGATATTACTGCTCTTATTTTGAACTTCCTTCTCACAAGTATTTCATGACTACAAATAGAATGCTCAGAGAGAGCAGGACATGCATCTTCTCAACACTTACTTATTAAGTGGCAATTATTTGTTATCTATGCGAAGTTGCTTGCAAATGATTCTGCATAACACTTTTATGAAACTGTCTTCCTTTTTTGCTTCATATGGAACTACTTAGTTTTAAATTGTCTTTGTATCTTCATAAATGTTATTAATGAAAGCTCCATCTGAATTTTCATCACACTAGCTTTCATGAACTGAGTTTCATTAAATAATAGTTTGAAGTCTGAAAACATAGAACCCAACATCAAATAAATCATTAAAGCTATTTCTAAAAGGAACATTTCCCTTGGTCGATATCAGTAAATTTTTTAGACCTTTATTGTGCCCTGTTTCTTTGTAGTCATTCACTAATTCTTTTCAACATTAGGTCAGGTGATTTTTTTGGCATAGTTTAATATATATTAGAAAATCTTCTATTTCATAATTTTTAAGGAATTAATGACTTTGTTATCTATTACCAGAATATTTCTAGATGGCCCCAATGGATGATCTATTTCTCGTTGTGTGTTAATCACTGTATTACTGGAGCTTGGCCTTCCATTATTTATAATAATGTGTACTTCCTGTGTTGAGAGTTGATTGAGCAATGAAAAGTACTTCTGTTCTCTTCCAGCTTATGAGTTACAGAACTGCCCTGATCCTCCTCCTTTTTTGAATGGATATATTGTCAACTCAGATTACAGTGTGGGTCAGTCGGTATCATTTGAATGTTATCCTGGATATGTTTTGAGGGGTCAGCCTGTTCTCACATGTCAACATGGAATCAACAGAAATTGGAACTATCATTTTCCCAGATGTGAAGGTAACTTTCTGATACTACCTTTGCTTCAGAACTCACAGTACTTTCTGATTTTTGTTTAGTTGTTTGTGTACATGTAATAAAGCAGCTTTTGCTGAAGAACTGTGCCTTTATCCTAGTCTGTAGTATAAGCAGATAAAGGCAGAAGCTATGTGCTTTTATAAATCATAAATATTTTATGAATCATGTTCCTCAGCAGTGATTTATTGTTCCTATTAATATCTGTCAGTTGTATTGATTATGAGAACTTATGATACTACCAGAAATTATCTCAAACTCAATGTGATTTTTTTTTTTTTCTGATTTGAGGGTAAGGTGGGTAGTGTACAATGTAACATATAACATTTTACAGTGTAAAGCTTTTACCTTAGACTTTAATCTAAAAAATGCAAGTGCAGAAATTAAATTTCTGACATTGTTTTAGAGCTTTAGAGGCTTTGATGAAGTGCCATATAGGATGTTATGACAAAAGTATGGAGTCATTGTGTAGAGCTGAAGTGATGTCACAAGGAATCAAAAGTTAAGAACATATAAAATTGACTGAAGTAAATGGTTTCCTTTAATGGTGCTACAGGTTTGCACTGCAGAATGTATGTTCAGTATAATTGACACGGATTCTGAAAAATGGGACAGAAGCTTCTCTACAGAATACACCTGATATCTCTTAGGTTAGTCAAACCTGAAAAGCCTTTGAGGAATTCAAGAGAGATTTAACTGAGGTACATGAAAAAAACTGGGAAGGAAGGGTCAATCATTTTGTTTTAGGACAGACTGCTAGAGGCTAGAAAGAAATTTTCCACTGAGACAGGCTAACATACTGTTTTCTGCTTTGGGTTCTTCTGTGCATTCGTATTCGACGCCAAGGGTTCAGTTTTGTCAGAAGAAAAAACTATGCTAGGTGGTCTAAAGGTTTGCTAAGGCACTGCAATTTCTTCCTTCCCAAATGAGAATTTTAATACTGCCAGTAATAATTTCAAATTATTTTCTTATTATTCCTGAACAGTTTAACTATATTGTTCTGCAGCATGAACATTGATGTTTTCCATAGAGACATACAATGTCTAATGCATGACATCTTCTCAAAGTAGTTGGTTATAACTCATAAGGATTTCTTTTTTAATGTTTCTTTTTTCCAACTCTTTTACTACAGGGGTATTTAGACCAAATATATGAATTATCATCTCCCATATCTTTTAATTAAAAGATTTTGTAATATTAAGTTATGGGCCTATATTGCTCTGAAATATCCTAAGACCATCAATGATCAATCTCCTTCTATTGACTCTTACAGTTAATTTCTGCAATTATTTTAGAGAATTCATTCAACCTAAAACATGGACTTAATTATTCCAATTATGTGATGTTTTGTTTTTGTTTTTGTTTTTGTTTTTTTTTTTTCCCGGGGGTGCTGTCTTTAAGTGCCTTCTGAATTAGATAAAAGAGTAGGAGGATTGGAAACTTCAATTTTCCTCTTAAATGTTTTACAAGTCTTTTCTGTGTTTATAAGACTTTATATTGAATGTGATCTGCAGCTCCATGTGACTTTTTAATTAGCAATTTTAGCACTTAAAAATATGTTTCCATTTATTCAATGAAGTAATAAGTAATTAATTTTGGATTCTAAAAAAATGAAGATGAGAAAGTACTATTTCAGGAAGATATTTTTATTCAAAGGCAATTGGGTCATGGAGTCAATTTTATCAATATTTTGGAAGACAATGTAAAGTTATTAATGCTAAAACTGTACTATGTGATACACATATATCTTAAAGGACATAAAAAGATAAAATAATATATTTTTTCTCCCCTCTCATTAAGGTTGGGCTACACTCTGCACACCTTGAAAAAAGACATTTAAGATACTGAATCAATATTCTCCTAATACTTGAGGAAAAAATTCTATACCTCTCACTTTCAATCATATATTGCTTCTGATTAAAAGCAGTATTCAATTAAACTGTGACAAGATTTGAATATAAACAAAGATTCTCAAAGAAGTCATTCCCTGTTCCTGATCCTGTAATTCAGAATGTACCTTTGTCATGGTTCCTTTGAATGTGAATCCCAAGCCTACCCACAGTCATCTACATCTACACCACAGAGCTAAGGCCTCAGCTCTTGCATCTCCATTGTGTGTGCAGTTGTGTACATTTACGGCTGTGATTTCTGACTAAACAACAGGATTGTGTTTTGACTGAGCATGAAAAGTGTTCTCTCTCTCAGATGCCATGCTACTTGTTTTGTGGAAAATTTATTTTTGTGCATTAAAGCTCCATCTAACACTGCTGAAAGTATTATTATGACATATAAGTGTTTTTCCTATAAGGAAAACAAATTTCCTATAAGGAAAACAAATTATAAGGACTACAAGGTCCCTGATTGCTGGAATTTGATAGCGGGTCTGAGAGAGAAGTCAGCGAAGGAATGAAATAATTTTTCTAGCTATGGCCAGTATTTTCACTAGTTCAAGTCAAAAACTTTGTACAGAAGATTGCACATGCTTGTGAAGGCTGAGAGAATCAGATCTGGTATTGTCTTTCTACCAAAGATATACTATTCTAATTTAATTATTTGGAAAGAAACCAATGAGGCCTGAAGGCAATAGGAACAGTTATATTAGGTGGCTCTTGATAGTGCTGATTTTTATAAACCTTTGAATCTAAGAAGACAGTAGGAAATGTCAGATTGCTAGATGCCCTAAGCCCTAAACTGATGGAATTTTTCTTGTCTAGCTATACATTTCCTTCCCTTTATGCTAAAAACAAAAAACAAACAGGTTGTGAGTTTGTTTTTTGAGTTGGTTTTTTGACTGGAGAGTAATATCAGGGCCATCAGTAGACTGTGAAAACAATAACAGAAAAAACCTCTTAAAGGTAGTGTTGAGGATGGGAGCTTGCCCTTCTATGGAATCTCACTGAAAATCTGTGTTAGTGTTGTGAAGGCAAATTTCAGGGGTTATGACAGAAAATGAGTGTGCCTGTAATGTTTAGCTAGACTGCAGGTACTCATCAACAGCAGAATGAATTCAAATACCTTTGCCCTGCCTCAGAAAGACTGCATTTTGCAAGTATATTCACTTTTTATACGGAGTTGTTAAAAATTTCAAACTTTCTGAGATTTCATGGGCAATTTTTTTCTCTAATTGTAAGGCTGATGGTTGCCATGTTGTTGTGGTTTAACATCAGCTGGAAACTAAAGTCCAAATAAGCCACTCCTCTTTCCCTCCTCCCTTCCTCCCTCCCCTGGCCCCTTCTGGTAAGACAAGGACCAAGACAAGGCCTGTGGCTTGAGATAACAATTTACTGAAAGCAAAAAGCAATGTAACAGCAGCAAAATTAATAACCAAAGTATACAAAAAGAGAAGGTGTGTTACCCAGAAAAAAAGGTATTCTCTTAGTTCCACGTGGCCCACCAGGACAAAGACAAGACGATGTCTGTTCTCATACTGCTGACTCCATGAGATTTCCCCACACAAAGACAAGATGGCCATTGTTCCTGCACAACACACCACATGGCCCTTCAGACAAAGGCAAGATGGTAGGGGGACCCTCAGTCCAAGGCAATGAAAAACAATTACAGACAACCTCTCCAAAAGCTGGGTCATCCAAGTCATTCCATGCTGCCACTCTGCTGGGCTCAGTTCCTCCCGGCTATCTCTGGCATTGCTTTGGATTGTTCCTCTGTGGTGGGAGTCAGGCCCACTGAGGTGTTGACTCCACACCTCTGCTTTTGACCCCCCTGTCCTGCTTCACCCAGCTCAGCTTGGCTCCTTTTGGCTCAGCTTGGCTGGGCTTGGCTCAGCTCCCTTTGACTTGGCTTGGCTCCCTCTAACTCAGCTGGGCTTTGGTTCACCTCTGCTGCTGCATTCCCCGCAGCAGTCTCCCACATCTGTGCCATCCTTGAGCACCATGTTGATTCCATGTTTAGCCACTTTTCTTTCAGCACCAGGTTCTGTAGCTGCATCTCAGAGAAATGGGAAAGGGATTGGTGGCAGCAGCAGAGGGACAGGGTCTTCAGAGGCTGATCCTGACACTTTCCCACTGGACAGAGGGAAGCAAAAAATGTGGCACTTCCAAGGGGTGCTCACTTTTTCATCCCAAAACCATGCTCCCTGGTTATGAAGTGGGTGGTATAGAGTGACAACCTAGCCATGCCCACACAGTGCTAAGCTCTGCCGCCTCCCGTCAGCCAGGACACACCTAAAGCTCTATGGCTAAAACTTCAGGATTTTTGTTCTAGATTCTTTCCCTAAGTCATCTGAGGTCCATGTGTGCTTAATCTCTGTCTTGGGGAGGCATACTAAGCCTCTTGTATACACAGTTCAATTCTCATTCAGAAGGCAGATTTTTTGGCTTTGTGATGAAAAGATCACATGGTTAAACTTCTCCTATCCTAGGGCTGAAGATGAGCATCCCCAAGTTCATAACTGAGACTGTTGCCCTTGAGGTAGATGAGTTTGAGGTTTATGATATGAACTTTCACAATACAAGCTTCTCTGTACCATGTAAGGCTTCCTATACTCACAAGCCTTTCTAAGGTGTTTTCATCCCTGTGTAGATTTCCACTGCTCCTTTCTAGATCATGGTACTGGAAGTCAGCTATCCCTACTGCTCTAAGGCAAACAGTCACACCAAGAAGGTGTTGGTGTGTATGTGTATATACATATATATATATATATGTATGTACACACACATAGATATATATGTACCATGAACAGCTGTGGAAATTCATACAGAAAAAGGGGTTAAATAGCTATCAACCAGATACTAGTACAGAGAAGTTGAATGGAGAGGCGATGAGCAGAACACAAAGATTCAAAACTGTAGTCTGGCACTGAAGGGCTGACCAAAAAGCAAAGATTGTCATGCTTTTGGAAGCCAACCTCATTCTAAGTCATATTCTCTGCTGTTTATGAGGTGATTTGACATACATTAAAAAGCTTAAATTTTATATGGAAGAAAATTAGATTAATTTCTGTTCATGAGATTATAGTAGTTATTCTTTCTAAGATTTTAGCCCTATGCAATCAAGTTGTCCTTATGACGTACTATAGCTGTTTAAGCATAGCACATGTAACTGTCTTGTAAATGACTGAGTTTGAGTGCCTTTGGGTGGAACTTTAAAATGTTTCCTGCCCTTTCATCCACAATGCTGTATCTGGACCTAGGTAAGAATGGGCATGGGAACATATACTGTTGTGGAGATTTGGGTTGGCTCCCTGCCAAACCCAGCTGCCGGCCACACAGATCCCACCCACTCCTGAGAGAGAAGGAAAAAAAGTACCAAAAGACAATTGTAGTAAAAGTGTATATATATATATTCACATATATTACAATTATATACAGTCAAACACTATGAATCTACAGAATAAGAACCCAAAACAACTCCAAAATGGAAAAGGGGGGAAAAGGGAAAAAAATGGGTAAAAACAACCAAAATAGATACACACACTCGTAAACTTAGGGGAAAGCTCAATAAGTAACTAATACAATAAATTCTCACCAAAACTCCCCTCAAGGGAAGCAGTAGAAAGCTCCACCTCTGTACGGCCGGGACAACAGCTTCTCAGACAGGCCTCAGCTCATAGAGATAAGAGCTAAACTGACACCGAGACCTGATGTCCTCCCCAGAAGACGAAAAAGAGAGAGAGAGAGGGAGGAAACTCCCCATCTTATATACCCCTGATTACATGAAGGAATGGTATGGAATACTTCCTTAGTTATGACCTTGTTACCGGGGAAAACCTAGACCAAAACTAAGAAAGCTAAACCACCACAACTGTGGTATTCATTCATTTGTAAATCAGCATGTGGTGTACTGACAGCCTTTGAAAGTTTAGGAGATTTAATAATACACTTTTCCGTTTCAAGAGTCTATGTTTTTCATGCTTACCATTCAAAGTATAATATAATGGCTTCATTAATTGAGAGTGATTTATTTATTCAAAAGAAAGTATTTTTATCTTGTGTGAAATATAACTTGTTATTTATGTTTAATTTTCTGTCTTCTGTGATTTTTAAGGATCTTTGGAAAAAGTCAAGTAACAGCTGGATGTATTACTTATTCTATTAGAGTTTTCTTAAGTGTGGCACTTTTTTTTCTGAATCAATTTATTGCTGCAATGGCTAACAATCATATAAGTGGAATTAGACTGTCTTTACTGGATGTAATCAATCTGCATTCTCGCTGCATATTAGAGAATAATGAAGGGGAAGTAAAAACTGTATGGAATCATTAACAACATTAATAAATCTGTCAAAAATGTAACAAACTCAAAATATATTTCAGTATAAACCTTCAATCAGAAAAATCCTATATATAGCACTTAAACAATTTTCCTTTTGTCCCTATATTCATCTCAGGAAGCGTATTTCCATGTAGTAAGCATAATTGTCAGAGCAGTCCTAGTTATAAGCATGGAATACTGTGCAGAGAAAGAGTAGATTTTGAACACCAGACAATGTGACCATGGCATGAATGTACAGGATTAACAAACAGTAAGAAGTGGGCTTGAGTCATGTTTTCAGCAGAACTCTCAGAGCTGATAGACATTCAGATGCCTTTGGCCTCTGCCTGCAAGCAGGAATCAGACAGAACCAATCCTTCATTTTCCTTAGCTTGTTTCCTTTGTTGTGCGCTGAAGGTTCAGGAGCAGGTGCCATTCTGTTCATAGAATCACAGACTGGGCAAGGCTGGAAGGGACAGCAGGTCATTTGGTCCAACCTCCTGCTCAGGTAGGGTCATCCTAGAGCACATTGCATAGAATTGCATCCAGATACTCTAAGATGGAAAGATGTGCTAAGTGCATCATACTAGTTAGTGCTGATATGGATTCAGAATGTGAGTGATTAAAGCCTCCCTACCTGTCCTATAAATCCATATAATCCTTGATTAAAAGGATTCCTCTGAAATGGGCTACTTATCAACTGCCCAAATGAGCCTTCTACCCCAGCAGTAGAGCAGCTTTAAACCATACAGGAAATGTGACATCATTCTGCATTTTTCAGTCCTTCTTCATTTTTCCCTTCTTTTTTTTTTTTTTGTTTTTTTTTTTTTAAATTTTAAATAACTTATTGAAAGGTGAAAAAGAAATGAAGAGGGTCTGATGAAGGAGAGAGAGTCATAGGAACCCTGACAATAATAGCATAGGCTTTATGGTAAGAGCTAATGAGAAAAGTTCTAGAGCAAGACTGAGTGCACATAAATTAGATTAAAGTCCCACTCTAATGAGTGAGATGCATTAATTTGCACTAATGGCCATATGTCTACCCAGATACATGCTTGCATCCATAATCAGACAATTGTTCCAAACTGAGAGTCAAAAGAGAGCACAGTATTACATATCTTTACCCTTGAATAAAATCAACCTTTTCATAGCTTTGACTTGACCACAGGTTTCATTAAGCAAGTGTGTGCTAATTTGTGTCTCTATCTCCATTTTCCTTGTCATAATTACCATAAAATCTGAAAATGAATCACCATTAAACATGACTCAAACCTGTCAGAAATAGAGTATAATTGTTTTGGAGTAGTGAAAGATTAGCACTTTATTTTTTTTTCAGAATTGTGTTCCAGTTCAGTTAGGGTTCAGTTGTATGGAAACATGGAAGATTTGTTTGCTTATTTATTTCTTAACCTTGAATACAAGCAAAAGCAGCCCCTGTTGTGTGCTGACTTAGTTTCAAGAATTATATAGAAATATTATTCCCAGTGGATTTTGATGGATTTTAAGAAGTGAAATCTAAGACATCAGAATAAGTTATTTCTTGGAAATGTCACTATTTTCTGTCTCTGAAAAACAACCAAAGAAAATGCTGTCATTAAGGCTTAGGTTGTCTTGTCTTGCAGGGCTTTTAGAATTTGATAGCATTTTGATTCCGTTCATAACATTAAAAAAATATTTTCTCCCACTAATTTTTTTCATTTGTTTTCTTTTCAGCTCCTTGTGGCTATAATGTAACTGCTCAGAATGGTACAGTTTATTCCCCAGGATTTCCAGATGAATATCCAAATTCCAAAGACTGTACTTGGTTAATAATTGTACCTCCAGGCCACGGGATTTATATCAACTTTACCTTGCTCCAGACTGAACCCGTGAATGACTACATTGCAGTTTGGTATGCAATTTTTCAAAATAGAAGTGATTTTTTTTCTGATTGATTTATCAAATCAAACTTTCCCAAGCTACAGCTTTTCTTAGTATTGCTCTTTAGGTTGTCATATGTGCTGAAGAGTAGCATAAAACAAATTCTAATATTATATGGAAAATGTATTATATATCACTGTCTGAACTTTTTAAGAATAGTGTTCCAAAAGTATTTTGAAACTCAAACTCAGTGATGAATCAGCTCTTGTTTGAGCTCTCTCTTTTCTAAGTTGAGACAATGTGAAGTCAAAGTGATGTAAAAATCTGCACTATGTTGAATTTTGTGTTCCATGAACATATGAGGCAATATATGTTAGTTGTAGCAAAACTTTTTGACATTAGACACATCATTAAACATTAACTAGTTTAGGCATGATGTAATATTTTCTTAAATTAATTTTCTTAATATTTCAGTATGGCTGATAGACATGCTCTTTAAATTTTCTAACCCAGGATTTCAGGCCTTGTACCTCTATGTCTTTAAGCTTCATATTGTATGTTCCCCTTTTCTGAACTTCAACCCAAATCCACCTCAACTTGAGACCTCAACTAAAGGAAGAGGTCTCAGGGCTGTCTAAATTCTTGCATAAGAAGACCAGGCATAGAAAATACTGAATTTGTTAAACACCTTCTTCTCATTTCTCTCTAACTCTGGTCCTTACCCCACTTAAGGTGCAAAGTGGCTTATTTCTCATATATGCTACAAATGGTTCAGCAAAAGGATTTCATTTATTCATGTGTGAGTCAGCTGCTCCCATCTCCCAGCTAGTCCACTATTCCTATAACTATTGAGGAGTTTTTTCAGACACTTTATAGAGACGCATAACCATTTCTGAACTGCCATTTGGCTGCCTCTGGTGTTTCCATTATCTACAAACCAGAGTCTAAAATGCAACATATATTGTACTCTTTGGATTTATCTTAAAAGGCAAGAGTAACTTGCAATTTCCACAACTCTGTATGTATTAGTCACGAGTTGAAGGATGATAGAATCTGAGTCAAAACTGTTAGAAATATAACATTATGAGAGTTTTCTAGGTTTTTGGAGGTTCTTTATTGCTGATGTGTCCATGAGAACTTTTGATGAGAACACACATTGAAATTTCAGACAACCACTAAATTACTGGCCCATGTAAATATAACATCTATTGCAAAGCCCCTGGTCTCTAAAAAAATATAATCCCTTGAAGTTGGAAAGAGTATTCTGTGTTGCTAAAAATAAAAAGAAAACAAACCCATTTTAAATCATTGGGAAAAAATATTTCATTACAAAAATTTAACCTGCTCTTCAGAGAAAAAAAGACTTAATTTAAATGTTAAGAACAGTAGTTCTTCAGGTGACTTTCTTATGTTTCACTTCCTAGGGATGGTCCTGACCATAATTCACCTCAACTAGGAGTTTTCAGTGGGAACACAGCTCTGGAAACAGCTTACAGTTCCACCAATCAAGTCCTCCTCAAATTTCACAGTGATTTTTCAACAGGAGGATTCTTTGTCCTCAATTTTCACGGTTGGTTTGCTCTGTAGAATTAACATCTAATTGCCACAATCAATTAGTGAATTTTAAAAATATTTTTTTGCGTGTAGTTTACTCATTTACCAGGATTCGTGGATCTTCTGCTCTTTTTTTTTCAATAACAGTACAGATTAGTTTTTAAACCACACCTTAAATAATCTTAAAAATGTTAATTTGAGGCTTTGAATAAACTGTGTTCTATCTTTCATGTTAATTGTTACTATCTAATATTAAGCTTTTACTTTTTTTAAATTACTTTGGCCAATTTATTACTTAACATTTAACCTTCTCTAATGAAATTCTTCTCCAGCTGGCTATGCCCAGGGCTTATGGTCAGAGAGGTTTCAGGTATGCAATGGTGGGATTGAAAAACAGCTTAAAGACTGATATCCAACAGAACTCTTTGTTCAAAGTTACATTCAGGATTACAGGTTTTGCAAATTAGGCATTTTACTCAGAAGTGAAATGCTGAATTATAATTCTAGTTCTAAGTCACACAAATTATGTATATTAAATGGAAGATTGTTAGTCATCTAGACTGTAATGCAAAAAGATAGGGTGAATTGATTCACAAGTGCGGGAGGAAATGCCACAGAAAGAGAGTACCTGAAGTAACTGTTTGCACAGGGAAGTCCTTACAAAATTGTTATTCAGAGTCTGAAGTAGTTTTCTTGTCTATGGTTTTCTCCTGAAAGAAGGTCATAATGCATGGCCACCTGAAGCACTTACCTGAGAAGAAAAAGCTAAAGTGGATAGGGCTATCAAGTTGTCCAGAGAATTTGTGTTCTTCACTATAAATTAGTTCCACAGAGAGGAAAGTTTTTCTTTAGTAAGTGCACTCTGATCACAACCTTAAATTTCTCATTTGGATTTTTTAATCCAGAAATGGCTTTTTCAGCTGTTGTAGGCATTCTACTCCATTTCAGAAACATTGTGGTTGTTTTAGTTGTCACTTTCCTTACGAGATTGCTCACAATTTATTAAAAGAAATTTGAAGAGTAGAGGTTTTGTTTTAAAGAATCATATAACCATAGAATGGTTTAAATTTGAAGGGGCGTTAAAGATCATCTAGTTCCAACCCCCCTGACATGAGCAAGGACACCTTCCACCAGACTAGGTTTCTGAAAACCTTATCCAGCCTGGACTTCTACCCTTCCAAGGATGCACAACTTTCTGGGCCACATGTTCTGGTGCCTCACCATCTGCATGCAGTGTCATGACATTTAACCTGGAAAATGTAACTGAGACCATGAGGTTCAGTGCGGCTCTGGTAATTTGGGAAGCATAACTATGAAGTTAATTTCCTGTAAAATAATTTTCAATACATCAGTATTTTCACTTAAATTTGCAGCTTATCAGCTGAGGAAGTGCCAGCCTCCACCCACAGTTCCACATGCAGATCTGTTTACGGAAGATGATGACTTTGAAATAGGTAAAAAAATTATATTTATTTTTCTTTCTTTTGTTTTCCTTTGAATTCTAAATAAACTAAGCTATTAATATATTTCATATTCCACTGGAGATTTTGATATATTTCCATTTGAAGGATTTTTGGGGTGTAACATTTTTTGTCAATCATTTTTTCAGGAGATTTTGTGAAGTACAGATGCCATCCTGGTTTCACCCTTGTTGGACAAGATATATTGACCTGCAAACTGAATGCACAGTTGCAGTTTGAAGGATCTTCTCCATCTTGTGAAGGTAAATCTTGTATGATCTTGTATGATCTGTATATCATTAGTATTCATCCTACATAAAGCATCAAATATTTAGGTTATGTCTTTTCATTAATAAGAAAATTTTCCATGTAAGTCCTTAATATCTAAGGAGTGCACATTTTCATATATTTGTTCTTAAGAATATTACACAGACACTTTAGAATCAAAAGTGGTTTTAACTATTTAACCCCACCATTAATAAAATACTGATTTCTGAAATTAATTTGACATACTTTATATTGCTTTATTTCAATCCAAAGATTTCTTTTAACTCTTGAAGAATTTAAAAAAATATGAATTTAGATTAAACTTTCAAAACAAAATGAGAAATTATTCTCTGTGCTTTCACAAATATGGTGACATTATATGACGAAGTCATATGGACAACCTGCTCTAAAATAATTGTGGCAAATTTAAATTCAGGGAAATACTAAAAACCTTTCAGCTATTCATACTGTGTTTATTATTACAGTATTTCATTCAAGGAATTAAAAAAAATAATATTAATTATGTTCAGATAGGTATTCATGCACAATTTGCTCATTTTCATGGAAGTGTGTCTTGGAAATTTGTATTCAGTGCTCCAAATTCTGTTTTTCAACAAATGCTGTTTGTTTTTTTCTTTATTGTGATTGTTTTCTAAATAGTGTATGAGAGAAAGGTTTTTGATATGATGAAAAAGTGGTTGAGAAAGCATCTGTAGAAATTTGTCCTAAAGTAACTCAAAATTATTGTCATGGGGAAACAAAAAGGTTATTGATGAGATGTCATCATTAAAAGCACAATTATTGTGACATTTTAATAACAGCTCTATGTATGTGTATCTTCCTTCCCATTACCCTGGTTCTCTATTTCATGATTTAGAAATTAATAAAGGATTCATCGTACAAGCTGTATTACTTTATTGGTGCCATAATATATTTTATGCACCTATAAGAAATTTGTCCCCATGACCACCCATACCTGAGTAAAGTGGGGTTTTTTTACCTCCCCTTTCTTAACTTGTGCATGCAATTAGCTGGGATCTGTCATTGGTTCAGTGACAGGGATTTCATGTCTTTGTTTTGCATGAAAGAGGGTCATTATTCATTTCAGGAACCTCATGATAAAATATGCAAATGTAATGAGAAAAATGTGTATTTCTATATCTTTCTTGATCAGATAATACTTATTAATTTTTGTTTTCTTTTTCCAGTCAATGTATTTCTCTGTTCCAATTATATTTTAATTAGATGATTGTTCTGCAAATCTAGACTTCAATTTTTAGATGACAGTAATAAGAGTAACTTAACTCTTGAATGTGTCAATTAGAGTGTCAATGAAAAATGAAAGCCTAAAATAAACTGAACAATTTTTGTAAAACCTACAGAGATATTAGGAGCTTCTGAAAATGATTAGCCATCTATAAAACCCAGGGGAATAGTTTATTTTCAACAGTTTTTGCAGATGCTGTGCTAAGTCGTGGCTTTCTCTGATCATATCAATACTTGTTTCTTTCAGTGCTTTAAAACATTGTTCACTGTGGTGGGTTGATCATGACTGGACGATAGTGACCACTAAAGCCACACTGTCATTCCCCTTCTCAGCTGGGCAAGGGAGAAAAAAGTATAACAAAAAGCTCATGGGGCAAGATGAAATCAAGGAGAGATTAGTCATCAGTTATTGTCATAGGTAAAACAGACTCAGCTTAGCGAAAATTAATAGTTTATTACAAATCAATCAGAGTAGGGTAATAAGAAAACCAAATATTGCAAACACCTTCCCCACACCCCTCCTATCTTCCTAAGCTCAGCTTCACTCCTGATTTTCAGTACCTCCTCCTCAACAGCAGCACAATGGAACAGGGAATGGGAATTGTGGTTAATTCATCACACATTATCTCTGCTGATTCTTCCTCCTTGGGGGGACTGCTCAAACTCCTCCTATCCTCTAACATGGGATCTCGTCTATATTTTCCATTGAGCTTCTTCAATATGCGTCCTTCCCGTAGGCTGCAGTTCTCTGTGTATTGCTTCAGTGTGTGTCCCTTCCACAGGGTACAGTCCTTTAGGAACAGGTTGCTCCAGTGCAGGTCCCCTGCAAGGTCACAAGTCATGCCAACAAACAGCACCAGTGTGGGCTCCTCTCTCCACAGAGCTGCAGGTTCTGCCGGGAGACTGCTCCAGGGCAAGCTTCCCATAGGGTCACAGGCTCCTTCTAGCATCCATTTCATCCAGCCTGGAGTCCTCCACAGGCTGCAGATGGATATCTTCAGCATTTCCAAATCGGAATGAAGCTTGAGAAGGGTCTAGAACACAAGTCTTATGAGGAGTGGCTAAGGCAATTGATTCTTAGCCTGGAAAAAAGGAGGATGAGGGGAGACCTTATTGCTTTCTATACCTACTTGAAAGGAGCTCTCGTCTCCCAGGTAACAAGCAATAGGACAAGAGAAAATGGTCACAAGTTACACCATGGGAGGCTTAAACTGGATATAGGGAAACATTTTTTCGCCAAAAAGGTTTTCAAGGATTGGAACAGGTTGCTCAGGGAAGTGGTTGAGTCACAGTCTTTGGAGGTATTTAAAAAACATGTAGATGTGGCCCTTAGGGACATGGTTTAGTGGTGGACTAGGCAGTGTTAGACTAATGGTTGGACTCAATGATCTTAGAGCTCTGTTGCAACCACAACAATCCTATGATTTTATCAGCTCCACTGTGGACCTTGATGGGCTGCCTCACCATGGTCTTCATTACAAGCTGCACAGGAATCTCTGCTCCTGCACCATCCCCTCCTTGGTATCTGCAGAGTTGTTTCTCTCACATATTCTCACTCCTCTCTTATGCCTGCTGCTGCTTCTTTTATCTTCTTAAATGTCGTATCACAGAGACACTGTCACTGTGTCTGATGGGCTCAGCCTTGGCCAGTGGCAAGTTCATCTTGCAGAGTGATTGGCCCCTATGTCTGTCAAACATAGGGGAAGCTTCTGGCAGCTTCTCTCAGAAGCCACCCCTGTAGCTCCTCACCTACCAAAACCTTTCCAATGCAAACCCCAATACATACATGAATACTAGCAGCTCTGCAGTTCCCTCACAGACTTTCTGGATTTTGTGATATTTCTTCCCTTTCTTATATTTGTTATTGATTGTTTTTCAAAATTACCTTATAAATTAATGTCACTAGAATTTAATTATTCTATAAATTGTTCCTAATTGATTATTAGGAGCATCTTTAGTACACATGTTGATTTTTGTTTTGGTTTGTTGTTTTTGTTTGGTTGGTTGGTTGTTTTGTTTTTGTTTTTGTTTTTGTTTTTTTTTTTTTTTATAAAAGAATTAAGTAACACTTCCATTTGAGATTACCACCTGCTGATGTTTTTCTGTCATGTATTCTTTTAATGTGAAGAGAGCAAAACTTTGTTTTAAGGAGGACACCAAAAGAAATAATTTGATAACAAAAAGAAAATAAAATTAAAAGGGTGCCATCTGAGTGATTCAGAGACAAAAGACTGTAGAACTGGAGCTAGTTACATTAAAGATTTTGTCACAGTTACTTCGGGCACACATAAGAGAGGAATTTCTTTAGATAAATTGGGATGCAACTGATTTCCTTTCTTCAGCCAAGTTGTATCTTTAAATAAATGCAATATTCCTTTCTGGAAAATAGAATTACTTGGTTTTATTTCTATCCCAGCCTCTGCAGTATTACTATGGAGATAAATGTTAAATTTAATTCCTATTTAATGATAAAACCCTGGCTTATATATATCAATATTTCTTCTGGATCATATAAAATATTGGTAAATAATTTTAAAATTGTGTTTTTAATGACCAACTTTATGGTGTTTATTTGGAGATAAATATTTGAAAGTGCTGTTGCACTCTGAAAACCTAAGTATCTGAAGGGGGGGGATATGTATTTCTGAATCAAACCAGAAATTGCATATACCAAGCCATATGCCCAGTGTGTTGTCTCTAGTACTGGCCTGTAATGATTTTCCAGTGAAGGAACAAGGATCATTGCAAGCATGAAGTTAATTAAGGCCTCAACCCAACTATAGTTAAGCAACTCTTAGGCCAGCAATGTTCTTTGGATTTTGAATCCCACTGGGCTGTTTCTTCAGTTGAATTATTCAGTCTTATTTTGAATTCATGTAAATGCCTTAAATCCACAAAGTTTTGTGAAGAAGTTGCACAAGTTATTTATGTAATACATGAAGTCACTTCTCTGTCTGCTTTGAACTTGACACCTACTGTTTTCACTTCATGTCCTCCAGTTCTTATGGGGAGGGGGAAAAAAAGTAACAACCTCACCATATTTATGGCATAATTCTCTAGACAAGGAGATATTTCATACCTTTGATCATTCTTGTCATCCTTCTCAATACCCTTTCCAATTCTATTTCTTATTGTTTCTATTTTTTTTTTTTTTTTGAAGGTGATGCAGTGTGGAACTGCATTTATACAATACTATTTGATCCTGATAGACTTGAAAAATATTGCTACTAGCTATGAAATTTGCACATTGTATTTCAAGCTAATTTTTGGACTGCCTTCTTGTATTTCTGCATTTTGCCTGTAATTTACAATTTTTTACATTGCCCTTGTTTAGAATAGCTTCACATTTTTGATACATACCAGAAAACTTTTCATTCTCCTGAGCTGTGCCACTATGTTGTAGTAGGCAATACATATATTTATATGATAGAAGGCCAAGTTCTAGGATAGTATATACAAGTCTGACAACATATCTGACAGGCAAGAAAAGTCATTCTCCATGACCACTTTTATATCATTCTGAATGAACGACCTCCAGAGCAGCTGTAATCATACCACACCACAGTTTTAGAGCTCCCTTTCTCTTCCTGTCTAGTCTGTCCAAGGAAGGATTTTCTCAAAATGTTGTTACAGTGATAACTTGCCAGTTATTTTCTAACATGCAGAGCCCTAGGCACCCTACGGAACATTCTGACAATGTGCATGAGTTTATGTTTGCCAGTAGTTGAACATTTGTGATTTCTCTTTATACACTTGGAGCCCTTGCTCTCATCCTACCTCCTGCTAAAAATTTATTTCATTTTCTAGTTGCAGTTAGGGAAATATAGAGATGTAAATTAAAGCATGTTGAGCATTGTGACATCAAGTATTCCTGTATTGGTCACAGAAATTGACATACTAGTAAAACAGATAATGGACATTCAGTATAAGGCAGAGGTCTCTTATATAATCTTTAATCTGCCCAAAACATTCTCAATGAGGGAGGCGGTGCAATAATATTGTCTTACTGTGGCGATAGTATTTATGAATGAAAAACAAAATCTAAGATAAAGACATCAGAAGTACTATTAGAGTTAAGAAACTTGGTCAGACCTTCCTCAAAAAGACCAAATCAGATTTCTCCAAAATCCAGGTTAAGTAATCAGTTTCTCAAAACTAGGATTTGATGAGAGGATTACAAGGCAGAATTACTCTTCTGACCCTGCCCCACTGCACACAATTACATGTGAGTGTTCATTTTAAAGATAGCTATTATTTCCTGTTGTTTTTCTCTAAGCATTGCCCCTATGTATGAATTTATGCAAACTAACAAATAACAGTACTTGGAATTTACATGTGCAATGATATTATTAAAAATGAATGTAAAATAGATTACTTATGCCCTCCAGTATGCCTAAATGTTTGGGGGTTTTAAAAATATTTGTTCCTGTTACCATTCCAAACTATTTTATAATAGTCACTTTTAAAATTCATGGGATATACATATAAATAAATGATAATCAAATATATTGTAGTGCTTAACTGTCCAATTCTGTTTTGCAGCTCACATTTTCTTTATTGGTAACTTCACATCAGTTCCTAAACTTCTAAATGTGTAAGGGGTTGAGTGACCCTGTAATTTAGCTGACAGAATAGAGTAAAGAAGGTATCAAATATAATACAGAAGAATATAATGTTAATGTGTTAATTGATTGACAAATAAAAGAAACAGTATCACAGTGGAACACTGTGGTGGGTTGACCTTGGCTGGATGCCAGGTGCCCACTAAGCCACTCTATCACTCCCCTTCTCAGCAAGAAGAGGAAGAAAATACAAGAGACAAAAACTCATAGGCCAAGATAAGGCAGTTTGCTAAAGCAAAAGCAAAAGCTTTCATCCACAAGCAAAGGAAAAAACCAAAATATTTTATTCTCTACTTCCCATCAGCAAGTGATGTCCAGACACTTCTGAGGAAACAGAGCTTCAGCACGTGTAGCTATTGTAAATAATGAATGTCCCCCCTTCCTCCTCTTTCCTTGTAGCTTTTATTGCTGAGCAGATGTCATATCATATGCAATATCCCTTTAGTCAGTTTGGGTCAGCTGTCCTGTCTATGCCCCCTCCCAAGGTCTTGGCCAGCCCCAGTCTATTGGGGGGGATGGGGTGAATGTTGGAGAGACAATGATGATTATGTGCCAGGGCTGCTCAACAGTACTCTGATGTGTTATCAACACCTTGCCAAGTACCAATACAAAACACAGCACTGTGAGGGCTGCTATGGGGAAAACTAACTCCACCTCAGCCAGACCAACACAAATATGTATGCCTCAACTGAAGCACTTCATATTTAAGAGTATTCTATTTTTAAACACCTTGCTAAAGGGTGCAAATATTATTGAACAGCAAGGTCAAAATTGCAGGGTTTTTTTTCACCTGTTGTGTGTATGGTACCAAGAAAATAGCACTGTGTAGTTTATTTTTATTCAAATTATAGATACTAGTTATTTGTGATATTTAAAAATGGATGGGCATTTTGTTTTACAAAGCAAGGTGAAGCAATTTCACTGTCTCAATACCTCAATTTTATGAGTTTAGCCATATGTCTTGTGAAATGTTTAAGTGTACCTTCCACCCTAGAGATTAAGTTATGTAATCAACAGCTAAACTGTACTAGGGGAAGAGGGGGGAGCAGTTGATGAGTAATTCCTTATGCCAAGGTGAACATTGCCAATTTGCCACATAACCCTGTGGTACAGCCAGCTTCCCAGTCTGCAAAGGAGCAATACACTGTCTGTCTTCCCATGTCCCTGAACTGCTCAAGAACTGCTCTGCTTATAAGTCACTGTGGTCTATCTCCTATGCATGGCTTAAATTAGAAGGGACCTCTTGTCCAAAAACTCTTAGCAATAGAAAGTAAATCTTGGCCATAGAAACACTTAAAGCTATAGCTCAGTATAAGGAGATGGTCATTTCTGTTCTAGCACAAGAGAGGTACCAAGCTATTTACAGGTTAGAAGGACATGAGTTTCAATTTTACTGAATTCTGTGCTCTAGGAATACACTGGTTTTGTCTCAGTACCACAGAGGAATATTCCATATCTCCTTCACCCCTTGCATCACTATTTGCACTGATTAGAGAGGTGCATTTTCTGCACATAAACAGTACTTCCTCCTTTTGGAAATTGTTCTGCTAGTCCAGTAAGTGAATAAAGTAAAGAATTCCTACAGCAATCCTGCTTTGATCTGTTTCTTATGTTCTGTACATGTGATGATTTATTCGAGGAAGTTCTCTGACCTTTAAGTTGTTGATTTTTAATATTCACCCACTAAAAAAATGTTCTTAATTGCAAGCAGCATCAAACTTTTCCTCAATTATGAGAGAAGGGCATGAGGGAACATCTGTAAAAGACTCATTTTCCCCTGTGGGGAATAAATTAGTTTCAGGTTCTTTTTTAAGATTCAGTTGTGAGGAATGAGAAAGCAAGGAGCAGTCTTTCTCTGTTATTGATAATTTTTACCTGCTTTTGAAAAAAAAATATTTCTTGTTATTTTTTCAAACATAGCAAATAAGCTATTTCTATGTCTCTTTCCCTCACTTTTTTGCTCTGATATCCATTACAGGAAAATATAAGTGACCCAAGAGTAAAGCAGTTGAAATAAAAAGGCCGGAAAATTAATTTCTGTGGGTTCTTTTATCCTTCCTCCATCCTCCCTCCAATATCCTAGTCCTGTCTCTTTTTCTTTTTGCAGACTATTCTTACCAGTTCCCATCTGGAGCATTGCCACAGGTTTCTGAGATGCTCACCGTCAAACAGTCTGTGCTTAGTGTGATTGTCTTTCAATGACATTTCTATTTCCCAAAGGAAACTAACATTTTTCACTTCTCTGAATTGGTGACTTTGTTTTCATTGCATTTCCTTTCCTGATTCCATTTCTTTAAGATGTTTGCAGTGAATTCCTTGAGTTAATGAATAACATCTCAACACTTTGTGACAATGCTCTGAGGACCACTGTAAACTAATCTCAGGCTTTTCAAAATGTAATTTTGAATCTTATTCTTAGTTGACAATACTACCTCCAGGATTCTAAAAACTTCATATAATGGGGTAAGTAAAGATAAGTCCGTGCACCAAATTCTTTAGAAGATACTTATAGTGCCTCTCTTTGGAAACAATACCTGTGGGAACTTGGCTGAAAGACCACCCATATAAAGGCTGCTATAACAGCCTTTTAGATTAACCCAACTGTAAACTTCTCTGGAAGAATTGTACCATCACACTTTCCATTTAATGAGATCACCAGGCTTTAGTCTTGTCTGGACTGTATGTATGTAACATCCAGATTTTGTTTGCAGACTCCAAATCTGAATGAGAACTAAATAATTGATTTCATGAGTAATTTGATCAGTGGTCATTTCCCTAACTCCTTCAGAAGCTGATGAAAAGCAGGCAACAAAAGATATTTGTATCCTTCCTTTCTGTACTGGTAGTTTTTAAATATGGCATGTTTAGCAAAGACACTCCAGAGGTACTTGCTATAGTCCCGTCTTCCATTCCAAATGACCTACACTTCGTGCATACATTTTGTCATGATTGGTTGATTGTAGCTGTTTCCTAAAAGATTGTTTATCTAGAGAGGTGATAGTTTTGCTGTGTTGACAAGAATCACTGTGTCTTGCTGTGAAAAGTCTGATGGCACTACTGATTTCTCCAGGATACTTGTAGTTTATGACTTTGAAGACCAGGTTTTAATCCTCAAGTTGTTCTAGTAGACATTTAACATTTTAACAAAAATGCCAGTGGAACCAATAGTGAATCAATAAAAGCCACCTTTTTCTTACTTGAAATAATCCTATAGCATACAGAATGATAATATGGGATAAAGCAGATTGTAAAACTGAGTCATGTCAGCTACTCTTCATCACTGATAAGTATTTTTACTGCATTTCTGACTGGAAATCCCTGGTTGCTAGTCAAATTTCTGCTCAGGAATAAGTCTGATTTATCTTACTAAGGGAAAATAGTTATTTACCTGACAATATGTTTCTGCCCAATGTTCTTCTGTGATAATTTGCTGCTTTACTTGTACTTTCTGCAAATTCCTGAGTGAGAGCACTTTTTGACTGAGTTATTTTCAACTTTTAGTGAAGAATGTAGAAAGTCAAAGTAACACTGTGTTACATTTTAACATAATGGAAAAGAATTGCAGAATCACAGAATATGCTGGGTTGCAAGGGATCCAAAAGGGTCATCAAGAACAACTCCTAGCCCTGCACAGTAGGACCATCCCCAAGAGTCACACCATGTGCCTGAGAACTCTGAACTTGAACTCTGTCAGGCTTGGTGCTGTGACCACTTCCCTGGAGAGTCTGTTCCAGTGCCCAACCACCCTCTGGGTGAAGAATCTTTTTCTAATATCCAACCTAAACCTCCTTGACACAACTTCAGGATATTCCCGCAGGTCCTGTCACTGGTCACCACAGAGAAGAGATCAGTGCCTTCCCCTCCTCTTCCCCTCACAAGGATGTTTCAGACTGCAATGAGGTCTCCCCTCACTCTCCTCTTCTCCAGGCTGAACAAACCAAGTGACATCAGCCACTCTTCATACTGCTTCCCCTCAAGGCCCTTCACCCTCTTTGTTGCCCTCCTTTGGATACTGTCTAAGAGTCGAATACATTTCTTATATTGTGCCCAAAACTGCACACAATATTCAAGCTGAGGCTGCCCCAATGCAGAGCAGAGCAGGACAATCCCCTCCCTCAGCTGGCTGGTGATGCTTTGCCTGATGCCCCCCAGGACATGGTTGGCCCCCCTGGCTGCCAGGGCACTGCTGACTCATATTCAACTTGCCATCCACCAGGACCCCCTGGTCCCTTTCCATGGCACTGCTTTCCAGCATCTCATTCCCCTCTCTGTACAAATATCCAGGGTTGCCCCATCCCAGGTGCAGAATCCGGCACTTTCCCTTGTTGAAATTCCAGTGGTTAGTGATTGTTCAGCCCTCTAACTTGTCAAGGTCTCTCTGCAGGGCCTCCCTGCCTTTGAGAGAGTCAACAGCTCCTCCCAGTTTATGTCATCTTCAGACTTGCTCAGTATCCCTTTCAGTGTTGCATCCAAGTCATTTATGAAGATGTTGAAGAGCACAGGGCCCAAGATGGAGCCCTGTGGAACCCTACTAGTGACAGGTCAGCAGTCTGATGTCACCCCATTTACTGTTACCCTCTGTGCTTGACCCATGAGCCAGTTGCTGGCCCAGCACATGCTGTGTTTATCCGGCTGTGTGCTGGACATTTTGTCCAGATGGATGCTGTGAGAGACAGTATCAAAAGCTTTACTGAAGTCCAAAGAGGATGTCTTTCCCTGATTAGCTAGGTTACCCTGTCATAAAAGGAAATCAGTCTTGATATGCAGGACTTTCCTCTCATGAAGCTGTGCTGGCTATGACAGGTGTTCCTACATTGAGGTAATCCATGGATTAAAATTCTCAAAAGAATTCTTATGACTTTATATGCCATTGTCCCATAGGCTTTCCCCCTCCTAGGATCTTCTGATATGAAAAGTGGCTTTACCTCTTAGAGATACTGTATGCTACCACCAGTGCTGTTAAATGATAGCAGAAGGGGATACATGCCAAGGAAAAATTGTTTCATTGCCATTTTTGTTTCCAACCCGTGTCTTGTTCCCCACTGCATGATTGTCCTCTTCTTATTTGCATCCCTACTTTCCACAGGCTGACATTTTTCTTTCTTGCTGAACAAATTTTTTAGTTATAATTGAACCTAAATTTCACCTCCAGGTTTGCAAAAGGCCCTCTAAGGGCAATTGTCATTTTTAATGTTTGTTTCTCATATTTATGTGTGTGTTTCCCGCTGTAATGTATTTTTTCTCCTGATCACTTTTTCCTCTGTTATGTTTTTCACCTTTCTTATAACCTTTAATTTATGCAAGTACTTGGGTATTGTGTCAGACAGTTTCCAGAAATGCATTTCTGTCAAGATATATTTGTGAATCTTACATGAAAAAAGATTGTTAAAGTGCACATCTCTTATGAAACCATGGGCAAAATGTATCAGATTTCAACACAAAACAGAAATGAAAAAGTCAGACCTGTATGAGAGGCAAAAATGTGAAAAAGAAACAGTAACCAACAAAAGAATTTCTTAATCAAAACCAGTATTTAGGATATAACATTTACAGTGTTTTAATATAGTATACCCCTTGCGATATGCAGGGATCATAAATGCCTATGAATACCAGGTGAAACTACAGTTTATTGTGAGTTCCAAGTTTATTACATGTTCCACAGGGAAAGTGGTTGCTGAGAAGGTCCTTAATGACTTGGAACATTTTGTATCCAAAATGAATATTTTGCTAAAAACTTTGTTCTTTCAAATGATCCGATGTTTCAATATGTTGTCATGTTCATGTAACAGGTTTCATTCTTAAAGCTGGATCATTCTCTTTATTTAAGACCTCAAATAAAATATGGTTTCCAAATAAAAAGTTTTACCAGGGCTTTCACCTCACCTGTTTTGTTCACACAAGCATATGTGAATCCCTTGACTGGAAAACCCTTTGGGCTCTAACATATTTCTGGATGAATGTTTTGCTATAATTAATATCCTGTTTCCTAATTCAGTGTTTATAAAATTGGTCCTTTTACTCTGTGTACTATAGGGAACTTTATGGTTCCTTCCATGAGGAATATTGACTAAACATGTTTTCATTTGGAAACTGAAGCTGAAGGATGCATTTCATGGAAATTCACTTTCATTGCTATTCTTGTTCTTCTTTTTGTGTCCTTTTTAGCACAATGTCCAGCAAATGAAATCCGTACGGAATCATCAGGAGTGATCCTCAGTCCAGGTTATCCAGGCACCTATCCCAACTCTCAGACATGTTCTTGGACTATAAAGGTTGAGCCAGGATATAATATCTCCATTTTTGTAGAAATGTTTCAAAGTGAAAAACAATTTGATGAGCTGGAAGTATTTGATGGTAAGAGAGATTTAAATTCTACTTAATCACAAAAGACAAAGTGTTGGGTTGATTAGGCCTTGATTTCCAGTTTTTGTTTACATAATGCAGTGATACGTCTGAAACTTAAAGAGTAATTCCGTATTTCTATGACTTTTGCCTTAAATCTAAGTCTGTTAGCCAATGAATTTTTTTTTATTGATCTATTCAAGAAAAAGAAGCTTTTAAATTTTCTTCGGTATTGTCAAAGGCGGAGTAGTAGCAGCTGCAGCATCCCTATGGAAGTCACCTAGTTTTCTGTTTCCTGGGAAACATATGTAGATGTCTGAAAGGAAAAATTAACATGATGGTCTGTAAGGGTTCATTTCTGGTGAGGAAGCATTTCAGGGTTATAAATCCATTTGTTCAAATTGATAAAATTATTTGAGTCTAAATACTCAAATCTGAGTTCAAATACACAGTCTACCTCCTGCATAGCATAGCAAACCAGTGTTGTTCATTGTGTGAATAGACCACTATAAGAGTGTTTGACCATCTGTTTTGAGACAAAGAGTAGAGAAATTACAAAAACTCAATTTCTAGTGCTACTCATAGTATCACCTCTCAAAGAGCCCTACTTAATTCTAATTGCCTACTGAATCCTGAACTTACTGTCACTTGTTCTGTTCTCATTGATTGATTAGGATAACTAGTCTCTGATTGTTCTTAAAGATATTTTTATTCATTTGGAAACCATTATAATATCTTCCCTCATTAACCAATGATAGAAACTATGATAGAAATAATTAATATTCACTATAGGAGTTTCATAGCATGAAAAATATGAAAAGGTCATATCTGTTGAAGTATCTTGCTCTAAGTATTTTTCTTAAGTAGTAAGTTCGTAATGTATGAAATTATCAATTTGCTTTCAATTTTTGGTAACATAATTCTGAAAAAAATCCCCCACAATATTTTTAATTATTTTTAAAATGTCATTTCATTAGCATGGGTTTTTTTACTAGCATATATGTTGGTCCAGGTCAGGTTAGTCAGGAAAACAGTCTGCACAAAATTAAGAATAGCTTTTCCTCCACTTTAATTTGTATTTAACATTAAGCCCATATATAGCATACCTGGAACTTTTCTAGTGGTCTGATCACTTTGTTTTCGTTTGAAAAATTCTGTTCAAACTGCTTAATATGCCTGATATATATTTGTGTTTTCTCTCTTATGAATTTAAATGTAATGAAACCACATTATCAATAATAGATCTGAGAGAAGAATTAACATAGTTCCTACATTTTTAAGCATTTTCATTTCATGACATGAAATCATTCTTACGAATTCATCCTTACTGCAGCTCTATTTTCTACCACCTACCAGCAACCTTAAGTGAGAAAGATAATGGCATATTTATAACCTCTCAGTTACAGTGCCATGTAGAGATTCCTGAGCTAACTCTCAACAAGTTGATATTCTAATATGGCACATTGCAGCGCCTTGCAGAGATACTTGCTTGTGTCTCTGTGGCCACATTAGCAATGTGCTTTGCTGGATGAATTAGTTCTACATCTCAGCATGATGAGTTTGTTGGGGCAGAAGGCTGATGTGGCTATACTGCTTCCATAGATGGCTATAACTCAGATTAGCTGGTTCAGAGCTAGCTTAGGCATTCCCTGTATTGCTGCATTTTGAAACAAATATATATCATGTTGTGTGACTTTGTGTGATCCAAAACAGCGTACATTTATCTAAGTTAGTAGAAGTGCACTTATCTATCTAAACCAGGTTAAGATACATCATCAAACTTTATGCAGAAACTGTATAAAGATTGGCAAGACAAATTTTAGAGAAATGGTGTTTGCTAAAGCACACACATCTCTGATTACTTTATAAGGAAGCTTTGGAATGCAAACCACAACAATGACTACACCTACCTAACTGCACTGTAAATTATGATGCTTCATCAGCTGGACAATGATCAGTATGGGTATCCAGTCACTGAGGCCA
The DNA here is from genome assembly GCA_035222235.1 of Margarornis squamiger. Classification (NCBI taxonomy): domain Eukaryota; kingdom Metazoa; phylum Chordata; class Aves; order Passeriformes; family Furnariidae; genus Margarornis; species Margarornis squamiger. Next base: position 94,162,074 of record JAWWTY010000106.1, read on the forward strand.
CCCTGGTCAGCTGGGACCAATAAGCCTGTTAGCCATTCCCACTTACCAGTCATACCCTTAGGAAATCCCATCTGTATTCTAAACCAGAAAAGCCATAAATGCACTATGAGCATAATTATTAAAGCATTTTGAACTTGGAAACACTACATTCAGGTTACTCACATTAAATAGCATTCATTTAATATAGAAAATCTTCATTTTTCTCCCTGAAACAAACCAGAAAATTTCTTTCATTGAAAATAGAAGGAAATGTTAAATTTTAGCTAATATTCAGGAAAGCATCATATGACATATCACCACAGCAGAAGCTGAGTACTTATTTCCTTATACAGACAAATTCTGAAACAGTAAGTAAAAAAAAAAAAAAAAAAATCAGACCCAAAAATACCTAAGTCGTACTGCTGACTTTCCTGAAGACCATCTGAACATCTGCCTGCTTGGTAAGGTACACTCAATTCCAGGAAAAACAAAGCAAACTAAAATACATTGAATCAATCCTCTGATCTCCCAAAGGCTAAAAAATGTGGTGTGGCATGTGGTGCTCTAAACTAATTTCATGATCACTAATAAGGATTCTCACCTTGTTGTAGGCACTGGGTCTTTATTTGTAACTATACTCTTTTAGTTGTTTTATTTGAGAATTTGAAAGAACATAGACAGTGTGAACTGTAACAAGTATATTAAAGAGATTTTATAAAACCCAAAGTGAAGCACAGAGTAACTGACTGAAATGTCATGTTCTAAATAATTTTTTCAAGCAAAAATTGGAATTGACCTTTGCATTCGTTATAATTTATCTTACACTGTAATCATCAAACACTCCCTAATATGATAAACAAAGTTGCCAAGCATTTTGATGAGGGCATGCTGGGCAACCTGTGCCTAAAACTATGCTTATTTGTTATTATTTTGTATATGTATCTATTATGTAGAATATGTTTAGTAATACTTATTTAGTTCCAGTATTGTCATTATGGTGACTGAACTGCAGTTCCTAAGAACTGGGAGTTGGTCTTAATATTTATGGTTTGTTGTGGCTTCTACAGCCTCGCTTTTGTACCTGAAATGTCCCAGTAAGAAATGCACCTTTTTTGGTTTTGGTTTTGGGTTTGGGTTTGGGTTTTTTTTTGTTTTGTTCTGTTTTGTTTTCTGGACTGGAGGGGAAGCAAGCTGACAGCAATTGTGTTCAATTTTTAGGTGTCCTTTGATTCAGTTTTATTTTTGTATTTTCATGCAACATAAGAAGAGCTGATTAGGCTGCAGCTGCTCAAACTCAGCAAAAAATTAATGAAGCAGCTCTTTATTTTTAATAGCAACTGTGACCAAGATAATGTTGGTTGAAGAACTTGAAGAAACATGGAGCAAAATGCATAGTGAGCATATGAAGGGGAGGGGTTCAGCTGGAGAAAACATAACCTTTGTATGGAGCAAAAAGATGCCGTTTTATGTTTTAGAAAGCTTTTGGTTGGAGATTGGATTGAGATACAGATTGGATTTTCTCTTGCATATATGTTGTTCTATTATATAGTTAGCTGCCAAATTATTATACATGCTGCTAGGGTTTATTGTGGTGAAGATAGCAGTCTAGTGCCAGGACAAATTTTTTCAATATCCTGTATTCACCATAACTGTATATCTTTTCACACTAAAATGAAACTATAATAAACACGCTGATTAACAGAACTGAGTCCCAGAGAAGCATGTAAATTCATAAGACTTGTTCATATGTATATTCCACTGTGATAATCTTATATGCGAGAGAGCATTTTTTAGCCCTGAGTTTACTATGGTGTTACTATGGTGGTCTTTAAATAATAGAGGATGTATGATGTCAAAGAATGTATATATTTGCTACTGCTCAGTGGTTAGATAAGAGCTTAAATAAATATTAGACACAAAAGGACAAGGAATAGAAACACAACCTCATTCAATATAATTGTGTCAAATAGAAATTAATAGGGGTTTTTTAGAAAATCCACCTATTTATTTCAGTGTTTGTGGAAAAATCAGTGTTTGTGGCATTGGTTTATATTTCCATTTGTTTGTACCAATATTTTTATTGTGTCCTCTAGTGAAAACCTAAAAACAGAAGGAGAGTTTTAATAGAGATCTGTTAATTATTTCTGTGACAATGTGTCAGCTTATTTCCTATTCTATTGTTTTCACATTCACTTAAACTCATAGTACTCTAAAACTTCAATAGTTTTTTTATTCCTCTTTGAAGGGTCTTCTGGGCAAAGCCCTTTACTTGTTGCTTTAAGTGGGAACCATACTGGGCAACTGAACTTCACAAGCAAAATGAATCAGCTGTATCTCCGCTGGTCAACAGATCATGCAACCAGCAAGAAAGGATTTAAGATTCGTTACTCAGGTAACTATTAACGGTTTCCATTATACTATACTTTGTGTATACTTTGTGTAAACTATACACTATTGTCCAGCTGGACTTAAAACCATGAAAACTGCTTAGCATCAGATTAGGACTTGTATTATAATGTATGTTTCTCTGAAGATAATTTATCATAATGCACATTTTAAGGATATTCAATTGTTAGTTTAAGGTAAGCACAGAACTTGGTTTCTCCATTTTTTTCCCAGTGTTCCAAAGATCTCTAATTATAATGAGATATTCCAAATATATGAAGATACTTCTCCAATTAATATTTCTCTCTGCATGTGCTCTCTTGTCTTATCAGACCAGGAATGAGGCCTTTGAAATGTAGTAGCTGACACAGCCCTTAGATTTACACAGAAGTACTCAGAACTGAGAATTTTTGATTCTGAAATGCTATGCCGTACTTCACCTGCAATTCAGTACAATATTATTAGGTTTACAATTTCCAAGTGTTGCAGTTCACAACTCTTATTACTACATTTTTCTTCATGTACCTGTACTGGGTGGAAAAAATCCCTCATTTCTTCAACAGGCTGCATGTGAATATGGTATTGTGGTGACATGAAAATATGTAAATAGTCTGTCTAAATAATGCCAAAATTATTTCCCTTATTATTTATAAAAAAGGAAAAAAAAATTAAAAAAAAACATATATTTTAGTACTGGATTATACTTTATGAGTGGACATATTGACCCTTGCTCAGTTTGCAATTTGCTTAAGATGTTTCCACACATACATCTACAGACACATTGCTACTAAAGCACTTGGCTTAGGGATAATTTACATGATGTAAATAGTGTGTGTAAGAGAGAAAGGTGATAATTACTGTCATTAACATTTGCTTTTTCTGTGTTTGGACTTGATTAGCAATGTAAAGGTTGCATGTGTTAATTTTGGTGGTAATAATTGTCAACATAAATCATGTAGAGAAAGGAATACTAAGAATGTTTTAGCAGAACATTTCATCAAGCCCCAGGTATCTCCCATTTAGTCATGCTAAACCTGACTCCTTTTCTGTACCATCCATGAACTGCCTGTCTAACTTCTGGAAAGTTTCTCTTGTTATTGAAACAGAAGATCAGGGCTCAGCTCAGAGCATAATAATCACTGTAAGGGGCATTTAAGTACTACAAATAGTTGTTTTCAAGCATACTGGAGATTAATTTAGTTTCTCATAGTGAAAAAAAACAATTGCAGGACTTAATAGATGGATTAAAAGAGTTCAAGAGGGAACAAAGAGAATCATATACCTCAAATTTGTTGCAGTGAAGAGTGTGGGCCTTCAGTCATTAATTCAAAGTGAGGAAGCAATATCAGGGTTACAAGAATAGACTTTGTGTAAAGGATTTGTTTTGTGAGTATCAAATTATTAAAGAGACTTATTTTTGAGGAATTTGGGGAAATTATTTTATACCTTTACGTGTACACAAAACATGTTTTGCAGTAGTGAAGAAGCTAGGCTCAATTAATCAATTATTATGGCATTAGCCGCAACTAATAATAAAATTGGGAGACTGAAGACAGATATGCAATCCTTATGGCTATGTTTTAGGAACAAACAACAGTTTAGCTTTTTTTGCTTCAGTAGCAGTCAGTGCCTGCATTTTTCTCTAAACTTCTCTACATTTTACATGAGATTCAATGGAAATAATCAGCATGAAAGAAGAGTAACAGTGAGCGGCAGCATAAACAATTGGATTTGAATCTTAATGAGGGAGACCAACATCATGAAAGTAGGAAAAATACAAGATCCCAGAAAGGCTATTGATACTGTGGCAGCTGTGACTGAGCCAGCAGGCTTCCTCATAATGAAGAACCTATTAAAATGAATTACTGCCCTCCCATAACCCTTCTCTTCTCCAGCTATGCCAGTGCACAACATTTTGTAAATTGTAGTTTTGTCACAACTAGATCTCATTTGTAGATATGAGTTTTATTCATTGTTCAAAAGTGCTAGAAGACTTCAGAGGAATGCTTAATATTTTCTTTAGAGTACAACCTTAGTTGTGTAAGCTGTTTGTCTAATATTATGTTTTCTGTCTTGTGGTTCAAGGCTTTTCACTAAATCTCAGTAGAAAAAGAGACATAGCATTAAAGAGGAGGGGTATTCTTTTAAGGGTTTTGGCATATTACGGAGGCACTAGCATGATTTTAGTCTAAATAACACATTTCCTAATTGCACTAACAACTCGATATTAAATGATTTTTTTTTTAATCTGTGGAGTATGTGTATATTATAGTGAAGCTAGGAGGAGAAGCATCAGTTAAATTTTCTTGCAGTTCTACGGAAGTAATCCCTTTTTTTTCTTTGAAAGAGATATAGTATGGTAAAATCACTAAAATAAAGGCAAAAAAAATATAAGGAAAAGGCCTTCTTTGCTTAAATATGTTTTTAATGCTTTCGTAGTGCTTGAACGTGACTTTCTGGTGCAGCTGGGTTCTACCCAAATTGTGCAGTTTATTACAAATAGGGAAGACCTGTGAGTGCAGAAAGTGGAACTGGCTGAGTGCAGGCTAGGAAATCCACTCTATAAGAAATGAAAGTTTGAAACTGCTTTGAAAGACACCTGAAAAATGTGCTTCTTGGCTTTTTTCTCCCTCAATAATTTATAGCTCTGAGTGCATATTCCTACCCAGGCAAGCTAGAATAAAAGCATAACAAAGAAGAGGTAGATGATTCTTTTTTAAACCATAGAGAGAATGAAAGTGAACTACAGTACCTGGTATACCCACTGGAGGCATGACTTGGGAACCAGACAGGTACTGGTCTCTTCAAGCTAACATTGTCTCTCTAACATTTACAGGTTTTTGTTTAACTTTTGACTAGTCATTTAATGGTAAATAACAGATTTGTAATTTCCTTCCAATAGAACTATAGATATATATGTTAGAAACCCCAAAATAGGTCTCTTTTTTATACATTGGGTCTGAGTGGCCCGGTTTTTGTAGCGGGTGGGCTACAAGTGCAGCATCTGTGAGAAGCTGCCAAAAGTTTCCCCTGTGTCTAAGGGAGTCAAGTCTGTCCAGTTCTGCTGGCCATGACCAAACCCGTCAGCCATGGTGGTAGTGCCTCTGCAATAACATACTTAAGAAAAGAAAAAAAGCAACCTCAGAAGCAGTCAGAAGAAAGGAGTGAGAATATGTGAGAGTGATGACTCTGCAGACACCAAGGTCAGTGAAGAATGAGGGGTAGGAGGTGCTTCAGGTGCCAGAGCAGACATTCCCTTGCAGCCTGTGATGAAGACTATGGTAAGGGCAGGCTTCCCCCTTGCAGCCCCTGGAGGACCCCATAACAGAGCCTGAAGGAGGTTGTGACTCCATGGGAAACATGTGGTGCAGAAGACTCCTGTTAGGACCTGTGGACCCATGGAGAGAAAAGCCCATGCTGGAATAGATTTGTTGACAGAACTTGTGAACCCGTCTGAGACCTGAACTGGAGCAGTCTGTTCCTGAAGGACTGCACCCTATGAAAGGGACCCACATACTAGAGCAAATTGTAAAGAACTGAAGCCTCTGTGAAGGACTCACACTGGAGAAGTTCATGGAGGACTGTTTCCTATAGGAGGTACCCCACGGTGGAGCATGGAAAGAGTATGAAGAGTACTTCCCCAAGGGAAAAAATGATGAACTGACTGCTACACGCATTCCCATCCTCCTGTGCCTGGGAATCAGGAGTGAATCAGGCCAGCAGGCCACTAAGACCCACTGAGCTGCTTGCTCACTCCCCCCACAACAGGATGCAGGATGGTGTAGAGAATCAGAAGAGTGAAAAATGAGAAAACTTATGGGATAAGATAAACAAATAGAATTTAATAAGTAAAATAAAACCTGTACATGCCATCAAATCAAAACAAGGAATTCATTCACCACTTCCCACTGACAGGTCTTCAACCATCTTCAGGCAAACAAGGCTCCATCGTGCTAAATGGGGACGTGGGATGACTAACACCATAACACCAAGCATCTGTCCTTCTTTCCTCTTCCTCCAGCTTTTATTGTTAATCGTCAGTAAGAACATCTGTCCTATAAGTAGCAGGTTATTTAGTCAGATATTTAGTTTTTGAATGGGTAGACATTCAAAATTGTATCACTAGAAAGAGAATAGGCCTTTGCAAATCTTGTGTTTTCATACCATTTTTCTGTTAGATTTGAAGCTAAAATGCAAAAGAAAAAAAACAACTACCCAATCTTTTCTTGTTGCTTGGTTGAGTATTGTTCTCTATTTTGATCCTGTACATTATAAAGGGAAAAGTAACACGGAATGGATGGTTCATTTATTAAGGAAATGGGTTGGTAGTCAGAAGTAGTATGTTTAGTTTTCTTATGTGACCTTACCTAATTACTTAAGCTAGTGTCTGGTTTCTTATCTATAAAGTAGAGTGGCTAAAGTGAGAATGATAGTAACACCTACCAGACTGGATATTTAAAGAATAACAGCACAAAGACATAATATTCCCTGGTAATATGATGAAGACAAGCAAGTGCCCAAAAGGGTAAGTTAGAAGTAAGCAGTGACTTTTTATCTGTCAACATCAAATCTAGCATGTAAGCTAAACAAAGGCATTGTGAGATTTGAAGCAAAGTTTTTCATACATTCGTAATTCCAAACGTAGTACTATTTCTTTGAATACTTATAAATATCTTCTTCATGTTAGATTTTTACTACTGATCAACGATACTACTATGAAATTAAGTCCTTTGCTCAAATAAATTCTTGGAGGAAATGTCATATTATTCACTGTAGAGACTAAGACCTACAAAATCATCTGGGGGTTTTGGACGTCCAGTTTAAAAGAATTTTACAGCTATTACCCTGTTTATATTAATTTGTAAGTCACAAGTGGATGTTTTGATTATAAGTGAGCTGAAAATGTATGTTGCCTTGCAAAATACACTGAAACCTCAGAAGCCTTGAAGGAATGTGTATGTGATGTCATTTGGAAAAGTAAATTAAATCCATAACTGTAAAGCTAATTCAGTCACTGGAATGGTCATAGAAGGTTATCATATTTTGTGGTAAAACACCGTCATTCCTAGATGAGAGCACTCCTGTGTCATTATGCCTACTTCAGCTAAGCATCATGACATTCCAGGGCAGAATCCCATCTCAGAAACAGGCTGAGAGAAAAACAGCATTTTATCCCAGTGGTCCTTGACACAAGGCTGCAATATTTTATGAGCTCACTGTATGAATTTCTGCTTAAGCTCAGAATTTTCACTCAGCTGACAGTGGCTGTATTTTTCTATCTGACATTCTTCAAGCATTTGCTTACCTTTCAGATCTTCAGACATTTATTTATTGTCTTGTGTGTGGTTCTTCTGTTAATATGTTAGTTCCTGATACTAGAAGACGATGTGTGTGCTACACACTGGTCTCCAAAGGGAGTTCAAAGAACAGACTAAAAATTACAAAACTATAGATTGAGAAGGTAATTGTATGGAGTCTTACTAATATTTCTTTTCTGTATCAATAAGTGTATTTTTGAGAGTTGCAAAATGGAGTTGCACTCATTCTGGTCATAATTCCGCTGGCAAGACAGTCTAGTTGTGCTCCCCAACCTTTCTGTTTGATCTCCACCCTTTTCGCACCCTACCATTTTTAGTTGCTCTCTGGTAGACAGCATAAGATTGTTCTTTATAGAGCTTTCATCAATCTTTCTTTCCCTTCTAGCTTTCCATGTTATTTCCCTTTGCTTCATCTTTACAATGTCTTCCCTAATTTGTTATCCTCCTCCTTTCTTGCTTCTGTCTCTGATATTCTCTTTCTCTGTCTCCCACTGGTCAATTACAGTTTTATAATATTTCATCACATTTTATTCTGAACACAGTCTCAGTCTCTGATACATCCAGCCTTTTGGTGCCACTTCTAATAGCTAACCAAGTCCTTCTCTTCCTCTTGTTTTCATCGCTGACTCAGCCTCCAATCCCTCCCTTCCTGTTTCTCATCTTATTGCACACTCTGTCACGCCTTAAACACAGATCATGGGATCTTAAAGGCTGTACCTTTGTGTCAAATATTCTTTCTCTTGATGCCTTAGGGTTTTCATGAATTTGAAGATTTTTATACTTCTAGGTAGTTTCTCACATGTGGAGCAGCTGGCAACCTCTAACCCTTTGCTGGCTGTCTTGAGGGTCAGATAGTAGCTGGAACACCATGCTTGGAGAACATGTGCCAGAGCTAAGACAGCTAGATACCATGTTAGTCAAGACAGGAAGGCGAGGCCCAGCAACCTTGGAGAAGCTCCAATGGGGGAAGGTGGCGGAAGATGATGATAAGGGATGAAGTAAGGGTCTTGAGACCTCCAACTCAATTCTAGGAGAGGCATGCCATGGGGTGGTTCCAGGGGAAGTTCTGGGTGTGGACATGTCTTGGATTGGATACGGCCCTTGGATGTGATAATTGAGTAGTGTTGTAGGGTTGGTATGCTGCCACGTAGAGGGGGGCCTTTCCAGCTCCTACACCTTGTTGACATTTCTCTCTCTCACACACACACACACACACACACACACACACACACACGCACACACACACACACTCTCTGCTGCCCAGCCTGCTGTGGTGCCTTGTGTTCCCCCCCAAAGAAAAGGGTGGGGGGGGGAGAGCTCCGAAGAGCTCTGCTTGCAAAAGGGGGTTTTTCCCTCTCTTGCTCTCCTGAGGTGGGGGGAGAAGATGTTTCCCCTCCCTTGTTCTCCCGGACCAGACCTCAAGAACCTCAAGTCGTGCTTGAAGGAAGACGAGACCGGTAAAGGGAACTGGGTACCAGCATGAGTTGCTGGGGGTAGCCAAGCTGCGGGGAAGCAGCTGTAAAGGGAGTTTCTCCCTGGTTTATAGTGGGTTGGGAGGTGATCTGACTTGGGCCCAGATGTTGC
>JAWWTY010000106.1:94171439-94185898 GCA_035222235.1 Margarornis squamiger
CAAAATTCTATAAGTAAAAGAACTCTTCTCTACTTTACCCACATAAAGTTGTCTTGGAAGTTTTTTCCCCTTTCTTACGGCAACACTCTCTTTTCTCCATTCACTTTTACTCCCTTTCCTGTCAAACACATCTCACAGTTTTATATTCACACTTGAACCTCTGTCTTTAACTACCACAATATCACAAAGCATTATCAAGACATCTCAATTCCCAGATATCCTCTTCCATATTTCTTCCACCTCCATGCAGCTGCTGCCACTCACTCACTTTGGGCTCTCAGGAGAAGTAAGCATTAGTAGCAGCAGTTGGAAGTGATGGTTGAAAGCAGAAGATATTCAGGAGTCCTCAAGGTAACTGGGAAAGGAGGATATAGTTTTCTGTAGGAGATTTGCAATAATAACCTTTAGGGATTAGGTATTGCAAAAGTAATGTTGAAGTAAATTCTGAGTGATATTAGTGTTTTGTGTTCCTCTCATTTTCTCATAACAATTTCTTCTTAGTTCAAAAGTTTTTTTGCTAGATTTTTTAACTAAACACCACTTAGTTCACTGGAGAGGCTCAGGACATTGCTAATTGTTACAACATAAACAACAGTTATGATAGACAGATATCCCCTGTGGCTCCCAAGGAAATTTTCAGTATTTTGACATCCTACTGTGTAACACAGCTGCCTGAATGTCCTGTATATCCTGCCATTTTAAAGATTATATCTCTGGAATTTGAAATTAACTCTGGAATCTTTGAAATTAACTACAGCTAAAAAAAGGCAATCAGAACACAAGTACAACCTGTTATGCTAAATATATTGTTACGTATAAAAAATCCTATGCTTTTATGCATTGCCAAGAATTTACAGTTCATATAACTGAAATGTTAGCAGTTTAATAGAAGAATTGCTAGTGCAGATCAAATTATTTTAGGGAAATCTTAAGATCTCCTAGGATATTTAAAATTAAATAGTGCATAAGGAGTTACTGGAGCTGACTTTGGTGATCCTGACCTGCTTGTTTTGCAGTAACAATATCATTCTTTCTTCAATAGTTTATGAGGAAAGTTACAGCTGTGTTTATTGTGGTTCTTTAAATGTCAAATCCCCTATTAAATTTAAAGAGTAATTTGATAATTAATGTAATTTAGTTTAGCATGCAAGTGAATGTCACTGTGCTTACAAGAGATACAGAACATGACCCCAAACAATTGTTTTACTGGACTGTTCTGATTTATTAATTTTAATTGTGGTTTTAATTTTTCCTTTTATGGTTTAGTGTTTTGGTTTGGTTTAGTTTGGTTTTTTTTCCCCAAAAAAATCACCAAGTGAAAGAATGTATAGAAATAACATTTCAAGTAGAAATAATACTGCTTAATTGGGAACTATATAATATAATCCCAACAGACGGCAACATTTTTCATCATCTTTGTGGTGGTATAGTTTTCTTGGGTTTTGGTCGGGGCCTCCCCTGGTAACAAGGTCATAACTAAGGAAGTGTTCCACACCATTCCTTCATGTAATCAGGTGTGTATAAGACAAGGAGGGGAGGTTCTTCTCTCTCTTCCTTTCTGGTGCTTAGAAGACAGCAGGTCTCAGGGTGTCGACTTCTCTCTTAACTGTGTGAGCTGAGGCCTGTCCGAGAGCTGTTGTCCAGAGCTGCGTGGAGGTGAAGGAACTGTTTTCTTGAGGGAAGCTGGTGAGAGTTTATTGTGTTAGTTATTTTATTGAGCTGTACCCTGAGTTTTCGAGTGCGTATATCTGTTTTGTTTTGGTTTTACCTGTTTTTGTCCTTTTTTTTTTCCTTTTCTCTTTTCCCCTTTTCCCTTTTGGGGTTGTTTGGGATTCTTGTTCTGTAAGAACCTAGTGTTTAATTGTATATAACTGGAATATATGTGAATATATATATATATATATATATATATATATGTATATACACTACAATTTTCTTTTGGTACCTTTTTTTTTCTTCCCTTTCAGGAGGGGGGGCGGAATCTGTGTGGCCAACGTCTGGGTTTGGCAAGGAGCCAACCCCAACCGCTACAATCTTAGTCTTTCTGCTTATGTTGGGTGACATTTCTTAGAAATATTGACTTTGATACACTGCAAATACATCTAGACATTTAAAGGAAGCATTCCAGTTAGGAATATAAGCAACATTATGATCTCTTTCAGTGATCAGAAACATCCTTCTATAGGTGGTAATTGATACCATAGGCGGCACCTTAGGGTGACAAAATATAGATTGAAAATAATTTAAAAAAATAGAGAGCTAGGTATTGAAAGCTGTATAGCAAAATCTTTAATTATAAACTTGTGAAATAAAGCTCCAACTTTTTCTGGATAATTATCTACATAAAATAAATTAATATCTTAATATACCTAAGAGACATTCCTGTATGATGGAGTTAGTATTGTAACAGTAGTTGCAGTCTCAGTGTCCATGATATTGACATTTAGTTCTCAGTGGAGTTTAACACTGTCTTCTGAATGTTCATAGGCTTATTTCAAGGTGGATGTTCAGTCAGATTTACTTTCGGCAAGACATGGTCCTGCTGTGCTGTTCCTGAAAAGATATTAATCTCTGTGAGCTTGACATGGTACATGCCTGCTACAGATATGCAGTGACTTGTACATCAATATGGAGTCAAGTTAATTATTTCACATTGCTTTTATCCAGTGATAAATGCTTGCATGCAACAAACAGATTTGTGTGAAACTCCATGTGTCAAACTATACCGTACTTTTGTTGATCTGGGTCTAGTTTGGATAATCATATTCCATGCTTACATACAGATATTGCAACCTTGTTTAAAAAAATGTTCTTTTTTTCGTCACTTTTTGATACAAAAAATTTGTACTTTTTTTTTACTTCTTCAGCACATGTCTAAACATTTCCATTTTTATGTCACAAATCCTTGAGGACCATATTGGTAGTGAAAATCCCTCTGTGAAAATATTAGTAGAGTATTGAACAAAGTTTAGTAAGGTTTACTTTAATTTCAAAACTTAGATTTAAACAAGAGCATTCTATCTTACTCCAGATGTAGTATAAATTCAATATTTAAGAAGTTGCACTCAGTTAAGCTACATTCCTTTGGTAAAAACTAATATAATTTTCAATTAATATCTTTGCAGGAACATGTACCAAAAAAATTAACTGCACTTTAATCTGAAACAAAATGCATCTGATGAATCAGTGTATTGCTATTGATCATATAATTTTTTAACATACTTGGCAAAATGCTTAAATTTTGACTTGGATGTCTAAGTGCACTGGATTTTTTAACAAAGCTGTTTGTAATTGTTTTTCGTATTGTGTAGATCAAAGAATATTTTTGTATTTATAAAGTTATCAAATGTGAAGTAGACTGTTTACTAAGTTTGAGTGAACTTACTGAACAATCTATATGTTTCCTGATTTTAGCTTCCTCATATGCAATAACATAAACTGGCTTGTGATTATAAATTTTGTTTTTGCACTTCATGATGTTTCTGTATAAGTAGTTTAAATCTTCACTGAAGATACCAAAGGTACTGCAAAGGTTTCAGTACTAATTTCAGTGGTATTCAGAATTTGTACATGTCATAAATAATATGATTTTTGTACATTAAGTGCATTTTACATGTTTTCAGTAATGTCTCTCTTTTTGGTGTTTAGCTCCTTATTGCAGCTTAAACCCTACCTTGAAGAATGGTGGAATTGTAAATAAAACCGGTGGTCCTGCTGGAAGCAAAGTTCGCTATTACTGCAAACCCGGGTATAGAATGATTGGTCACAATAATGCAACATGTAGACGTCACCAAAATGGCATGTATCAGTGGGATTCTCCTGTGCCAATCTGCCAGGGTAAGATTATGCTCCCTCCTTGAGTATGATTCTATAATTCTATTGCAAAGAATACTTCATAAAACAAGGATACAGAACTGTCAATACTGCCGTATGTCAAGACACACTAAATATGTCTTCAGTACTTTTTTTTAGTAAAATACATATCAATAATATCTATAAACAATCCACAGCTCATGATATTGTTGTATTAGAGAGCATTTTATAGAAAATTACTTCATAACCAATGCTTTAAAGACGTAATTTGTAATTTTTTTTTAATTTTTTTTTTTTTTTTTAAGTATCCCGGACCTAATTAGAGTCTGCTTTAGCTTGCTCCAGACATGTGTTAAGAGTAGTTACCATTTGTCAAATGGTTATGTTCCATCCCTGGAAGTGCTCAAGGCCAGGCTGGATGGGCCTCTGAGCAAACTGATCTAGGTGTCCCTGCCCATAGCAAGGGTCTTCAAGGACTCTTTCAACCCAAGCCATTCTATGATTCTGTGATAAACTCAGAAACATGGGGGAGAGGAAGAAGACTGAAAATTCTACCCATATCATATATGGCTTCTTCTAGAATGTTTTCATTTGTGTCTGCTTCTAGTCTGCTTTATTTATAAGATGAAATGGTAGTAGCACTAATATTTAAGAATATGTTTAATTAAAACCTGCATTTAATTGTTCTTAACTTTGTAAGATACTAATAGCAGTTTTTTGCCGTGTTCCGCCAGGGGAAATGAGGAGACGGTCCAAACCAAATTGGGGTCAAACAGGAGTGAACACTTTATTGGGAGGTGCATGGGACTTATATAGGGTCGGGATGGAAGGTTCTGGAGCTGGGGAGGAGATAAGGAAGGGGTTAAGGCGGAGCGCGACACAAAAAGGAAAAAAAGGGGAGAAACCGCGACATAAAAGGGGAAACTGGGGAGTGGCACAGCCGTGCACCCCCCGCTCGCCCCGGCCCCGTACCCCGCCGAGATGGAGGGGAGGGTCCTGGCGCTGCGGGGACCCAGTGGGCGCGGGACCGGGGCGGTGAGGCAGTGGCGAGGCTGCAGAAACACTGAAAGAGCTTTTAAACAGCAGTTTGAGGTCCGTTTTGCACCTGCCGAGTCCAAAGCCGATAGAACCTTTCCTTTAACACGGATTTCTTAGGTTCTGTACTTTTTCTGGTGTTCTGATCCTTCCACTCGGCAAAGTCCTTTGCTGGTTCACCCACAATTTTTCATGTCTTCTTCAAGAAAAATATCTTACTTGAGGCTCCATCAATGATTCAGGTATTTCTAAAAAGAGCATAAGATGGAAGTTCTACTTTGTTCACTAAAAAAAATAAAAAAAAAGGGCCAACTGAGATTTGACATGACTCTTTTGAGGGTGTGCTATTTGCAAGAAAAGCAAAAAGCTGCAGAAATTTAGCTACAGTTGAAGAACTTGAAGGAATATTTCCCATCTTTTATACAGAGGGATTTGCTAGCGATTTGTGGATGGGTATTTTCATGCTGAAATAGACCTCGTGGCTACACCCCTACCAGTCCAGGAAGAAGGTCAGACTGTCAGTGTGCCACAGGAGGCTCCTGTGTATCTGTGTTTTCAGAATCCAGGATGTCTTCTAATCAAATATGCCACAATGTGATACGGCATAATGTCATATATATGCCATAAATGATGTGATATGGCATATGATTGTTTGACCTTCCTAAGGGTCACTAAATCATGGGAGAATCTGTGAGTGATCTGGACATGAGGTAAGTTTAGGGACAAGTGCTGTTTTTGGACTTAATTGAAATGCATTTTAGGTGTCATTTCTGGTGCTGACATCGGAACTGAAAGTTCAGACACTTTGTACTAAAGAACCTTGATTGATGAATAGGCCTACAGCTGGGGATTAAGGCACATTTAAACATCTGTATGTGAGATAAAGTGATGATTTATTTGCTTGAACATAGAAGTCTACTGTCATTTGAATTGCCCTGGGTGTTTTACCTGTCCTTCATCTCCCAGTCCAGAAAGGCACAAGCTCCCATGTTATATGCACTAGACTTGCAGGATGTCCTGGAGGCGTCAGAGTCTCAGGTAGCTCTAGACAACTGGAAAAAGAAACAAGTCAAGCTCCATCTGCCTAAACCCTGTTGTAGTTGATCTGGTCAATACTGTCACTGAAACTTTGGGAGCTATTTTGTTAATGAGCCAATAGGTGTCTTTTTTTAAAAAGGTGCTGAAATTTTGGCATCTTATCCTGGAACTCAGGTACTTTGGGCATGTGAGGATAGAGATAGTATTCTGTGTGCACTTGATAGAATGGAGAAGTTGAGGCCAAAAAATTTAGGAGACCTTATATCGTACTTTTTTCCAGAAGTTAAAATATCCCAATTCTTCAGCTGTCAGAAATTCTATGCAAATGTATCCCTTATTTTTCTACTGTTTATCTATCAATATTAACAATATTATATTAACCTGCTGCTGCTACTACCACTGTTGTTCAACCAAATAGCAGAGTTTTGTACAATGCAAATATGATCCAGCACTTTAGAATTCTTTAAAAAATAGTTTGATTTTTTCTTTTTTTTTTTTTAATTTTCTCATTTAAAAGTTTTACATTTCACTCTTTCACATTTCAAGTTAGTTATTTTATGTTCACATTTTTATATCAATGGCAAAGTGTTTTGAATTGCCATTCTAACTTTGAAAATTATATCCAAACATGATGAGGTGTGTGAAAACTTCTGAATAATGGAGAAAATAGTTCTTTGAACAATTTAGGAAAAAAGTCCCCACTTTTAAGGACAGAATGGAGTAGTTCACAGCAAGTAGGCAAAAAAAAAAAAAAATAAAGCATAGGTGTGTGCAGGACTTGGCATGAAGTCCCACGATTTGGCCATGGATAACCAGTGTCCCAGAAAGTAATAGATTCTGAATAAAACTTAAACAGACTGAAGAAAATCATAAAATACTTCAAACACTTCAGTCCTTATTTTATTTCTATATGCAGGAAAGAGTTGTGAAATTTTAGCAATGTAGCATGTTCATAAATACCTTTTTTCTTTCATTTTAAGCTCTATTTATAATTTCAGCAATATATGGGGCTATGGGTACATAGATTTCTGTAAAGAGAAGAAGAAAAAATATTTGTAAGATAAGGGTGTTTAATTCTTTACTCTAACTTCTAATAAATGTAGGATTCATTTTAATATGTCGCTTTACAACTCTGGCACAATTATTCCAATTTGTATGTCTAGATGAGGCATATATTTTTCAATAAACTCTGAAATGGAGAATATATTTCTAAATTTATTTAGTACTTCTTATCAAAATATATGCTTTCTCTTTGAGAATTAATTAAAATTACATATTTGGTCAAGCTCATGGATTTCATTATAGGATCTTTCTAAATAAAAATGCTTTTGATTAAGTCTGAAATTTCTGTAAAAGCAGTCCTGCAGGGTTGCATCTGCAATTAATAACTTGACTGTGTCAGAATTAATTTTTGAAATCAAGTCTGATCATATCAAAAAGGGGAATTATTTTGCATATTTATTATAACATCTAATTTTAATATGAAAACATCTAATATGAGTTATTCTAGTAGGTCAGAAGATATTTTTCCTTTCCAGTCTTCTCAAATGCAGATACATTTAGTAATGTCCTGAACATTGTGTAAAGAGCTTGACTCCCAACTGGAAAATTAGAACTCTCTGTTATTGCTTTTATTTCATTCATGAAAGAAAAAGAGAAATATGAGTCCTGCTGGATTCAAAATTTTTACACTTCTATTATAAATTCTATTCTATTCTACTGTATAACAGTAAGTAGCTGCTAAGAAGAAAGTAGCTGCTAAGAGGAAATAGTATAGCCCCCAGTAATGATACTGTCAACCACATACATGATTAGTTCATATACAGATCCCCATGTTGAGGGAGAGTAGGAAAAGAAGACTGAAGCTCGGGGATGAAGAGACGATAAGAGAAAAGCTTGGAAAGAAGAGGAGTTAGAATAAAAAACTGAAGGCAAGTTGTCAGGATCAATATGGATCAGCAGTGCTGAGGTGCAGCTGTCTGGAGGCTGAGGTGTGGTAGCAGTGAGAGTGTAACAGTGACAGTGTTCATCTGACAGACATGAGCAAATACCCCTCTTTGTCCCACACATTCTTCATATGCTGGACTCAGCTTTTGACTTTTTTCTTCCTAAATTCTCCCACTCATTCTTTAAAGAGCTAAAAATATTTTTAAAGAGCCTTGAAAAACACTTTTCTGCTCTTCACCATTGGAGTTACTTCCTACTAGGTTTATTAAAGAACACTGGAGGCACGTACTTTAAGGAAGTGCTCATCTGGATTGTAGATACTTGGAAAAACTCAATATCTATGACAGAGTCATCATAAAAATAAAGCTTATGCCAACATTTCCTGCTTAAAATGCTGATTCTAAATACTGTGCTTGTTGAAATGCTCAGATGTACATTGTGGAGCTAGAGATCCTTGTCCTTTTTACTGTGCTGAACAAAGGTTATTCCAGGACCATGACTGTAATCCATGTCTGCCCTGAGGGAATGGGCTTGAAAATATCCATTTGCAGTTTACACAAGAGCCATGACTCTCTGGTTTAGTTTTCTTGGTTTTGGTCTAGGCCTTCCCTGGTAACAAGGTCATAACTCAGGAAGTATTGCACACCATTCCTTCATGTAATCAGGTGTATATAAAGACTAAGGAGGAAGATTCTTTTCTCTCCTCCTTTCATCTGCTTGGGGGGCAGCAGGTCTCAGGGTGTCAGCTTAACTCTTCTATATGAGCTGAGTCCTAATCTGAGAGCCATTGTCCAAAAGCCGCATGGAGGCAAAGAAACTGCTTCTCTTGAGGGGAGTTTGGTGAGAATTTATTGTGTTAGTTATTTTATTGAGCTTTTCCCTGAGTTTACGAGTTTTGTATATCTGTTTTGTTTTGGTTTTACCCATTTTTGTCCCATATCCCTTTCCCTTTCCCCCCTTTTCCCTTTTGGGGTTGTTTGGAATCCTTGTTCTGTAGATTCATAGTGTTTGATTGTATATAATTGTAATATCTGTGAATATATATATACACACTTTTACTACACTTGTCTTTGGGCACTTTTTTCCTTCTCTCTTGGGAGGGGGTAGTCTGTGTGGCCAGCAACTGGGTTTGCCAGGGAGCCAACCCAGACCTCCACACTCTGGGACATCCAAACTACTTCTTCCTAAAATTAGGTCTTCTGTGTTTTTGAGCATGGAATTAAACTTGGGGCTTTTGCCTTTTTTGTAAATGTTATTATGCAAAAAATGCTCCTCTTAGAACCTAGTCTTAAGATAAAAATATGAAGTATGTAGCACAACTTAAAAATTCCAACTCCCAGTTTCCTTTTATAAACCAATGATTGTGTTTCAAAATATAAAACAGTAAGAGAAATGTATTACGCTAGACTAAAAAAAGCCCAGAAGTTTTAGGTGAAACTTGGTAACAATCTTTTAATATGCTAAAAGTAGCTCCAAAGAGAAATTAAGTAATTGATCTATGTTCTTTCTAGATAGTGGAATTACAGCTAAAATTACTTTAATAGGATCTTAAGTTACATTTTTCTTTTTTCTTTTTTTTTTTTTCCCCCCTTTTTTCTCAGAGTGGCTAGTGAAATACTGGAGTAGATTGCCTGTGGAGAATGTAGAATTTTCATCATTGGAGGTCTCTCAAGAGCAAATTAGATGAACATTGGTCAAGTATAATTTTGACTTGTGATAGCGGAATAGACAAGATGACCACTCAGAATAGGTTTTTTACACCCACAACTCTGTTCTCTTTCTTTGTTATTTTTCTGAGTGAATCTAAGTCTGAGAACTGGCAATGCTATCTCCAATGTTTCTGGTTGGATATCATACACATAAACCATTTAGCATGTTTTTTGTTTTGAATCCTGCTTTTAGGGGCTTCTCTGTTTCTACATTTAATTTTAGGTTATTTAAATGTTTTTTGCAGCACTGTGTTTAATGCCTGAAACAGGTCATTGAATGATAAAAGCTTGTGGATTAACTTTAGGAATTTCCCAATGCATGGAAATAAACGCATTGTCTGACTGTAATCACAGCTTTATTTCTCTATGCAATGAATTTGCCTGCTTTAAAGATGAATAATATGTGAGTGTCTTAAAGGGATACAGGTATATAGATATTTTAAAGGATTGCCATAAACTTTAAATTTACTGGTTTACATAAAGAATAAATGCAAGTATTATGTGCAATATGAAAGAGCAATTAAAACTGCTTGTTAGTTTCTAGGTAATAAACGGCTTTTCCACTTGCATTGGAAGAAGTATATTTTTCTGTTGTGTACGATAATAGATACAATTTAGTTGTAGTTATATTTTTCACACTCTGAATGTACATCTCCCAACTGGAACCTGTCAGTCTCATCTAATAATTGACCTAAGAAGCATGTTGACAGTTCTCAAGTCAGAAGATTTTCTCACACTGTTTTTTATTGTTTTGAAATCATATGGGAAGCTGGGAGCTTCAAAATACTTGGTTGTGGAATGGTAGTGACATTGTTTTCACTGTCCAAAGACAATATGCCATTTCAGTCAGTTTACTTCAGCTAACTTTACTTTAAGTGTCCAAGTACTTGCTATTTAGTGAAACTGTCTTTGCTGGTATATTTTGTTTGCGCACTGCTGTTCTAAAAGCCATTAGCAGTCTCAATAAATTAGTACCAGCAGGAATATTTTTTCCAATCCCACTTTCTGGGAGAGAAACAAGCAACAAATAAACAGATAAGATTGTAACAGGAACAGTATCAGAATGTCCAAACTGCTTTTATGATTAGTAGCTAAAGCAACAGTCAGAATAGCTTGACAATGTAGCAGAACAAGATTCAGCAACAAATGAGGAAAGAAGAGAGACAGTGGAGGGCTGAGGGACACACTGAGAATGAAAGTGCTGAAGTGTGACAGGTAAGTATGGATTCTGACATGCTTTAGTATACTGGCCATCACAGCAGACCTGACATAACTGAGAGGCCCACCTAGGCGTGACCAGGCATTGTACATCTTTTATTTCTTAAAATAACTTGCACATGGGAGTTTCTCAGTCTTGAACTTCTCAGTGAGTCTCTAGAAAGGTTATTGCTAGAGGTGAAGAGCAAATGCTAACAGATTTGCTTCTAAGAGGAACTAAGCAGACTTGGGTTGGTTTTTTTGTGTTTGTTTTCAAATGACATAATAGAATCTTCTTGCTCTGCTAAGCTATTTCAAGTTAATTCATGTTTGGGCTTTTTAGGGGGAAATATAAGTTTCACCTGTGTGTAGAGATGGACACATACATCGGATGGGTGGATAGACTCATAGTTTTGAATTATATACAGCTAAATGTATGCACATTTAACACAGAGATTGTTGTTTTGGTGTCAGAAAGGACACCTGAAAATGTTGAGAAGAAGTTAAATTTTAACCCGATTGCATTCTACATCAAGAATTCAGACAGAGTGCCACAAGATGGAAGATAACTGTAAGGCTTGTAAGGACAGTGGGGAACATAGTACAGGGCTCTGGGTACAGTGAAGCTTTTCACAGGAACTATGACTTGAAATGGAGAATGCAAAGACATTTTTATGATGTATTAAAACAGAGTGACAGTTTGACTTTCTGTCAGTTCAGTATGCAAAAAAACTTTTTGCAAGTAAAAAAATCTGCTTACATGACAAAAGGTCGGAGTGGGTTCTGGTACATAAAGGATTAAACTGGTCCTTAGGTGAACAGACAGAGCATTTAACCAGATGGACCTATGCTGACTGTTTTGAGTATACCAGAGCCCTGAAAAGCTGTCACTCCTGCTGTGGTCACCTAGTGCTGAATGACTTCTAATAGAAAGACCTGCTCCCAGAAGCTGCAGAACTTGCTTTTATCCTTCCCCTTCTCTACTTTCTCTCACACAATTAAGAGCAGTAAGTCTGGGCCTCATGAACCCTTTCCTTATCCCCTGTCTTGGAGACTTTTCCCAAAAGTGACAGAAATAGATATCTTAATAATTATACTCTTCCTTAAAATTCTATATTATGAGATACTGTTAAATGAACTCTGGCTAAATAAATAAATAAATAGATAATAAGCCTAAAAAGCACAAAACACCCAAGATGCTATTCAAATTCCAGGAAGTTGACAGCAAATTAAACTTTGTGAGCAAGGAAGAACATCTGGAGTTAAATTCAGAAGGAGCAAAAGAAAAGGTGAAAATTATTCAGTAAGAAATTGCCTTCATTATATGGAAAATGAATAAGCTTGGTTTCACATAATATTTAGCATTCTGGAGTGACTTAGTCAAATATCTGTTAAAGTGTTAAAATATCTGAATAATATCCTTAATTTAAGTGGAACTCTTTTCTGTCTAGTCATATGTTCAGGTGCTTTCCTCATTAGACAAAAAAGTGTCACATTGAATTATTAAATAGCATTATTTCATATGTGTAGAACAAACAAATATGAAATTTTGTTTATAGTGGTGCAGGATTGAAAGAAATTCTGAGAGAATTGAAGCAGACTATTAGAAAGCATTTAAGAATTGTCCAGTCCATTGCTTCTCAGACCAAATCACTTTGGGCACTTTCTTGATTTTTTTTTTCCTTAGCAAATAAACCATTGCCCTTAGCCTATGCTGAAAATTCTCTCCCTATAGTGATTGGATTAAGCTAAATAATTATTTATAAAATGTTTGTCTATATTAGATGCACTTCTAAGTTTCTATCAATGTTTGAAATACTATTACATTTTTCAGAATGTTGTAAATATGATGAAAAATAAATTTCAGTTGTTATGAATGAGATATGTCAAAATGACTAATCCATGTTTATTATTTCAATGTTGGGACAATATTTTAAAGATATGCATGATAAAATTCCAATTTTTTTATCTTTCCCTGTTCTTTCTTTTCAGCTGTATCTTGTGGTATTCCTGACTCCCCTGGGAATGGTTCAGTTATAGGTAATGAATTCACTTTGGGCAGTAGATTGGTATATGAATGTAATGAGGGCTTCAAGCTAGAATCTAGTCAACAAGCAACAGCAGTGTGTCAAGAAGATGGATTATGGAGCAACAAAGGGAGGCCACCTGTTTGCAAATGTAAGTGGGCATGTATTTCTCAAGAGTATTTCCCTTGATCATTCCCAGGAAAATCTTCACTGGTGATGTTTTGGGTTTATGTGTATGTATATGCCCTGAAGCGGCTATTCAGGACGTTACCATCATTTAGCATGAGGAGGCCTAGAAATTTGTTTAATTAAAAAATCCTTGTTTATCTTCTTCAAAAAATCTGAATTAAAATTGTAAGACAATTCCATTTCCTGTATATTTTCTTATTAAGAATAAGAATTTTCACAGTTACCACCACCAACTGTAATTCTTTTTAATGTAGCTTCTAAAGTGATAAAAGCAAAAACTATTTCTTAAAATATCATTAGTGTAGATAATTGAGCTGTATAAGAAACCTTCAATCTTCATTTTTGCCTTCTGTCAGAACTAGCTAATGTAGTGCAGACTCCTCTACCATATGACATGGCCTCTCATTTGCATTGGACTGCCACTGCCTCTCTCTATCCTGCATCAAAGCAATAATTAACTGATCCTGACTTCAGTGTGACTTAAAATACTGACTAGGACATAATCTCAACATTCATAATTACTATAATACTATATGTAAAATATCTGAGAGTGGGCTGCAGTAGAACACCAACTCTCGGTGCCTGGAACATCTCCTTCTGTGACCTTGGTGTTTCCTCTGCTGCTATGACTCTTTTTCAACCTCTTTCTCTCCCTGTGCAGAGTTTTACCCTTTTCTAAGCACAGTTAGTTTCCCAGAGGTGCCACGATCATGGCTGATGGGCTCAGCTGTGCCCTGAGGGTGGGTCCTTGAGAACTGATTGTGTCCAGCAGCCTCTGCTCACAGAGGCCACCCCTGGTGCTTTTATCCCCACCCCTCCCAACATGTTGACTCCTGAATCCAATGCATTCAGTCACGTCTTAACTGTCTTACCATGTTTCATTCTCACTCTTGATACTGTTTGGACCAGTGATTCTCATTATTGCCCTCTGGACTATCTCCAATTGATCTACACCTTTCTTGAAGGGGAGCACCTAAAACTGTACACAGCAATTCCACAGAATACATAAAGAGGAATATTCAAAACCAGCTATGATCACACGGACATGCTCTGAATTCAGAGCCAAGTGTGGAGGGAAGGCAGTGCTCCAGTGTATTGAACTGAGCTTCATTCTCTCAGAAAATCTGACAAGGTACAAAGCACATAAGTTGAATGATTAATCAGCAAAAATGTCAACAGATTTTTTTTTTTTTTTTTTGAGGGAAGAGACCAGATAAACTAACTGGGGATTAAACATAATTAATAACATTATATCTGCAGTGAAAAACAAAACAAAACAAAACAAAACAGAAAAAAAAACACCCAACCCAACTGAAAACAAAAAACCTTGTATTATTGAAAAGATCAAACTTAACCAGACAATGACTACCCCGTGAAGCAAAGCCTATTCACATTAGCACAACTTTCAACATTAAAAAGCTTTGTTTAATATTTATAATATCCTAACAAAACACTTTTATCTCTCCTCTCCTCTCCTCTCCTCTCCTCTCCTCTCCTCTCCTCT
>JAWWTY010000106.1:94186668-94272200 GCA_035222235.1 Margarornis squamiger
TTATGACAATAAAAAATTTCTTCATTGTAGTATCTCTTTCTAAGCTTTAAATTCAAGCTCACGTCCTCCCCCTGTCCTCCCCTCTTTTCTCCTTTTTCTCTTCTCCTCTCCTCTCCCCTCTTTTCTCCTTTTTCTCTTCTCCTTTTTCTCTTCTCCTTTTCTAAAAATTTGTTCGGTTTGAAAAAGAAACCCATTACTTCTAAATCTAGAGGTTCTAAATTAAAGTGCCAATGATCTACATGACAATTTAAAGTCAATATTTTCAAGATGGATTGTTATTTGGAGGCATGCATGCTTTATCCAAGATTTCTTACTTGCAAAGTGCAGAAAAGCCTAGACAGTCTGCATAACAACCTTTTCTTTCAACGCTGCTGCTGTGAGAATAAATGTATTTAGTCTCCAGAAACATCTCCAACTTGATAAGAAGCAAATACAGCAGAGAAAGGTAAATGGTAAATAAATGAGTCCATTTTATTCCCATGTCTGTTAAAATGAAGGTTGAAATCAGTGCATTTTGTTTTGCAGAAATACCTCTGACAATATAATGCCTGAGGCAGATGTTTGAAACTCCTTTCTTTTCATTAAAAGCATTTACATTAGATTTGAAGCATGAAAAATAAGATTCATGATGATCATACAGCAAGACACAGATGAATAGTGGACATTAGGCTACTGAATTTAATTACAGGAAATACCAATCAGCAGACATCTATTAAGAAAGCTTAACTGAATGACAAATAAGTATATTTCTTCAGTTACTCTGCATAGAGATCCCTAGCACATGATGAAGGGAACTGATGTCTATCTGTATTGCTATTTCATAGAATTGTAGAATCATGGAATTGTCCAGGTTGGAAGGAACTTATAGATCACCTAGTTCCAACCCCCCTCCCATGTACAGGAACACCCTTCACTAGACCAGGTGCCCCACCCAATTTCGCCTCGAACACTTAGAGGGATGGAGCATCCCCAGCTTCTCCGGGAAATGTGTTCCAGTGCTTCACCACCTTCATAGTGAACAATTTCTTTTAAATATCTAATCTAAGCTTAAGCCTCTTTCAGTTTGAAGGCATTCCCCTTGTTCTGTCACTACATGCCCTTACAAAAAGTCCCTTTCCAACTCTCTTGTAGGCTCCCTATAGGTACTGAAAGGTGGTCTAAGGTCTCATCAGAGCCTTCTCATCTCCAAGATGAACAGTCCCAATGGTCTCAGCCTGTCTTCATAGGAGAGATAGAAATGAAAACAGGAGTAGTGTACATTTTTTTGAACATCCTTGTGATTTGAACTATCTACATTTCATGTGCTGAAGATGGCAGATAAGAATAGTTATCTTTTTGGGAATCACTAAATCTATTTGCTTAGGGTTTTTGATTTTGTGGACACTTGGCATTTCCTTTCTTCATGAAAAGAAATACTGATTTAAATCTTGGGTTGTCCAAAGAACTCCTTAGTGATGTCTGTTTATAGCTTAAATGTGTTGTTTATTTTTTCTCTGAATATTATAAAGAAACAATTGTTCTAGATTGTTCTTAAGAACTGAATGAACTAGAAAGTATGAATTGTGTCAGTAGTAAAAAATTCGTTATGTGATAGGAAGAAACTACAGAAAAAATTGGTATGAGAACTTAGTCAATGAAGGAGGTCATACTAGGCCTGTTCTGAGGCAAAACAGAACCTTTCACTTTGTTTAGTATGTGACCTTCAAAGCTCTCAGAGAGTTCGTAGTTCCTCCTTCCAAAACTCATGTTCCATGAAAACAAATCCCAGGAATGAGTTAGCTTTGAAAAATGTTACATTCCAGTACTAGAAAATTCTGCCAGTTTGAGATGTGATACACTCCTCGTGTTTGCACTAGGGAGAGTTTAAATATGCACACTTTTACGAAGACTAAGGTGAACATTAGCACATAACTATTTTACAAGTCAAGCATTACTTTTTACATGACAGAGCAACACAAAAAGAAATGTTCTCTGGGCCAGTGGGAAACATCTTTTTTAATACAGGCATTTTTGCATTATAGAAAATGTTTAATGCAAATTCTTAAGAATATTATAATTATTATTAATGCCCAGTTTAAAAGTTTTTCTAGCCATGTAGTAACATGATTTACAACTATATGAACACTAGAAATGAGTGCTAGTAAAACCTTTTTTGTTCCACAGGATACATGGAGGCCTAAGGCTGTTTTAAGAAATATGCAGAAAAGAGCAATAAAGTAGGATTTAGATAATGCAAAGCAGAACTTTCAGTTCTGTGCACTATCTGTTCTTTTTGACCAGATCTAGGGACCAGACTTAAAATACTGTGACAGAAAGTGAAAAAATAATGACAGCAAATGTTATGATTTACTTCCATGCTTTTCTTCACAAGATCTGAAAACTGAATGTGTTCATTATTGCAAGATCATGATGTTATATTTTTTTCCAAAGTACACTACCAGCTCTTTAAAGCCAAGTACCATAATTAGTAAGCTGAGTATGAAAATGTACTTCATTATATTATATTTATATATAAGTATATATAAAATGTACCGATATAGGCTATTTTCTGTGTGTGTTGATAGTCCCTCTAACTGCAGAACTTCATTGTGCTTTTACACTATTACTCTAATACACTCATTCAAAAGTTTAAATCAGGTCCTTCATTAGTTTAAGCTACTTCATCTAATATCAGATATTTTAAAGACCAGCTAATGGCACCTTTTTGTAATCTGCATGCTGCAGATTTCACCCTAGATTTTTTTGGAAGGCATAGTGTGCTGAGCTGTAACAGCGATGGTCGAGACATCGAATTTTTTCTAGAAATCAATTAAAAATTCATTATAAATTTTATTATCATTTCTAATAATTTGCAATATGTTTGTACAATCTCTAATTATAGAACTATGAATCATAAGTACTTTGGGAATAAAATGTCCATTGTAGTATAAATGCAAAAAAGACTGCTAATAGAAACAGGCAAAAATTCACCACCAACTCATAGATATTGTGCTGGTGGTTTTTTTTGCGAAGACATTGAGAACACCATACTCAATAATTCTCCTCATGTTTTCTTTAATAAACCCTAATGTCAGTAAGTATTTTTTGGAGTATTTTGTCAATGTATGGTTTGCAACATGGAGTACTTATTCAATGAACTGTAGTAAAACAGTTCATTAGTTCAGCCACTTTTAGTCAGTCCAGATATGTTAGACTGATAACAGATTGTATTGACATAGCTGACTGGGTTGACAGACTGATATTGAATACCATGTGATCCTTTGTTTATCTATTTTGGGGTTTTGTAGACTTTCCTGTTTAAATATGTTGATCAGCAAGAACCATTTAATGTTTTTGCTGTGTGTTCTCTATTAGCATACTGAAACTATCAGCTTGCTCAAGTGATCCTATTTTGTTCTTAGGTGTTTGTTCTTAGACACTGTGGTGCATAGGACTACTTGGTTTTCTACTGTCTTCTGATTTTGCTAATGCTTGTGAATTTAAGTCACACTGGTCTCTCAAACATAGTAAAAGACTTCACCTTAATCTTCTTCTTTTTTTTTAAGCTGATAGTGAATTTAGTTGGAAGAGGATATTTGAAAAATATATTTCACATTATTGCATTAAGTTTGTGGTTTTTAACGACCAGCTGAAGTATGGCAATCAAGTATCAGGTGCTATTGTACTTGAAAATAATATTGCAAATTCCTGTAATTGAGATATTTTTTCATAATATACATTGTACTTGCCTTTTTTTTTTTTCTTTGAAAAAGATAATTACATTCAGTGTCATAATATTGAAGATATTTTTGAGGAGTATGAAATGCCTTTTTTTTTTCCTCACATAACAATAAGGAAAGACAAGAAAAAGCTTGTAGACAGGATAGCCAGTGAAAGGGAAAAGTCAGTCTTTTGGTTTCAGATTCTTAAAAAATATAGATAGTTCAATGTGTTTGTTGACAAGAAGAGCAAGTAAAAAGAACAATGAAGTTACAGAGAATTAATAAGGAGTTAAAACTAAAAGGTGAACATATCATTGAACAAATTCTTACTAGATTTTAGTTGTTGGAGTTGCAAAGATCTTATTATATTCATTTGGTCACTGCCACATTTTGTGTAGTGAAAATTTTGCTCATGTTTTGAATAACAAATACAGAATCATAGAATCATAAAATATGCTGAGTTGGATGGGACCCATCAGGATCATTGAGTCCAACTCCTGGCCCTGAGCAGGATACATCAAGAATCACACCATGTACCTGAGAGTATTGTCCAAACACTCCATGAACTTAGGCTTGATGCTATGACCACTTCCCTGGATTCCAGTGCTCAGCCACCCTCTAGGTGAAAAACTGAAAAACTTTTTCCTGATATCCAACATAAACCTCCCCCAAATCAGCTTCATGCCATTTCCTCAAGTTCTGTGACTGTCCGTGAGGGTGAAGAGATTGGTACTTGCCTCTCCGCCTTCCTTCACAAAGATGTTGAAGACTGCAAAGAGATCTTCCCTCAGTCTCCTCTTCTTCAGGCTGCACAGACCAGGTGACCTCAGCTGCTCCTCATACAGCTTCCCTTCCAGACCCTTCACCCTTCACCAGTTGCCCTATTTTTTAATGTTGTGATGCCCAAAATCACACATAATCACCTCCTTTGACCGGCTGGTGATGCTTTGCCTGATGCCCCCCAGGACGTGGTTGGCCCTCCTGGCAGCCAGGGCACTGCTGACTCATATTCAACTTATTGTTGACCAAGATCCCTGGATCCCTTTCCTCAGTGCTGCTCTCCAGTTTCTCATTCCCCAGTCTATAAACAGCCAAGGTTGCCCCATCCCAAATGGAGAATCCAACACTTTCCCTTGTTGAACTTCATATGGTTGGTGATTCTCCATCTCTCTAATTTGTTGAGGTCTCTTTGCAGGGCCTCTCAGCTCTTGAGGGAATGAGCTTGTCCCAATTAAGTATCATTGACAAACTTAGTATTCCTTTGAGTCCTGCATCCAAGTCATTAATGAAGAACTTGAAGAGAACTGGGCTGAGGATGGAGCCCTGTGGAACCCTTCTAGTGACTGGATGCCAGTCTGACATTACTCCATTCACTATAACTCTTTGTGCCTGACCTATGAACTGATTGTTCACCCACCATACGATGTGTTTATCCAGCTATGTGCTGAGCATTTTGTCCAGAAAGATCCTGAGACAGACCATGAGAGGCAAATTGATACACTCATTCACAAACCACGTGCACAAAATCAGGCATCTGTTAATAGTGTTCTGTTTGTTTGTTTGTTTCTTGAAAGATGAGGAATATAATAAATCAAAATCAGTCCCTGTAAAATTAAAATTTTTCTAGCAACAGTTTTAGTTGATTACATCAACACAGCTTGGAAGTACATTCTGTACTCAGTAACAGCTTCAATTAGAAATTGTAAAATCATGTATCACAATCTGATGGTTGTTTGTAAAGTGTCCTTGAAAATCTAAGTGTTTCTATAGATAAAGAAAGAATAAATGGCATGCCTACCTCAGTATGTAGGAGAAACATCTGTGTGGCTTATTGACATATTCTGAAATACCTGAGTGTCTCAACACTGATGATGATGTCCTATAGTTAAAATTAAATTTTTTACTATTAGAGTAAATAAGAAACTTACTTTCATCTTTGAAAGCACAAATAAAACTATTTTTTGAAAGGAGGAGTGATGAAAATTTTAAGGTTCAGGGGCACTAAGCTCCTATTTAGAATATATTGTGTCTTCCGAAAGGTGTTAAGTGGAGTGCTTCAATATGCATTTTATCTTTAATAAAAAATAAGAAATAATAAGAATAATAAGAATAATAATAAGAAAAAATGTTTCTTGGTAGATAGTATATAATCTTTGCATAGCTATGAGACGCAGTTTCATATCAATACCAAAATAAATTAAATTAGGAAGCAAGTAGTCCTCCATTAACCTGGGATATTGTTCTCGAGTAGTCAGAATACTGTTGTAAAGGCCAAAGTGAAGAACTATTAAGTTTCAAAGTGATTGTATGTTGGCAATCTTTCCTGAGATATACTGAAAAAAAATCTAAGAAAATATTCTACAATTGCAACAAAATAACATTATAATCTGTCATTTGCACGTTCTTCAGATGACTACTCCTTCATAAATTCTTACACAGCTTCACAGATACGCTGTGTTCAATTCTGTGTGTCCTAGATGCCATAATTTTCCATGGATAAGATAACTATTGGAAAAGGTAAATGTATAATTCTAGCATTAACAAAGGTATTCTGAAAAGTGACGAAAATCTAAATTTTTACAGGAACTTTGCTTCTATCACTTTCCCTTTGTTTCAGTGGTTGCCTGAATTAGTCTCTTTCATAGCACATTCATACTAGTGATAAACCCACTTTATTACCACTCAGACTGTGTGAAGTCTACAGAATATGTACTTTTTTAATATTTTTTTTGTCAGCTTTGTTAGTCCTTTCTGTGGTAGAATGGTATAAATTTATTATGGCCTAAATGAGAACCAGACACTTCTTTTTATTTCTTCATTTGGAGTTCTTGCAGTTACTTCTAATGGCTTTGTTTTACACTAAACAACATATAAGGAAACTCATTTCCTGCTAAATATTTTTTTTTGCTTTTTTTTTCTTTGTTTGTTTTGGGCTTTTTTTGTTTTGTTTTGTTGGTTGATTTTCCTTCAGAAATAGAACTTTTCTCATGTTTCTGGGGTAGAAGCTTTTTCTAAAGCATTCACTTAGTGAATGTCACAGAGTGACGTAAACAATCACTAATTCGCACAGACTTTTTCTATAGCAGAGAAATTCTGAGTAACATGGTAAAAGATACCTAAATAAAGTAGTCATAAATATTTTCATAAAGCTAGTCTAAACTTTACAGTGACATAGGCATGTAAGATAGAATCCATGTCAATATCATAAACATTGTAAACATTCTGTGCACTTTATCTTAAATTACATATCATCAAATTCAAACTGAAAAACATTTTAAAATGCTACATATGGTTCGTAGCTATATTGAGCCTTACAAAGAACATGAGCTACAGTTCTTGCCTAGTGGCAGTAACTGCATTCTGTTACAAATCTGAAACACTAAAAGCAACAGAACTGAAATCATTCTACAAATCATCCTAAATATTATCTAGTTTTTTAAAGTCTTTTAAACTGGAAGGAAGTTATTTTCCTATATACCCACAGTATACTGTTTTATAGTAATTAGTATTTTGATGTGTGCTAACAGCTTTTATGGTAACCTGTTTTAAGAACTTCTTAGAGCTTTGCAAAAATTATTTAGCAACATTTGCTCTCACTTTTACATCCACTGGAGTCTGTGATGTGTTTTATATTTGAAATTTTTAAATAAATCACATTAGAGAGTATAACTGTATATCATTGTTCCACTGCATCTCACTAAATGAAAATATACTACAAACTCCTGATCAGTTTGTAATCCTCACTGTATATTTTTAGTTATTTTTCTTGAAACTAGTATTTCCAAAATGATTATGGTATTTTAAGTCTTACATTGTGAAACATCTTCCAGTAAGGCAAGATATATACCTGTGAAGAAATTTAGGGGCAGAATGCTAATATGTACATGTCATTTCTTCACAGCTGTAACTTGCCCCAGCATAGAGACTCTGCTCTCAGAACATGTTGTCTGGAGACTGATTTCTGGGTCACTGAATGAGTATGGAGCTCAAGTCATGCTCAGCTGCAGTCCTGGATATTTTTTATTGGGTCAAAGACTCATACAGTGCAGGAGCAATGGAACCTGGAGTGTAGGCAATGAAAGGCCAAGTTGTAAGGGTAAGGAACATACTTGTTTGCAGAATATCCTATGTTTTTTAATACATGTGTTTTATAAATCATTTTTAATGAACTATTTTGCTATCACATTTCTGTAAGTAAGCAAATGTGAAATTTTCATTAACTTGAAATTAATTTATTCCAGCTCCTTAGGTGTTAAGTACAATATGTTTCATGCAAGAGTCAATGAAGTAGCATCAAGAAACCAATCTGTATTTATTTGACTAGATGGTGCATAAGTATTTAGGAAACAACAGGGGATAATTTTACTACTTTAGAAGATTCCAGATTAGAGTTAGATTTGAAGATGATAGTGCTTTGACCTCTTGGGCAAAGCATTTAAACTATACTGTTGGAAAAACATACATATGAACTTTTATAATGTCTTCCTACAAAAATACCATAAATTACATCAGCCCTGATCTTAGCTGTTTAAACTTTTAGAGAAAGTTGACATTTTCAGTGGGATCATACAGCTGTTAAGGGTTACAGTGTCAAATGCTTAATAAATCCCTCCAAAATTTCATTTCTTTAGTTGGAGAGGGTACTTGGCTCATCCACTGGTACTGCAACCCTTAAAGGAGGAAGTTTTTCTACGTTATAGTAGTACTTAAAGGCCCTTTCAATGCCAGGACAGCACAGAAGACCACAACATCTGAAGGAAAATAGTGAACTGACAGGCCCAGCATACTAATCAGAACTGAAAATAAAATTTAATCTTTTTTTTTTTTTTTCAGAGTAGTATGTGATTTCAGTGAGATATTGGTAGCAAAGTAGGAAAGAACTCTCAGGATCAGGTGAACAACTTACCAAATTATGCCTTCTGGTATTTTTTTAAGAAATGCAAACAGAATAATTATGCTCCGTCAGATTCTGCTCAGTCTGCAGACATGATAAATGGTACCAAAAGTATTCTATAGGATTCTATGACAGTGATAATAGAATGAACGTAAAGAGCAGAGAGTTTTTCATATTCCAAATAAATAGTATGATGTGCTGTGGCAACGAAAAGAGAACACCTCCTAATGCCACATGGGACAAATTGCAGTAACTAATCTGGTAGATACGAAAAAGATCTTGGGAGAGACTGTTAGCCTTCTTCAACAGCAGCTGGAGACAACACACAAAATCGTCTCAGAGAGTGCTGAATCACTTCCAAGGGTGATTCAACTATAAATTGACACAATCTCTCACTGGTACTGGGAAGTGTGTGGCTGCAAACCGAAGGCATGAAATTTACAGATACAGTATTAGAGAACAATGTCAGTATAGGAAAAGAAGAACAAAGAAAAGAGAACAAAGAACGATGCACACTGTTAAACTAAAAATCATATGAACCAATACTTATTTTATGGAAAAGAAAAAAACATATTTAGGGTGTTTTTAGAACAAGGCTAAGAGAGATATCTGTAAGAGCAGTCAATACAATATATATATAAGAAGGCAGTATATTTGATCTTATCTAAATGATAATGGGTTGTGGAATCATGTTAATTCTGTTTTATTCTGTTAATTTTGACAAGAAAAAATTCGTTTTAAAAATATTCATTTGAAAAAATGAGGTGACTCTTCTATCTCTCTTAAAACCCAAAAATGCCTGTATCAATTTAATTCTTAACTTTAAAACTAGTGAGTTTTTTTATTCAGTTAACTGCAATTGTGCCCCTTTCTTTTTGTGCACATAGTAAAAAGTCTAGTTTTGTATTTACTGCCTAATATGCAGCTACTGCTACTGCTGAGAAGTCTTTGAAAATCTAGTTCTTGCTCAGCTTCTACAATTACAGGAATTTTGTGTAGAAAATGGGATAACCCACATGGGATGCAGTTAACCAAGAACAAAATATTAGTTAGAGCAGCACAAGAAGTTGCTGATTGAAGATACATTGGTTAATTTATAAGAAAGGTACATTGTTTTGCCCTCTGCCAGAAGACTGCTTAGGATGTAATTATGGCAAACTTCATCCCCCTAGAAATGTTCAGTAATATTTCCATTGGATGCAATCATTAAAATCCAGAGACAGACCGTAAAGTATTTTGAGGAGTCTACTGTTAACTTTCTCTATGTCATTCACATGCTAAGTATAGGTTATATAAATATAGGTTCTAGCTGTTGGTATTTCTGAAGCAGTAGGAAAGCCAGCTGAAACATTGATAAGGCATTTATATCATATTTATCGATATCTACTTGTCAATAGTATCTCTAAAGTAATTGCAAAACTTCAAATTAGAGAATGTTCTAAATTAAGAAACCTAATTAGTAGGTTTATTGTTTTACAAATATGCTAAACAGATGTTTAACAAATCATGAGGTAGCTCATTATTTAAGTATTTAGGTATTTTAAACTGGAATCTCTGTAATTAAAACCAATAGAGCATTTGTCATATTTTCAAAACAGTTCATTTCATTCCATTTTAGGAATAGAGTTTGATTTTTTTTTTTTTTAGCATATGTATAAGTGTAATGATTATTAAGCATTGGCATTAGAAATTGCAATGTTAAGCTAATCCAAAAATTACATTGATGTGTCTCAATCATAGTCAAAATATCTTACTCATCTCTGGACACCTTATGTGCATAATATGATCACATCTGTTCAGATTATGACTGAGTTAACTGCACACTGGCTTGTGCTTGATTTTAACCAACTTCTGCCCAATTCCATGTTGTTTTCTATAATGAATCTTTTAAAATATAGAATAATGTGACCTTGCGGTTTCAGATAGGAAGTTTAGTTGTGATCAGCATGCTTTTAGAAGTAAACCCATGATTTATGTTAACATGTAATAAAATAGAGTTGAAGCTCTTGAAGACATTGGTCTGCATCTTCAATTAAAAAAAAAAAAAAATTGGGTGGGTTTTTTTTTTAAAAACAGAAGAAATGAGAGAATGGTTTTAGTTAAATTACAGTTTGATACATTCTTAAAAGGTAATTTTTCATGTGGTATGTGATAGCTGTGTGTTGCAGCTGATGCCACAGAAGGTTTATGTGATCGAGGGTCAAGTCTAACCTTAGGCCAAACCAGAACATGTACCATTTTAGCAAGTAGACTGCCATATATGTTATATGCTTATGAATAGTAGTGGGAAAGAAGAGAAAAGACAGTTGATAACAATTTGGAGGACTACATGTTAAAAATATATATAGTATTTTTCAATGGACACAAGACCTAAAATGGCCAGGGAAAATATATTTCAAGAGTAGCCATGAGTATGCAAACATGGAATATAATCACAACCTTCCTGGGGATTCATGTAGTTCCCTTGTTTCAGAATTAAAAATATCAATGGGGTTTGAGCTGCTGTCAAGATATGAAAGTATCCCAATGAATTTTCAGATTTAGAATATGTATTGCCAAATCAAATGTAATTCTAAACCTTTTCTGTGGAATAAACAATACTTTTTTTTAATTTTATTCTTACATTCTTATATTTATTCCTATTGTGTTTGCTTTTTAAGAAAATATGAAGTCGTATATTGTTTTCCAGACTAAAAAAGTATGAAAAACACCTTCACATTTCAGTTTGTTCTGTTGTTTGTTTTTTCCCTAGTTATCTCCTGTGGTGGTCTTCCATCTCCACCAAATGGAAATAAGATTGGAACCTTAACAGTGTATGGAGCTACTGCAATATTCACTTGCAACACAGGATACACATTAGTTGGTTCTCATGTGAGAGAATGTTTGGCAAATGGTCTCTGGAGTGGTACTGAAACACAATGCCTAGGTAAAAAAAAAAATAAATTTGTTCTTCATTTTGTTTTATCTTAAAGAAACAGTATAAAGGACTAGAATTCAGCTCTTACCAAGCAACAACTTTTTTAAATCAATAAAAAGTAAAGGTGTCTTAAATATGGGGGTAATTGTGTAGTACACATGGTTATGTGCTATTCTAATATCATATATCTTTTTTATTAGAAATTAAATTATATTTTATGTTGTCGCTATGCTTTTCAAACCAGTAGGGTTTGAGAGTAACTCAAGTAATTTCCCACATTCACAGCACTTTTCTTTGTGGAGCAGGGTATGTGATGAAGCTAAGCTGGAAGATAAGCTTTATTTCAGGAGTATTCCTGATACATTCCAACTACAAAGGAGCATTCAGCATATTGAGCATTCAGTCAAGGGAAACAGACAAGAGACAGTCAAAAGTGAAGCAAAATCAACATCTTTCAGACCCTAGGATTTATATAGTTTGGACCTTGAGTTCTCATCACTGCTTTTACTCTCTTCAGATCTGCTCATATTGGTTTACAGTCCTAATAGAGACATAAGAATAAGGTTATCTTTTTGAGTAGCATTTGAGGATCAGCAGTGGGGGTTTTTTTTCTGGAATCTGTTACTTGCTTTGTCTGCCCTCATTTTGAAGATTTTCTTATTGTGCTATAGTTAAACATACTCAGTTGCTCTCAGGAAAGGAGGAATCTCTTCTTTCTTTTCCACAGTTCAACCTCACATAAAAAGTGTCTTTATTCTCTCCCTCACCACATCATTTTAGCAGAAAACGTAGTACTTCATGCCTGTCTAGTACATTTTAAACAAAACAGTTTGTCCACCTACTATATACAAGAATTGAATTGTTTTACAGAGAAAATAAGTAATTTATTTTTAAAAGCCCACCTAAAAAACTTAGAGTAACTAAGAACCTTGTCCAGAAAAAAAATCCATATTTCTATTTATTTCAGCAATGAAACAATAAAATCATTGTTTTATAAGGAAATGGTAGTAGCTGTCAGAAATTGTCAGAAATTATTCTCTGTCCAGAACTCACTTGTAAAATTTTCAGGTAAGATAGAGCACTATTTTAATAATTATATACTTATGGAACAGTACCCTTTGACTTAAAACTTTTAAATAAATTGTGCTGATTCCTTTCTAAATTATAAAATCCTTTTTTCTCCCACTCTGTAGGAACAGAAGTATTTTTACAAGTATATCAACATGACAATTTACCTGTGAAAAATAAAATTCCAGTTATCTTTCTCTGACCTTGTTATCTTCAAAACATCAACAAGAGTGTGGATAAATATGTGTTGCAGTATTTTATGAAGAATAACATACTTTTGTCCGGTCTGAAGAAATTATTTAAAATCAAAACAGGGGTAAAAAAATATTTCTGAACATCAGTTCTTCAAACCTTCATGCCATCCAAAGGAACCCTGATGTTGTCAATTGATTGAACCAAGCCAAAACAAATGAGAAAGAAGTTTAACATATACCTAAAGAGGTTGCTGAGCATTCTTAGACACCTGATTTCATTTATAACTTTCTCAGCATTAATACTGTCACTGTCTTTCTGTGTTCAGACCTTTGGCCTATCAGGTTTCTGGTGCTCATTACCCTATGGATATATAAGTGATAAGTAGGAAATCTGTGCTGTTTTGCCTTAAATATCTAAGCCAAGGCACTTCATAGAACCATCACAAGGGGTATTTGCAGTTATTGAGCTTTGAGTTCATGCTCTCACCATGGTGCAAAACTGAAAGAAATGACTACAGTTCCCCTGAGCAAAATGTAGAAAACCAGAGCTGCATTTTAAAACACTGGTAGGATATTCCATTAAAAGGAAAAGAACATCTACATCGCAGTAGCCAGGTGTGATGGGACCACATACCAACTCAACCATGTCTTCAAAAAAAAAACAGTTTCCAAGGATTATAAATTTCATCTTAGAAGGTTATTGACAATAGCAGGTATCATAAGATAAACATGAGTTTTAACAGAGTACTGATTTTAACATCCTGAATTTCTGGAGATGTTTAATGCCTGAAAATACTTTTAGAGAAAATATTTCTAAAAGGTTGCAAGTCACAAGACAATAATGCACTAACAGACAAAAGCATAATAATCTAAATTTGATGAAAAAAAAAAGTGGAATTACCAACTGCATAGCAAGTCTATTCTTCATCAATATAGAGCAGAAAATTTGATGGGGTAAAGGAGAAATAGAGAAATGTGGGACTCTTCTCTCCGA
Organism: Margarornis squamiger; assembly: GCA_035222235.1. Taxonomy (NCBI): domain Eukaryota; kingdom Metazoa; phylum Chordata; class Aves; order Passeriformes; family Furnariidae; genus Margarornis; species Margarornis squamiger. The sequence continues at coordinate 94,200,437 of JAWWTY010000106.1, forward strand.
AGCAAGGATAAAATCCCAGACTTTGTGTTCTGCTTGCCCTGATGACCACCTTTTTTACTTTTGATTAAGATACTAGGCTGCAGCAGAAAGGAAAATGAAGACAGAATGTTTTCAGAAAAAAAAAAACACAGCATGATTTAATGTAATTCAGATCTGAATTGAGATTTTATAATCTTTCATAATGTATTCCAAATTGGCTCCTTCATTTTGCAACAGCAATGTTAGTAGTACAATTTTTATGAATATAGATTTACCGTGTGTTATCTCTTAAGGTTTGGAGTAGTTCAAAGTATTGACCACTGTCTCACAGAGCTAACCCTAACTTCTAAATGTCAGTTCATTATTACTGACTTCCCAGCAAGATGCATTTGTTTCTGGCAATTTTTTTGTAAAGTAAAACCAATTCTCTGGCTTGATATATTTTCACACCTTAATTTCAATTTTAAGTATGGTATATTAAGAATTATGCCATTTTGATATAGGAAATAATGGCATAAGCAGAGTACACAAATTACTACTTCTTTTGATATTTAGAGAAGCAAAGGAGTAAAACAAATCTTTTTCCTTAGGAAAAAAAAGGTGCTAGTTAAGGGAATGTTATGATTTGGCATTATTTTTTCACATATATAAGTTTGTTAGTTCCACAGTGGAACTATACAGGGGGTGGTATTTGAAAACACATCAGCTTTCTGTTGGTGTCAGATTATCCCTGGACTGAGGCTGACTGAAATTTAAAATATGTTGGAACTGTAACTGTGAAGATTTAACAGCACCAAATTTTGTGTTTGTAAGAATATTTTTCATAGCTATTTCTTCTGTTGCAAACTATATTGTAAAAAACAAAACAAAAAACCAAAAACCAAACAAACAAAAAACAACAAAACAACAAACTCCAACAAACAAAAAACCAAAACCAAAAAACAGAAACAAGAAGTTATTACCTCTGCAAGTTTTTGCAGTGTATTATACCATTCATTGCCAAAGTATTGCCTGACACCTGCATGTAATGATATCAAGCATAAAGATATGTTTACATTCATTCACTTTGAATGACTTGAAATGCCACTTCCTAATCTGATCAATTATTATAGTATTTAGCACTTATGTAGTGTTTTTCTTTTATGAAAGACTATACACCAGATAATTTAGCTGCCAACATATACATATCTCAATGAATTCTGTTTGTGTCATAAATTATGCCTGCCCATGGAGGGCTGGAAAAGAGGGTTTTTTTCTTCTATCCTGACTACTGAGAAATAAATTTTACACTGAACACCCCAGAATATTAGCTGTCTACAGCAGCTACAGTACATAGTGCATAGTGAACAATTCCATCTTATTTTCATAGTTAGGAAAGACTGTCTCTATCTACAGCTTGAATTTAATTTATATGAATTCATCCTTTTCTTGTCCAGGAGTAATTTGCTGTTGGATTTTGTTTATTTCATTTTTTTATAAATTCGCATTGAAATTTGTATCTACTACTATTATCTTATCTCCTTGGTCATAACTAACAACTTCTTTTTTTTTTCCCCTATGCCTGACTATCAGCATTCTGCATTTAAAATTATTTCTACAGATTTAGTCCTCTTGTAATGAACACAAGTCCTCTTGCGGGAACTATTACAGCATTAAAGGCAATGTGTGTCTTACATTACTTCCTGATTCTTTTTCTAAAAGCTTTGATGGACTTTGGTTTCTATTTGATTGATTTCATTGTTGAATACGACCCTGTGCTTAGAACTGTTGAATGCATGGGTGTACCTCCCTAGACAAAGTATGATCACGTTTAGAGCTTGCAGGTTGTTAATCACTGCTTAGGTTTGCTATTTCAAAATCAGACAGGCTCCATAGTGCCAAAAATACTGCACAGCTTGGACTGTGAAAGTCTGAATTTGAGTTGCCACATGCATACTGCAGAAGATTATATTTCTGCTACTTAAACCCCTTCCTGCCCTACTCTTACACTCACTCACAAAAGGTATATTCACACCGCGTACTTTAGACACCTAATTTAGGCACGATTTAGAGTGCAATCTAAGATCCTAAATTCTCAAGAGGGTCAATGGATCTATGCAGAGTCAATTCAGGCAAAGTAAATTGTTAAATTTTAAAGCTAGAAGATATGAATGCTGATAGTTGTGTGTTCCTCTATTTCAAGGACAACATGCCCCACATTTACTTCAGAGGTGACTTAAGGACTTACCTGAATCCTGTAAAAATCAGAAGTCAAACACCAGAAAGCTCTGAATGAGCCTTTCCATTTCAAAAGAATGATTATGAGTGAGAAGTGCCTTTTACCTATATTGTACATGCATGAATGTAATTCAGGACAGCTGTAGATGAAAATAAGTATCACTTTATGTTACCCACTGGTCTGTGTAGAATCAATTTATGATTTTGGGCTGGATGAGTACACTAATTTCTGTATCTCAGGAAATAGTTTGTCAAATCTTTATGATTTGTCTCAAAAGAAAGCTAAAACAAATGACTGCAGATTTCAGCAGTAGATTTCTTTTACTTTTTATTGTAGCAAAACTTTTGAAACAATCTCCCATAGTATACTTGTAGCCAAATTGAGAAGACAGGAACTGATAGGAGGACTGCAAAATGGATGGAAAGTAATTGAGCAAACAACTTCTGACAACAGTTATTTCCTGATTTGAAGTGTGACTAGTACCCACTGGGTACAGAGGATGAATACTGAGGCCCGTAATACCAGTGAGGCCCACACTCTGTCAGTGATTTGGATAACAGGTTGGGATGCAGCCTCAACAAGTTGAGGATGACAGCAAATGTTGAGAATAGTTGATACACAGATTGTAGTACTGCTAGACAGAGGGACCTTCAGAATGTGGAGGAATGGAAGCTCATAAAGTTCAGCAAAGACAAATACAGAATTCTGCACTTTGCATAGAATATTGCCATTCATGAGCACTGGCCTGGAACTGACTGAGTGAAGACAAGCTTTCCAGAAAGCAACCCTTGTGACCAAGTGGAGATGCTCACTAAGGGCTAAAGGTGTGGCTTTGCAGTGAAAAATACCACAGACTGGACTGTAGGAACAGCAGCATAATTAGCAGGTCATGGTAATTATTTACTCTTCAGCACTCGTGAAAAATTGTGTGGAGTCTTTGTGTCCTCCACCATACAAGACAGAGATTGGAAAGTGAAACAAGTTCAGGGGAAGGGCCCATTGGGGGCCAGGGCCTGGACTATGTGATAGACAAGGAGAGGCTGAGTGAGACTGGAGGAGAGAAAAGGGTAAGAGGGGTAATATTATAATAATTTGGACTGAGAAGAGTAATATAAATTATTCCATGAGACATTTCAAGGAGAAAAAATATGCTTTCAATGTCCTTGTTACTCTCTGTTGTCATATTCTCTGTTGTGAGGGGAAGAGAAGCTGCATGTGTAAAGCTTGCATTCATACTTCCATAAATTTGCAGAACAATACCACAACGTCTCCTTAGTGGTATCATCAATCCCACAATTAAAATAATTATAAAAATCCTATATATATGAAAAACATAAATAAGTGGCACATGTTTTATTCTTCTAGTGTTTTAGAGAAGCCGTAAAGTGTGAATGAAATACACTGTGTAGCATTATTAAAGGGGCTTTCTTAAAAAGTAGATTAAATCCCAAAGATGAGTTATAAACAAGTTATTGTTGATGGATGCAGTCTGAGTGAAACAGCATATCACACCCCAAACCTCCATTCTAGCTGCTCACCTCTCAAAATGAGGATTTACCGTAGTCTCAGGTGAAATTACTGCAGTTGTAATTAATCAGTGTCATAAAAGATAAAAGAACTTTTTTCTTCTCTTTAATCAGTTAAGAGGAATAGTTTCCTGCTCAGCAACTCTGTTTTCAAACAGAATGGACAAACCAGAAAGAATTAAAGCATTACTTGATTTCCTTAGTGACAAGACTGCTATTATACTGAACTAATGCATTCTGTATTGTTTAACAGCAGCTAAAATAAGGAGTTAGTGCTGATAAACATTCCTTCCTTTCAATGCCTTTATCTATCTGGAAAATGCTTATAAATTCATATTCACGGAAAAAATTATAATGTGCTCTTCTTTATATTGCTTTCCAGTTTGGTCAGTACAATTTGAAATATCCACCTTCTACTTTTTGTAGGGTGAAGTGCCTTATTAACATTGTCTTTTTCCTCAGATAAGTGTGAGGTCTTTAACTTTCTTTTAACAAACTACATTTTTTTAACACACTACTACTTCATGAGAGAGTTCCCATTCCCTTTATTCTTGATTTTCTTCTTCAAAAAAGTAGAAGAAATATCATCTGCAGGTTTTATACCTGAGAACTTGTTCTGCACAGTGAAGTAATTGACTCTAAATATATTGTCTGTTGAAGGGAAAATTGAAATTTTGGGGGTTTTCTTGTAAATTTTGGCAAAGATTGTCAAAATATATGCTCTGATACGTTGTTCTTTTATTGTAGCTGGTCACTGTGGTTCTCCAGACCCAATTGTAAATGGTCATATTAGTGGAGATGGTTTCAGTTATCGTGACACCGTGGTCTACCAGTGTAATCCTGGCTTTCGACTTGTTGGTACATCTGTCAGAATTTGTCTACAGGATCACAAGTGGTCTGGACAAACTCCTGTTTGTGTCCGTAAGTATGATTAATTTTTCACTTATATTACTACTATTTTAAAAATAATTGAACATTAACAGTGATGCCCAAAGGTGTTTGAAGGAGCGCTCATTATGATGCAGTTGCTAACCTAGCACAAACAGGTTAACTATATTCAGTAACTTCTGATTTCCACTGTTTCAGAAACAGGATGACACAGACACTGAAGTGGGTTGAACAGCAGGCTGCAGCTATGCAACTTAATCGATCGCTTTCTCTCTCTGTCCAGGCATGATTGTTGTGCCAAATATGGGTTTACTGAGCCTTTCCCTTATTTTTTTTTTTCACCAGGAATAAAAAAATCCTTTGTATATTTTCATTGTTTGGTGGACAGAACTGGAATACTGTTTGTGAAGTTTTGGTGGTGACTGCCCATTTTTTTGAAGTTGATCTCACATTGGCCTACCAATGCAAGCCCAGACATGGCATTGGATTGCTTACGTCTGTTAGACAATATGTTAACTTTTTTATACCCTTTAATAGGATTTGGGGTTTTTTGCTCTTAATTCACCTCTTTTTGAAATCCCATAATTAATTGCTAGAATTGATGCGTCTTTCCTACTGTACTTCCTTCCCCATTTGCATAGCAGGTTTTCTGACATTTTCTGAACCATCAGCCATTTAATATGTCAAGTCCAGTTTCTCTGGTTTTTATTGTACTACTTTATTATGTAGTTGATTTTATTTTCTTTTTCATTTCAGTTTTAATAAAGATCCCCATTCTTATACAATTTTCATTACTTTTAATGGAACATTTATATATCTCAATTATTTCAATGCTGTATTTTTTAAGATGTCTGCAATTCAGACAGAAGTATTTTTGTCTACACAGAGACAGTCACTGAGATGATCATCTTTTCTGTTCAACACATATCTTTCATTTCAGATATATTACTGATAAGTTATTAGACTTCAAAATGTTCAATATTTTCTTTCTTAGTGGTAAAAATGGAAATTTTTGACTGTATACAGCTGCAAGAAATACCTGCCAAGTGCTGTTGTCCTTTAAAAATCCTATTTATCACTTCAAGTGATTTATATTCATCAAAGGAGAAATGCCACCAGCTAACATTATTGCTTTTAGTGGATTCATTTTACATGCAGTGAATAAAATCCCTTCAAAAGAAAGGGACAAAGCTGGGGAAGTGGGGGAGGTGGGGAGTGGAAAGCTGTTTCTTCCTAAATGCACGTTATCATTACTCTTATGAGAAGAGCTGGCATCAATTTCTGTTATTACAGGTTGCCTAATACTTTCTATTATGACATGGTTTTCTTTTGCTTATAATGCTGCCAGACTAAAGAACCATACAAGAAGATTCTGTTCATGTCAGCATCCAAACTTCAGATAATTTTTCTCCTTTCATTTATTTATTAATTTTAAAGAAATTCTCATAAAGAATACTTATTTCTGAGAAGGAAAGTGAAAACATACTGTTCAGCAATGCTAGGAATGCATCATACAGAAATATTCTACTAACTGAGCAGTGCGGAGCATGAACTCAAACTATTGCTGTGGTGGGTTGACCTTGGCTGGATGCCAGGTGATCAATAATTTGCTCTATGACCCCTCCTCAGAAAGATAAGGGAAGAAAAATAGCTCATAGGTTGAGATAAAGTGGTTTACTAAAACAAAAACCAAAGGTCACAAGGCAAGAAAAAAACCCCAAAATTTTAATTCTCTGCTTCCCATTAGCAAGTGATGTCAGGCCACTTGCTGGAAAACAGGGTTTCAGCATGCGTAATTGTTGCTCTAAAATACAAATGCCTTCCTCCTCCTTTGCCTTAGCTTTTATATCAGGGCAAACATCATACAGTATGGAATATCCCTTTGGTCAATTTGGGTCAGTTATTCTGGTTATATTCCCTCCCAAGGTCTTGACCACCCCCAGCCTACTGGTGGTAGGGTGGAATGTTGGGGAGACAGCACTGACAGCGTTGGGGAGACTGCTGTGCCACTGCTAAGCAGTAGCCGAAACACTGGAGTGTTATCAACAGCTTTTTAGCAACCAATACAAAGCACAGCACTATAAGAGCACCATCTCAGGAAGACCAAATAGAATGGCAGAGGCATTATAAAGAAGTTAGGGGCTATGCTCTTGAAAATTTGCCACAAATTGGTCTTCATTTTGTGAGATTTTTAGAGAAGATCATCTCTGTATTTCTGATTTACTTTTAAAGGAATTTCAGGTTTGTAAAGTGTAAGACATTGTAATCTTAAAACAATATTATCTAAGGGAGTACTTGGAGTTCTCCACCCATGACTACTTTAGCTTCTTAGTTTCGTATGAAAGTCAACTTCCTTCATCTTGCACAATTTGTGACACACAGGTCTTCCCCTATGTCTTTATTGGATAACCAACTGGACCACACTTTGGCCACATATTTTCTGAAAGATCTTTTCACTTGCTGCTTGTGGAGAGTTAACAGGAAATATGATTAGTACCTTTTGAGTAGCTGCACAAGAGATTCAAAAAACTAAGATGAACTTCTGTATAGTGTATTTATTTGAGTATGATAAACATCACTAGCACAAAGTTGAAAAGTTCTGTGTTTGTGTGTGTGTGTATGCATATATTCAGATTTTACATTGGCAGTATCAATGTTTTTCTATATTTTTCTATAATATTTTAATATCACCTGGAAAACTAGAGCTTGACCATACTAAGCCTATTTTATAAGTTTTATCTTAGCACAATCAACACAAATAATAGACATAATAGGAAAGATTTACTCTGAACAATGTAAAATTAGATTAAAAGAATCACTACTTTAACAAAACAATGCAAGACCTTTGGAACATGGATGCTTCAGAAATCTGTGATGCTCTAAAGGAGTGCATCACGTTCAGTCTCTCTGACCCTACTACATTTTTAAGTTTGTGGGGAAAAAATATTTTCTTTTATTTGTATTAGTAGGAATATAGTGAACTGCATGCATTTTTTTAAGGTCTAATACCTAATATCAGATGTGTGTCAAAATGCATATATATATATACACACGCACACATATATACATTTTTACTAGAACTTTCAATATAAAGTAAAAAGAAGATTCTAAAAGTTTTATGGAAAAATTAAGATTTTTCTTCTGGCAATTGTGAATTCTGAATATGTTTTTGGTTTTTTTTTTCCTTAAATTTCTTCTAACAGCAATCACATGTGGACATCCCGGGAATCCAGCTCATGGAACGACTAATGGCAGCGAGTTCAATTTAAATGATGTTGTCAATTTTACTTGCAACACTGGGTACTTACTTCAGGGGGCTTCTCGAGCACAGTGCCGAAGCAATGGACAGTGGAGTAGCCCTTTACCCAACTGCCGAGGTAAGAAACTTTCTCTTATGTTCTTTGTTCTCTAATGACTTATTTCAGGCATGATCCTCCTTTACCCTGCCTTCAAAATACTGGGATATAATGCAAAAACCTGCTCTTCAGGAACATATTGACACCTTCATTTGAGTTTTTTCCTTTCTATATTGGAAATTGTAGTTAGGGAGGAGTATTGGGGAAGCCTAGACTTTTCAGTATTTTACCTCAAAGTTCTCAAACTGAAATGCCTTGTATTTAGTTTATAGAAATACAAAATGAACTTTGTATCATAAAAGTTATATTACCTTCATAAATCAGTTGGCTGTCTAGTCTGAATTAGGTCCATTTCAGTATAGTTCCCATAAAATGTTGATTACTTTTATTAAAACAGTTATGCAGTGGAATATTTATCCATCAAAACACTAATAATTCTTCTGTATCTCCTAACAATCTCCTAGTTTTTGTACCTGTGAAGCTGGGTTTTTTTTCCCCCACAAAAAATGATAAAGTAAAATTTAATTTTGATTGGGTTTTTTTTTTTGCAAAGATATATATGATCTTGATTACTGGTATGCTATGGGTAAAATGGACATGTTTGAGAGATGAGAATGAAGCAAAGGTCTGTGTTATTAGGAAATGTGTATCAAATGTGCATATTAGGGAAGGACAAAGAGAAACCATTTTGAAATGCAATCTAGAATTCTCAGATTGCATTATTTATCCAGGTGCCAGTAATGTAATTCATATTAAAAGGGAAACAAGTTTCTGAAATTAGCCTCCTTCCATTTATGACAATTGCTGTAATTTCTTTTCTTTAACTTTTGGCTATTGTTGCAGAATATGGACCTAATATCTAGTCTTTGGTCTGTTCCATCAATATCTTTACCAGACACCTAAAATCTGTGCACTGGTTTATTGTTTTTTATGTCATATGCCCTAAAATATCTTCTATTGGTGTAGTACATGCTTTGTCAATGCTGAATCCAATAAGATGCTGATATTTAATGATATTGCAACATTTTTCTTCTGAATCTCTGAGGCAGACCAAATATCTTCTGACTACAGATGCAAATTGACAGAGAGGTGAAAGGCAGGACATGAGGTGAATCATGTAAGAGATACATGTAAGATATTTCATGTAAGAAATGTCTCAATAGCCTGGAGAAAACTTTCAGAGATACTGTGTATCATTTAATGCTCTTTCCTTGCAGCCTCCAGAAGGAAATGTATTTTAATGGCTGGTCGTATTCAAAGATGAACTGTCTGGGTTCGTTTATAAATTTTAATAACAGTGTTAATTTCCAAATATTTAAACCAAAACCAAAACAAATTAAGAAATGCTTAGTGTCTGGAAATAATCTGGTTATTATACCTGCTGTGTAACACGCAAAGAAATAGAACAAAAAAATTCCTCCAGAAATGCAGTGGCTAGTAAGTTTTTCTTGAGTATTTTCTTTCACAGGAAAGATGTTAAATCAGTGTAAGTACTCTGTTTTTTGTTCTTTGTTACTTGTCTTTTATGGGCTAAAGGGAATTGCAGTCAGTGAAGTCGAGCTAAAGATACAAACATTTGGACTAATAAGAAGTTAACTTCAGCTATTGTACCTTTATTATCTCCACCTGTTGGTTTATTAAAAATCTTATTGTATTACAATTGTTTTTCCTAAGAATAATAATTATCTTTGGTGATTAGCTCATCATATTGTTTCAGAGCTGGCTGATGCAATTTCAAGCTCAGTGTGTGTGGAATTAGATCTTTCATTCTCATTAAAACAATAAAGAGATGGCAATTCCCTCAGTCACTACCCTCAGAATTTATTCAACTGAGTTAACTGGCATAGCAATATAATTATTGGAACAGAGAAACAGGAATTAGCAAACTGTTTCTATTTAGGCTTATGTATTTTTTTTTCCCCTTTATACTGTTTTGTTTTGATAGACTTTAGTGAACAAACTCCTCTATCTCATCTGTGAGGCATCCAAGTAAAGTTTTATTTGTTGAAAACACACACTTTTTCACTTATCCTGTAGATACAGTCTGGATCTGCTCTGTTTGACTGTCAGAGGCAAAGACTGAATAGCTTTGCTGAAGCTCAACCTTGTTTACTGAGTTACTCAGTTATTTACATGAATTCCAGTACATTTCTTAAAAGGAAAACAAATCAAAGAGAAAGAGAGCAAAAACAGTGCAAAGACTGAGAAGATTTGAAAAATAAGAACACAAGAATTAGGACACTTACTATGAAATTTCAGTTGTCTCTTCAGTCCACTTTCATTGTTCTTTTTTAATTTCTCACATGAATCTGAGTTTGATCCAGGCCAGTTCATGGTCTGAAATCTTGTTTAAGGAGATTGGTTCTCTGAAAGGAGTAAGTATTATAGATGCAATTCTGCTAAGACCCATTCACTTAACAGTGACAGACTCCCACCGGAATGGAGTGGCCCATGGTTCCCTCAGTTGAATATCTACAATTTTGTCTATCCTCATGCAGGTGGTGTTAAGCCGGACTTTTGCATTCACTCAGGGTTTCTTCACTTCATTCTTCCCTTCACTTAGTATTTCTTTCTCTAAAGCAACCTATATTTTTCAGACTGTTTATTATCTCTTCCATCATGACCTGTGAGGATCCATCTCATTTTGTCAATCCCTTTTTTGTCACCCCTTCCATGTACCCCTCTAGAAAACACTGTAGCTGCTCACCTCAGTGACTGAGTTTAACTGACTTAAACTGTTTGAAAATGATGTAATGAAGTTTGCAATTTGTCCAAGAAACCTACTTTTGGCTTCTGGAGAGGAATATACTGTCTAAAGTAACAATAACTTTTGTAAATGTGTTTGTGCACCAGAAGATATTTAGTCATAGTGTAAAGGGAATAGCAAATATCCACTTCAGCTTAATTATATCAGTATTAGAGTAGTTCTGTACCACTGACCTGCTACATGCATCTCTGATCTAGATATGTGGAAATTTTTTAATTTATTTATATGAAAATTTAAAATGTTCTATTGTCTAGATAATTCGTATTGTGTCTTATTTTAGGCTAGTATGGTGAGGTGACCTTGCAGTTAGTATGTATCAGTTTCTCTCTGCTGGTCCTTTTTTCTCACTTTTTTTCTCTTCTCTGGCCTGTGTTTCTCCACAGGCTGCAGGGAATATCTACTCCCTCATGCATGACCTTCTCCTCTAACTTCAGCATTTCTTTTGTTGCTTCTCACTCTTTTATCTTTTTTTTTTTTGTTGTTGTTGGGTTTGTTTGGTTTTTTTGGGGTTTTTTTGTGTGTGTGTGTGGCCTCCTCTCTCTGGTGTATTCTGCTCTTTCTTAAGTACATTTTCAGGGAAACACAAAATTCTGTCATTAATTCTGTCATTAACTCAACTGTGATTTGAAGAGAGACTGAGAGCTGAAGTTGTTCAGCCTAGAGGAGAGAAGGTTGAGGGGAATCTTATCATCTTTGCATTTAAGGGGGAGTGTGAAAAACAGAGGGCCAGACTTCTCAGTGATGCCCACTGAAAGGACATGATGCAAAGGTCACAAAATAACACAAGATAAAACTTTTAAGTGTGAGGGTGGTAAAACATCTAAACAGATTTCCCAGAAACGTTGAGTGTCCATTTTTATAGGTATTCAGAACCTGACTGGGCAAAGCCCTGGCCTCTTTAGCTGTCCCTTCCACGTTCAAGTATTCTGTGATTCTATACAATTTATGTCTAAAGACTGTATATATACACCAACTTGCTTTATTTATTTTGACATATTGCTTATGTCAAATTTACTCTTAATGAATTGATCAGAACTTCACTAAAGCAAGTAATAGCAGTTTTTCTGGCATATGCCTTTACCTATAAAATCGCCTTTTTTTAAATGGGTGGAAAATATTTACTTTAAAGTTCATTGTTAGCAATGAATTATGAATTTGCATACAAAGAAAGTAAATCTTCCAGCTCCTTAAATATACTGCTGGGAGAGGATTGATGTTCTTAGCAAACCTGTATCATTTAATTCAACAGAGATTTTACACATGACCTTTCTTTCAAAGCTCAGTTGAGTTCTCCTGAGTCAATAATGAACTTTGCTGAGACTGTATGAAGTACTACAAATTAAAGACTGCTGCTTGAAGCTATTGCAGAAGTTTTATTTTATTTATTTTATTTTGAAGTTAAGCTATTATATATGCATACGAAACCCTGATTTCTTTGGAAAATATAGCTGGGTAGTTCTTAGGAATCTTTTTGCAATGATACATTGCTTCTATCTCTTGTATCAGTAGCAGGTTAACTAAGTAATCACTGGCAAGAAGTTTACCAAGGAAATTATATGAGATTTTTTGGCTGACAAAAAAGTAATGCACATACAAGATCATGTGTACAACTTGTAGGAATTTGATATGTTTTTATGTCCTAAACGCACAGAAAGCACTGAACTGGTTTGCAATGATATTTCCCTCTATTCCAGAATGATGTTATCTGGGTAATTTAAGAATTATTTTGTCTGGGTTTTTTTAACTGTTTTGGCTCAGCAAGTAAAACCTTTAACCTCTTAAAATGTTTATATTTTTTTAATATTGGATTTGGACCTGTGTTCTGAGGTCTTGAAATACCTATGCCTTGGAAAAACTGTGTTCCCACTGTATCTGTCACGAGTATAACATGGTATGTTATGATGTCCAGGTACTTTGTGTAATAGAAACCCCAACATTTTTGAATTATTTAAACAATAATATCTGTTTTAAATTTTATATTTAATCTCTTTACATATTTAGTATTTTTAAGAGATTTCCCATAGTCTTTTCTGGGATGTCCAGGTCACTGAAGTATGATTTTAAATTTGTAATTTGTGAGATGGGACATTTTCCTCTCTACATAGACTCAAGTTCTTTGATAAAGAACAGGTCAAATAGTCAGCTGCCTTTAAACTGGAATCGAATGGTATCAGAAAAAATCCAATACCTGAATCTCTGTTGTCTTCAGCAAACTTGCCCAAGTAGGACTTGGTGCAGCCTGAATGTGCTACCCCATAACTAGCTATGAAAATACTAAATCCTAAACCAAGTATATTCAGTGTGGATTTTTTTTTTTTTCATTGGCAGATTGAAGCCACTTTTTATTTTGTCTTTGGAAGGACAGAAAGCCAATCTCTATGCTTTCTATGCTTTTCATAACTTAACTACGAAAATGAGAACTGAACTACATGGTCTTATCAGGGTTCTGCATTCCTGTTTGTGCTGCATGTCATTTTTCCGTATATAATATTTGAAGTAAGAACTGCTGTTTTAAACACTACACTTAACTGCATCTTCTATAATGCAAGTATTTGCAAGGAGAATTTCTTACTTGAGTTTCTTTGCTTTGGCATTGGATAAACTGGCCTATCACTTGCTGCCTGTATTAAGGAGGATTCTATTCATAATCTGCATGAGGAAAAGTGTATATCCTTTGTAATTTTTCCCTTCAGAATTCCTTGTATCTTCTTATTGTGGCAGAGAACGTGTAGTGTCGTAAGTGGGAAAAATCATGTCAGAGATGGGTCTCTGAAGAAAATGAAGAAAACAGCCGAAGTGCCTTAAAAACGGAAGCTTTTACTGTGTTGTAAAATGGATTCCTTGTCTTTTTTACTTAGTCATCCTTCTTCTTCCCAGGACCCCTTGAAACACCGCTTATCTATGTAGCTAAGCACCAAGGAATTCATCCTTGAAGGTGTCTGTTTAAGTTTCTCTATTGGCCATTAATTAACCCTTCCCCATTGGTCATTTATCCCTTGATTTCTCTTGGTAATAATTGGGATTCCCCTAAAACCTATATATATACCCCAGCTATGTTAATAAACTCTCTCTCTGCTTCCCTTCCTGTGGACTCCGTGTGTCTCTCTCTGGGGCATCTCAAGGACTGTGAGCAGGGGGGTGAAAGGGCGAGCATCTCCCACCAGCTGTTGCATCTTATAAATGAGATTTAAGAGCTTTTCTCCTATTAAAAATGTGTTTCTTAAAATCAGGAATATTTTGCTGGGAGGATGCATTTGGCAAAGTTGTGGAGATTTGTATTAGTTCACATTCTCCAGTCTGTATCAGTAAATCCAGGCTGTTGGTTCATAACAAAGAATTCAGATCTCTCCTTCTTTATTTATAAGGCATTTACACTGAATTTCTAATTTGAAAGCTTTATCTTTATTTATCTCCTTACTGATAGATTCATGAAAATTTTGTTAGGCTTTTTTGTCTTATCAAGAAGCGAGTATCTTCAAGGAATCACTAATTTTATTGTGTTTTCTTTAGTGAGTATATCATTTGAACCAGTGGTAATGTGTTTCACTCCTTCACTGACAAGAAAAATAATCTTTCTGATGACAGCTGATAGAAAGATGGGAGAGATTGAGACTGATGACCAATTTTTCTCATCCAAAGATAAAGCATCTCTGAATTTAAGCAATTTTCCATCTGTGGTGGTACCAAAGATTCATATAAGCAGAGAAATGTTGTCTTTTGCTCAGTTTTGTTTTTCCAAAGTCAGAGACCTCTGCTGTGACTTTTTTGATACTTTAAATGTCAGCTATACCTGATTTGTTGATGTTAATTGCATGTTGATATCCTTTAGAAAGATAATTAGCACTTGACTAAGTTTCCTAAATAAAGATGTGAGGTGCCATGGGAGATGCCATGTGTCTGATATTTACCAAATCTGGAAGAGATGACACAGTACTTAAAATTATTTCTCTTCCTGCTCTGGAAGGAAACTTGCCTGGAGATAAGGCAAAGACATCTCAAAAGGCAGTAGAAACATCTTTTGGGGCGACTGAATAGAGTTCCTCTTCCATGTGAAAAACAATGCTCTGATCAAGAAAAAAATCTAAAGACTTTAAGACATGACCCCAGAATTTGTACTATTCTGACAAAAATGATTGTGTTGATACTACTTGTACACCGATGCTCACTGAATCTGTGTACAGACAAAACACGTAGAGAAAAATAACAGGTAAGTACTTCATCTGATCAATTACTATTGTAATGCCTGGCAAAATCTGAGAAATTATCATTCTTGTGTATTGTTGACTTTGCATTGAACTTTACTAAAATTCCATTTACTGACAATTTTGTCATCACACTTTCACAATCAGTGCTTTCTTTTTATAGGCAGAACTTGTTAAAACTTGTCAAAAAGCCAGAGTGAATTCTCTGCTCCTTATTCACTGAGTGTCAGTCCCAATACATGTTCTAGATACCAACATTAATGCAATACCTTTCAAATAAAAAGTTTAAAAATACTGTTGATCAAATATGAAACTTTATAAAAGAAACTTAAGATTGTTTCTGTCAAGAAAAAAAAAAAAAGAGAACAAGAAATGAAATACTGTGAATGATGTACTTTTTGATGATCATTCAACTTTTTAACAGAAAGCTGCCCTGAAGGACTCTGACATGGTCTTTTCACTTCTTTGTCCTCAAAGGTTTGAATCTACTCAGTGTGAGATTCCAAAGTTATCAGGGCAGAATTGAAGCATTCTCCAGCTTTCCTCAGAAGACTAAACCGAGACTGCCAGAATTCATTTCCCATGTAACCCTTGACAGGTGTCATTGAGAGAAAGCAATCTCCGTCTGCTCTCACTGTGATTTACAACTGAGTCCCCAGGGTGAAAGGCAATCAGGGAAAATACTGCCTTCGTTCTGTATGCCGGCCAACTCCAATTCTTTTCTAAAGTACTCCTTACTGCAGACCTTCTTAGCAACAGTACACTTGTGCATATATTTAAAAATCTATAGCTGATCTTAAATAGTACTGCAAGCATAATTTTGTTTCCTTTTTAACTTGAGGAGTAGTATTCTTTTCATAACCATTTTTTAAGACCATGTATGATGTGAGAATTTTGTTGCACAGAGCACATGCTTAAATTATGCATTCAGTGACTGTTCTGTATTTCATTCATCACTGAGCTGTCTAAACAGATACTACTGGTACAGGAATGAGAAGTCACTATCACACAGACAAATTGATACTTTGCGACTGCAATATATTCCTTAAACATTCCATATTTCTGGTCTGCACGGAGAATTAAATTTTTTCAGATCTCCCTATTGACTTGCAAAAATAGTTCAGTTAGAATTGCTTTTGGGTAGCTTTAGGCCAGCATATCTTCATGAAAATAAGTTCTTTTTACTTATTTTCTAATACTGGCTTTCTGTAAGCTAACTTGGCATGCTAACCCGTTAAACCAAAGATTTAATTTTAAGCATTTATATTTGATTTGATTTGATGTTAATAATCTTAAATACACTAAAGAAGGGACACTTCTTGTGAATGCGTATTAAGAATTAAACCTAGGGAGTAATCTATAGAATGAGAGGAATTTTTGAAAATACTTGTAGCAATGAAAACACAAAGCCTTCAATAAATGTGGGAATTTTGCAATATGCATCAGATTTTTCTTGTTTCAATAGAATATTCTGAGATTAAAATTGGAAAAAATTGGACTATTACTCTCAATGTTCTGTTTCAACTAAGTGCATATTTGAGTGCAATAGCAATGATTTTCTCTACATTACACTGGGAAAAAAATTCTTTTTTTTCTTTTGAGCAAGTTCTAAAATGTCAATTCATAGTATATTTTACTGCCTTTTACTTTATACTATTTTTATCTGTGTAGTATTTCACTGTTTATCACTCTAATCTAGAAATAAAATAAACATTTGATATTACAGTTAAAGAAATAGTACTTTCTGATAATTTGGAGTTCTCACAACTCCCAAATGAGACTTCTGTGTGACTGATAGTCCATGAAGTCATGATAGGTTGCCTGCACATTTTTTTTAGAAGTTTGTGCCTGTAGATCTCTGCTATCCTCTCCATTCCAGCAAAGAGACTACCAGAGTATCTGCTGCATTTCTGTCCCTCGTTCAGAACTTCAAGCAGTGCACTACTTTTTTTCCCCAGTGCAGCATTATCTTGGAGGCACTGTGTGAACACAAGAATTCTTCATGGGAAAGATGTCTTCATGTAGACTCTCAAGAAAACATAGCAATGGCTTTTTAAAATGGCCTGTGGTGGTAGAAAAGTTCTCACTTAGTGTGTGATAAAGTCCAAGTTCTTAACCAGTCTAAGGATTATCAGATTGACTTCTTTTAAAGGCTGTCCTGTGTTCTGGAGTTGACTATTACTACTCCTGTTTATTGTTTGTTGAAAAGCAGAAGGTAGATTCCTTTATGGTCAGAAAAAGGTGTAAGAGGGCATATGAGCTTCTAACATAGTCCTTATATAGTCCTTAGTGCCTTCCATTACAGTGAGCAGATTTGATTCCAGAAACTGCTCCTAGGAGTATTTGTTTTAACCTTTTAATGTTTACTACTAAAAAAAAAAAAAAAAAAAAGGAAGAAAAAAGGCAAGCATAGAATCATAGACTGGTTTGTGTTGGGAGGGACTTAAAGATCACAGAATCACAGAATATGCTGAGTTGGACTCACAAGGATCATCGAGTCCAGCCCTTAGCCCTGAACAGGACTACCCCCAACAATCACACCATGGGCCTGAGGGTATTGACCAAATGCTTCTTGAACTCTGTCAGGCTTGGTGCTGTGACCACTTCCCTGGGGAGCCTGTTCCCCCAGTGACCCTCCGGGTGAAGAGCCTTTATATCCAACCTAAACCTTTCCTGACACAACTTCATGCCATTCCTTCAGGTCCTGTCACTGGTCACCACAGAGAAGAGATCAGTGCCTGCCCCTCCTCTTCCTCTCAGAAGGAAGTTGTAACTGCAATGAGGTCTCCCCTCAGTCTCCTCTTCTCCACGCTGAACAGACCAAGTGCCCTTAGCTGCTCCTCATACGGCTTCCCCTCAAGGCCCTTCACCCTCTTTGTTGCCCTCCTTTGAACACTCTTTAACTGCTTAATATGTTTCTTACATTGCAGTGCCCCAAACTGCACACAATATTGAAGGTGAGGCCGCCCCAGTGCAGAGCAGAGCGGGACAATCTCCTCCCTCGACCGGCTGATGACGCTTTGCCTGATGCCCCCCAGGACAGGGTTGGCCCCCCTGGCTGCCAGGGCACTGCTGACCCATATTCAACTTGACATCGACCAGGCCCCCCAGGTCCCTTTCCATGGCACTGCTTTCCAGCATCTCATTCCCCTCTCTGTACAAACATCCAGGGTTGCCCCATCCCAGGTGCAGAGTCCAGCACATCTGATCTCCAAAACATCTTTGCACTGCTCAATACACAAACTACCTTTTTTCTTTTTTTTTTTGGTTTGTTTTTTTTTTTTTAATGAAAGAACCAAGAATATTTAGCAGTTTATTATCAATGAAAGTTAAGAAATTGTACAATATATGTATTTTTATATAGCCAATGTTTTTAGACATTGAAAGCACAACAGAGTAACTTCCAATCTTGTGAGAGTGAGTCAAAGCTCTGTCTTGTATTCATTATCATCTGATCTAGCTGACCAACAAAGAACCTATCTTCCTAATAAAGAACCCATTTCAAGACCTCTGTTTCAAAGCGTTAATTTGATCCATTGTCACTATTTTATTTTGACTAGCTTTAAGGAGTAGGAATAAAACTTGTGAATTTTGATGAGTTTGTGGTTTTGGTTTTTTGTTTTGGTTTGGGTTTGTTGTTTTTTTTTGGGGGGGAGGGGTTATTTTATTTTATTTTATTTTATTTTTTAGGCAGCTAAACCCCTGTAAGTAGCTTTGTGAATTATTTAAAATATAAATATTTTAAAAGTTTGCTTGACCAAAATGCATGGTTTTAGTGGTGTTTTATTTTCTTAGCTGAACAAACCAAACCAAAATAAAAATAACTTTGGAGGAAAGGAAAAGCCTGTAATCCAAACAGTCTATTTGCAAGCATGTATATTCAAATGTTTAACAATGTATATAGTTATGAGGAAATGCATATACATATGTGGCAAAATTGAATTTAAGGACATGTTTGTACAAGGCACCTTATAACTAAGCAGAGAATGGAGGCTAGCTCCAAACCCGGAAGCTTTACAATGGCATCTACCCAGCACTAGACCTTGTGTAATTGCCTAAGAAACAGGGTTAATTGAGATGCAGCATGTGTTGCTTCTGGGAACTGTGCTATTTTCTGTAAGAAAGAATTGCACTGTGACTTATGAACTCATTCAGATCTTGGTTAATGTTTTAGTAAGGCTTTCTGTCAGTGTACTGTACATTTTACAGGCTTTCACATGTGTCTCTGTTCTATCATGATAGTTATATTCCCAGTGAAAGAACTTAACTTAGCTGACAATGATTAGTAATCATTGGGGAAAAAAACAGTCACAAAGAATGGGAAATGTAAAAAGAATAAAGCATTTTCTCTTGAAAGTATTCTTAAAATAAAGATTCCCAGAAGCAAGAATTTTCGGAGTTCTTCAAACCAAATACAGAGACTTCGGCATCCAAATTTTTCACAGCTTCCAAAGTGCAGTGAGATTTTTATTCACCATAAAATAAATTAGGAATAGTTTCAGTTAGGAGACTGTAGCTTTACTATTGCTCAGGAACAAGAAAAATATAAAAGAGGTGGGTCTCTTTCATTGAACATCATCAGTCTAGATAATGCCTTACTAATGTTTTATGTACATTATTGTAATACATAGTGCTTTTCAAATGTTTTTGAATTTTCTGTGTAACTGTATCTTCAGTGTTTTTAATAACAATAGGTAAAAATGTGTTTCTTCATGCAAAAGAGGGTTCTCCTTCTTCCCACTACCCCAACTACTACTTCCATTCCAAACTATTAAATGATTCTATGAATCTGTGTTCACTGCAGAGTATAAAACAAGTGATTGGGAAGGGTAGACATACATTTAGAAACCAAATAGCCATGCAAAAAAATCATATTTTTTTGTATTTTTAATTGGTATCTGAAAAAAAAATACTTAAGGCTTTTTGGTGCTTACTCTCATTCCTGCTCCATGATCAAATATTTGATTTTTCACTGTCCTCCTTTTTCTGTTCTAGACATTGATAGCAGAAAATGTTCTTATTAATCTTGGAAACAATTGTTCTTATTACAAGAAATTAAAAAAAAAAAGGAAATGTTAAAGTGTTGTTTAAGCTATATACTGATTTGATTTTAATTTGGCTTCCTTCACATAAAAATTACATAGAAGACCAAACTAATCCTCCCAAGAGAATGATAAAAAAATTCTTCCAATTTCTCTTTTGTCTTTGAACTACTTGTATGTCCAAGACCATTACAAGTACTGGAGTAAAATTTTAAGTATCATTATTATTTAAAAAAAAAAAAAGACCCAGACACTTACTTAGGAGTCAATATATCTGATATTTAAATTAAATAAAACCCACAAAGTATATCATATGGACCACAGTCATGAGCTGCTAGCGAAGCAATGAAAATAATTGTTACACTTATGATGTCGCTGTTATGCATTAGTAATGACTACTGTTTGCCTTACAGTGGTGAACTGTTCTGATCCTGGCTTTGTGGAAAATGCAATTAGGCACGGACAGCTGAATTATCCTGAAAGTTTCAAATATGGAACAAGTGTGGCATACCATTGCAAGAAGGGCTTTTATTTGTTGGGCTCGTCTGCACTGACCTGCAAAGCTAATGGATTATGGGATAGATCATTACCAAAGTGTTTGTGTAAGTACTCATTCAGTTGGATTAGTGTTAAAGAGTGGTGCATGATTTAAAATCATGATAGAGAAAAAAAATATAACCATCGGTTGAAGAACAAAATTGAACTTTAGGATCAACATATTGCAAATTGTACATCTCAGTAAGAAAACATTAGACAAGGTATCATGCAACTTGCCATTATTAAACTTGTGTTTTCAGGGAACTGCAGAAATATTATTTTGAATGTCAGAAAGTTAACATGAATTTCCCCTGTCGGTGAATTGTTAAGATATCTGAAAACAACTAGGGAAATCTAAAATTATTATTTATGTGCTATAATTTAGATTAACAGTCTAAGACTATTAATGCCTATGTCAGATTTTTTTTTTCAGACTTATTGAAGTATGTGTGTGAGACAAACCTACAGTGTCTCCATCACTTTTTCCTCAGGGAGGGAGGAAATTTTCTGGTGTTTCCTATAATCAATTCAGTGAACGTCAGAGATTTAATCTGACTTTGATTTACATTGAAATAGTTTTCTTCTCTGATCCCTCTTAATTTGCTTACATGATTTCTGATTTACAATGCAATTATAGGAAATAATAAATGGAGTTAAAGTATACTTTCATTTGAAAACATCAGAGTATTTTAAAGTTTTTGCTTTACAAATTGTGAATTTTAACAAAATGATTTATTTTATGGATTTATACTTATATACCAGAACAATAAATGTAATTTAGTGAATTTATTTCTTTATTATGCTTGATCTTTGTACTACTATCTACCTTGTACTACTACGTATCTAATACCCACATGAGCCAAGCAGTTTTGTTTTATTTTTCACAACAATCTATGCTTTCAATAGCTGTCAATAAGAGCTATCACCTGAAAAAATGTGTTTATTCATATTTCAAGCATAAAATAATTAGTCAAAACGCAGCATTTTAAATACCAAATAGCTGCATACCTTTTTTCATTTGGGAAGAACATTTGACTGATGAAAGCGTGTTCCTTACTTTTGGTATCTTAGAAAACCCATTATGAAAGTCCATGGCCCAAATCTGTCAGGGATCCCTCCCTACTTCCAGAATTGGGTTTTCAATCTGAGCAAATTCTCCTTATGGAAGGGGCAGAAGAGGATAGGAAATCTAAATCACCTGGAATAGCTATCCATCTTTCCACATAAAGTGTTTTGGGAATTTGGTAGCATTTATATGACTTTGTGCTTTTAGACAGAGCTCAAGAAACATCATAGATATCTATCCCTTCAGAATAGAAAATCATGACCCTGCTCTGGGGTCTATTGACTGAGTCCATAGGAACATTCAAATGAGCCTGGAAGGTGCCTACATACCTCAGTCTGGATTAACTGGATTAACTGTTGCAAATATGCTGCTGGTGGATTGAAATACCATCTGAACTCTCTGTACCACCAGAACAAATTTAATTTTCTTTCTCCTAAGAAAAACTCAGTGAAATGATTAGACTCTTTCTGAGAGAAAGATTTGTTTATCTATTCACAGATAAAGTCACTGAAAGATAAGAGAGATGTCGTTTTCAAAAATTATCAGTGATAATCTCTTTGTTTCAAGTGTAAGATTGAATTTGGTGATAGGGCAAAGTGCTTGAAGAGGCAGGTGAGATAAATTTTGAACCTAAAGTAGACACAGTTCATCATGAACAATTCTAGTTCAAGAGTAAGCAAATATAAATTTCTGACACTGCTGTTTCATATGTAAGGCAACAACTATGTGTGTCATTACTTAAAAATGGATGCTTCTTCTTCATAATGTGAAAAAAGAAAATTCATGTTACTCCCTGCAAACCATTATAAACCCACATTAAGGTTACCTGTGTGTGGTTTTATTCCATAAAATAAAACTGCAGCTCCTTTCAGAATTGTGGCAGGACTTGCATTTGCATGGTACTGAAGTAAGCTCATTAAGCTGACTGATCTGGTTGAAAACGAAGCACTGTTTTTCCTGTGGGAGTACTGTTCAGCCAGGTCAGTGTCCTGATATGGTATCCCCTTTGCTACATGAACGCTTAAAGGAACCCAAGAAAAACCAGAGAAACACACAGTACTGGTCAGGAACACAACCCTTGGCAGAAATACAAATTTATTTTCTTTGTTATTTCTTTCTTTACTGGATAATCTATTTTTTATACAAAAGGCATGTAGAATATGATTTCTTGTTCACCTTAAGATGACTTACGTTTCCTCATATAACAAATCTGAACTTCTTGTTTGCTAGTTATTATGTACCAAAACTGTTTATCTGAATTTTTTTTCTCAAACAAAATGTACACATTTAACTTAAGCAAAAATATGATTTAAAAAACTTACAAAAATTATCAGTATCAAACTCTTGCTCAGTTTAGTGCAATACGTTGCGATAATAATACTACAGAATAAGTATTCTATTTCACTATACTGCTTAAACTGTATCTAGTTAATTTACAGATATGATGAAGTTACTTACCATTATTATATCTCTAATACATTAGCACATTGCAACATTGATCTTATTTGGTTTCTTCTTTCCTAATCCTAACTGAAATAATGTGTAGTATTTTTAGGGAAGGGCAATGAACAAAACTGAATGAGAACAGAGAGCACTATATTTTCAATAAGAAGCTAAACTGGAAGGGTTAGTTTTATATGTAGTTTTTTCTTTAGTCTTACAAATTACCAGTAAATCACCTATAGCAACAATAAACTGAAGATATGCAAGAGTTTAAATCCAGGCAGAAGCGTATGTTGTGTGGAACCAGCCTTATATTTAAAGGTTATAATAGGTCCTTTTTCTGTGCCATGAACACATTAATATTGTGCTCTTTCTTTTGTTAGCCATTTCTTGTGGACATCCTGGGGTACCTGCAAATGCAGTTCTTTCAGGAGACAAATTTACATACGGCTCCATAGTTCACTATTCTTGCACAGCGGGTCGAAGACTCATAGGAAATTCTACGAGGGAGTGCCAAGAAGACAGCCACTGGAGTGGGACTCTCCCTCACTGTTCAGGTACTTGTACCAACCATTATCTGAATGTCACCTCCTTGCATGAACAAGGCTATTCTCATGCATTTTTTTAGCTAGTTTGTTTCTTTTCCAAGGATATTTTAATTTCTCCAAAAACCACTCAGCTGTATCATACCCATTTATTGATATATTATCATAATTGTTTCATTCTCTTTGTCATTACTTCACAGATTCACTCCTTAGCTAGATACTATAGTTGTGTACTGCAGTGTATAGAACATACAAAGTAGCACTTAAAATACGATTGGGCTTTGCTTGTATTAAATTTTATTTTAATGAGCACAACAACTCCACAACAAAGATACGAGTGGTAAATTCATACATTTTGCTCCTCTTTGCACTTACAGAAATATATTTTATTGGTATTGCAATGTGGAAATACCATAAATGTCTAACATGTTCTTGGTGCTGTCAGGAAGTACAGGAGCAGTTTATTCTCCCCCAGAATATACAAATTTAGAAGAAGCTGCAAAACGCTTCACAGTTTTGTTGAAGTGATGAACTCAGATGAGGATTGGCTACTACAGACATCCAAGGCATATTAATAGGTTTTTTAAGGGAAACAGGTCCATAGTTAGCATAGTTAACAAAACCTGACCAATTTAAGAAGAAAATTTCCTAGTGAGAAAACTGTTCATAATCACACATGATACTATTTTCTTATAACTTCCCTGGAACTCTTTCATATGCCCACTGTTGGGCTGATCTGACTCAATGCAGTTCATATTTGAACTAATTTAAATAGGTGTGAGCTATTTAAATTCAGCATTTTGAAAAAGCTCATTGAAAATAGTCCATTTATAGGCTGATTCTTGAAGGATGCTGAGCAAAATTTGAAATATGGAAAAAATTCCCCTATTAGGAAAATGAAGTGAATTTAAATGACTAGTGTTTCTTTTCTGTTCTCTGCTGCTCAAGGAAGAAATAGTTAGAATCTTCTCACACTGCTAGATCTCGTGGTCTCTATGCCTAGACCTGAAAGGAATCTCTGCAGGACAATCATAGTTTTCACACAAACATTTTTTTGCTTATCTTAAGCCCACATTTATGTTACTTTAAACTTTTTATTCAGTATAATGTGCCAGATGTGAAATTGCACCTAGACTTTAAAATTTTTATGGTCAGAGCCCTATAGTCCTGTTATTTGACATTTCTCACCATAAGGAAAATTCTCATGCTGGTGGAAGGAAATTTTAATGGCTAATAATTGAAACTCTTCAGATGTAAGTTGCAAATATGATAGTAGTTTCATAGACTCATAGATTTCGAAAACATTACTCATGGTGCTCATCTCCTAGAGTGGGGAAAATCTGTCTAGTGTAACTAAAATATTGTTACTGATGCAGAATTTAGTTTTCTAAATTTGAACACAATGGGACACCATCTCAAGAGCAAGGAGATTCCCTAGGAAAACGCAAATGTCTGTGTTAGCTCAAATTTAAAAAAAACAAGCAAACAAACCTCCCCACTCCCAAAAAAAACAAAATCCAAACCAACCAACCAACCAACCAACCAACCAAAGAAGAAACCACAAACTATCTAAAACACAGCCAAAGAAAACCCTAAAAGGATGTTTCATTTCTCTAAGGTATTTAGAATTATAAAACAAACTACGTTTTCCATGTTGAATATTCAGATTACTCCATCAAAATCCAATATGAATAATTTATTGTCGTAATGTCAGTGAAAGAATGATTGTACCCAGGATGACTGAGAACTCTAATTGGTTTTGTACTTCAGGGATACGAAAACCAGTCCAACTATAATGTTGAAAACCTGTAGTCTGTTTCTGCATGGGATTTATTTCTTTATTATATATTAATATATATTTGGATGCATGAAGGTTCTGTGATGATATAAATATGATCTCAGGGTTTGTTGTGACCTGGGACCTATTGCAATGACAGACTCTTGTATCTTATGAATTAAGCAATAGGTGAGATTTTTGTTTAAGATGACTCACACTCATTTTTCAATAATGATTATGTAGTCTTCTACACTGCTAAATAAAAAAGAGTCTAGACATTTATAATATTGTAACTGCCTTTGTCTACACCCTTTGACTATAAAATTGCATGGTCCCACTTCAAATTTTCTCCAAGTCAAAACTAGGTGTGTTCAAGAAAAAAAATTAAAAAAATCTATAGCCATTCATCTTGAATAATTCCATTAACAAAATCCCAGAGTAAACTGAGACATCGTCAGATTTTCAGAGTCATAGATCATTCTGCCTTTAACAATACCTTTCCATTCACAAGCCATAGTATGCACCACAGAGTTGTTCCATGCTGTAAACATGCCACAGTGGTAGCCTGAATGTTATTTCATTCATTTTAGCAGACAGAAATGCCTGTGAAATAGTAATGTCTTAGAGTAAGTGGAAGCAAATAGCATCCAGAGGCCACACCTGGACTTCTGCTTTAGCATTGCCAGGGCATAGGTCGTGGAAGCTAGTACTTGCTCTCTGAGACCATTATAGTCTTAGAATTGTACCCAGAATAATTGTCATCCATCCCACCTAGCAGCCCAAAAACAGTGCACAAATCCTACACAAGTCTGTGTGTGCTGTAGATCATTCTCAATAGTTTGGATGCAACCACCATGTTTTTGAAAATGAGTTTCACCACATAGATGTGGACAGAATATACCAGCTCTGTTCAAGACACTCACCCTGTTTACAAGCATGTATTTAGACCAGAAAATCCAGGTCCAAATGCTGTAGGGCAGGGTGACAAGAACAATCTATTCTAGAACAACCTATACTAACAAAGTGGACACAATCAAAGCCCACAAGTCAGCCTTGAATTCAGGAACTGTGTCTTAGCCTCCTTTTATGAGAAAACATGATTGTATCCACTAATACTTGCTATAATTAAAACCTTACAACACACACATAATCATACTTTCTAACTTTAGAAATTTTAAAATTTTAAATTAAATATTTGAGTTTTCTCAAGGATTTGCTATGGTCATTCCTTTGTTCAGGATTTTGTCCTTCATATGACAGGGGTGCCTATTATAAAAACATGAGAATATACAGACTTCGACTTATTACATTATTTAGATAGATTTTGAAAAAAACAAACAAACAAACAAACAAAAACCTAAACAAACTCCAAACCACATAGTTTCAATAGAATTTGAGTCTATGTTGCTATGAACTATAATTTAAACACAAAGAGGTTTAGAAGAGATACAATTTTATGCCAAAATTTACAATAGATTTTTGATACTGAAACCATGCTTCCCTAACCATGTCATATAGTATTTCCTCACTTTATATGATGAGGTAGTTGACTGGTTCATTGGACCTATGAGAATGTCTTTGAAAGCTCTGTCTTATGGCATCTTCCTTCTCTTCTAAATTTTTAATCAATATTTACATAGAAACTCAAAGGATAAGGATAATTATGAGGTGTCCTTTTCATTCTTGACGGGGACAGAGGGAAGGTGCCAGTGTGGATATTTGTATTTTAAATGCATTTCTTAAGAAACTTGAATATGGTTCTCCTCACTCTTGCTCTTATCTAATTCTTATTAGAAGTTATTGCTAGAAGAGTAGTTGAACAGTAAAATACAATGTGTAGAAAACACCATTTATATCAAAAAAGACGAACAATTTGTTGAATGGACAAAAAGTGACGGGGGTGCGTTCCATGTTCACAGCTATCTTTTATTTATATCACATTCTGTGGTTAGGTCTGTATTGCTCTGAGATAAGAAGTGAGGTAAAAAGACATGTATTTTCATCTTTGCCTTTAGTTTCTCACCCTTATAGTAGAAGAAAAGGGATTGATTATAACAGAAACAATGCAGTTGGTAGTACTGTTTGTAAGTGTATTGTCACATTTGCACATAATGTCTCTGCCAATAATTCTACTATGTTATGTTTTATAGGAAACAATCCTGGTTATTGTGATGATCCTGGAGTACCAGCTCATGGGTCTAGACTAGGGGATGAGTTCAAAATAAAAAGTTTGCTACGGTTCTCGTGTGAAATGGGTTACCAGCTGAGAGGATCTGCAGAGCGAACATGCCTACTTAATGGTTCCTGGTCAGGTATACAGCCTGTGTGTGAAGGTGGGTATTGATACCATTGCTATTTACGATGAATGATATTTACTAAAGGCTTTATTCTTTGACAAAAAAAAACAACAAAAACAAATATGCAGAATTATCCTTTCATAATGATCTGCAGAGAGGTAATAGAAAAGTTTGCAGTTCATTTTTGATTGAAAATGTAAATCCAAACTGCTGAAGTTTTGGAATATATATAAGAAGTTTGTGAGAAAATAATTTTAGTTAAATAATATTGAGCCTGAAAATACATAACAGATACCTGATTTAAATGTAAGATTAAAAACAATGCTTTTGTTGGAAGATACGAAAATGGAGTGATAAATAAATCTGTCACCTGTTTTCTAACAAGAAAATACTGATGTCTTCTCTTCCAATGTAATATCTATACATCAAGGACTGAATAAATGCTAAAAAAAGTTGTATTCTTAAGTATAAAATGTGTATTTCTCCACACAAGTTAGTCTAATTTTTAATGAAATATTTTTATGCTGCCTCTTTCAGAGGAAATGCAGCAGAAAATATTTCAGAAAATCTCATTTTAAAATAAGATAATAAACATAATAAAAAAATTTTTTTTTGTTATGCAGTCAAAATCAGAAAACAGAAGACATAAAATTCTGTTTTATAATGCCTTTTTGTATTCCAAGAATGTTTGAAAAACTACTTTACCTAATTCATTGGAGTTGATGGATTCTGTAGTATCTGTTGCCTCCTAAACTAAATGATGACATGGAAGATAGGAAAAAATCTTTTTAACAAATTTGTATATTTTTTCACCTAGGCATTTTATCACAGTAGCCTCATTTAGCAATTGTTCTTTTACAGTATTCTTCAGCACAAAGTAATCTTCTGTGCAGATAACATCATAACCAGCAGTGTGCACAGGATCAGTATTTGGATCGGTATTTTCAGGAGAAAATTGAAGTTTTGCAATATCCTTTCTACTTCCCTTACATGAAGACATTAAGTGTAGTAGGACAGCAGAAGTCGGTGGCAATTATTGGTGCTCACCCCTCTCCCCCTTCTTTATATTATTTACTTCAACCTTCTATTTTCAGGGGCGGCTGGGGGAAACCCAAAAGGAAAAAGCCCCTTTCTTTCCATTTTGCTATAGTCCTTCAATTGTTTCCTGTTTTGTATAAGTAAGGATGAGATTAGGAGAATACTTTTCATTCCTACAAGTTCCAACCTACTGAATTTTTCTCTTCATTATTTGAAACTCTTAAAAAGTGATTAAGACTCGATTAAAACAAAGGCATTTAAGTATTATTCCAAACATAAGTGATAGAGTAATTTATAATTGGGAAATAATCTTTATTTTAATCAATCATAAAATCTCTAAGTATTACAGTCTAACCATTAGATTATAACTATTATGCTGGGGGACATCCAGCTGATGGACATGCAGCAGGTCCAAGTCTCTCTTGTTCTGAGGACCCCAGAGCTGGGCACAGTACTCCAGGTGGGGGAGTCAAAAGAGCAGAGTTGTTACGAAAGTTGTTAGGAAAATTCAAAATAAAAAAACAGATCCTTCTCATGATTAGCTGGTCCACTGGGAAAAAAAAAACACACAAAACAAAACAAAACAAAAAACAAAAACAACAAAAAAAACCCACACCAAAACCAAAACAAAGAACAAGCAAAAAAACCCCCCAAAACCCCACAAAAACAAATGAAAAAAACCCGAACCATACAAAACCAAAACAAAAAAAAACAAACAAAAACCCCATTAAGCCTCCCTCAGAAAAGACAGTATGTAACCAAAATAATCAAGGTTAACTGCTGTTGAATCTTAGAAGTATGAAGGTGAAATATAATTATTGCCTTACAGTATAGCTACAGATGCCAAAAAGATATGGAAGCCAATACAGAATGCCTGTTCTTTTCTTGATTTAAAAAAGAAGTGGACAGGAAGTCAAAATCTACTATTTATGTATGTTTACAATTGAAAGATCAGACACCAGAAGACAGGAAGAAAATGCAAAAATGTGCCCAAAGACAAATACAGAGGTACAGGCCTGTCAGAAAGTCCCAAATCTTTATTTATTCCAGCGGCTGTATTGAGTGAAGTGGAACAAGCAGGGCAAACTGTCTGAATCAGCAATTGAAAAACAAAAAAAACCCGAACTAAACAAATGCAAATAAATTGATAATATTAAAAAAAACAGAATTAAGATATTAATTCAAATATATACCTGTTAAATATTTTCTTAGAAAAACTTGCTATAAGGTGTTTTCTAAAAGATGAGCTATACACCTAGTTGTTATTTTCTTTCTCCAGTTAGTCACCTATCATTGAAATATTAATTGATTTTTGTTTAAAATCTTTGCAGCTGTGTCTTGCGGAAACCCTGGCACCCCAGCCAATGGTATGATAATATACACTGATGGAATATTATTCTCCAGCTCAGTCATTTATGCCTGCTGGGAAGGTTACAAAACTTCAGGGCTAACTACTAGACATTGTACTGCCAATGGGACATGGACTGGCACTGCTCCAGACTGCACAGGTCAGAAAGAAATTTCTTCCTCTAAAGCTTTAATGTAGTAAATCGTCCAGCCTTCCTATTGAAAATGATTGTTTTGATACATAAAATAGCACATTTTTTCACATGGATCTCTCTTGTAATACATGAATATTTTTATATATTTAAATGTGCATACCCTTTTAATACATGCTATATGTTTCCAAAATATCTTTTTAAGATGGCAACATAGGTAACTTTATTGCATTTGTTTACCTCATGAATGTCAACATGGATAATAAAATATAATTCTTTGAAATAAGATTTTATTTAGGTGTTTCTCTAGAGTTGCCTTTAGCTTTTTTTCCCCCTTTTTTATCATTGTGCCTTATGTCCAAAGGATGAAGTTCTGATAGTTCTAAATTAGATTTTGTATAGTTGGATACACTGCTGTGCCACTTTTTATTTTAAGCCAAATGAGTCAGAGTTGATCAATCACCATCCTGCTAAGGACCAAGAATCAGGGAGCAGCAAGACTGGGCTATTCCATCAGGGAAAGTAAGCAGGGACCAGAGAAGTGCTGCAAGGCACTCACTGACAAGGCCAGTCTCACAGTACGTCAGTATAGTTGTAGACCAAAAAAAACCCAAAAAACTCTGCTGGAATTGCATAATTACATTGCACCACCAACACTAGGCATAACATGACAAAGATGTCAGTATGAAAGAAGACAAAGTTCTGTCAAAATTACCAAAACTACCACTAATACACTGCAGTAGTGTTACAGCACACCAGCTTAGGCTACTGTATTAAAGGAAAACAATATCTGACCATGCTATAGAAATGCCTGAGAAAAATAACTTTTTAGATAAAAAATAAAGATTAAATTTTTATTTTTGTATGAAATATATTGATCAGAATTTTTCTTGTTTTGTACACTTAAAAATACATTAGGTAGACATGATTCAATGTTTTATTATGTGTTTATTAAAAAAAACCCTCTTTTTTCTTTTCCTCACTAGTAATCAACTGTGGAGACCCAGGTGCATTAGCAAATGGCATTCAGTTTGGAAATGATTTTACTTTTAATAAGACAGTCAGCTATCAGTGCAATCCAGGATATTTGATGGAGCCTCCAAGTTCATCAACCATGCGTTGTGTAAAAGACAGCACTTGGAACCAGAGCAAACCGATATGCAAAGGTGAACTTTTGAATTTAGATAGTTTACAAATGCTGTTTTGACACTATATGTGAAATATTAATGGCTTTATTTATTAAAAAAAAAAATAAAAATCGCATGTTCCCTGGGACATTACTGTGCAAATACAACTAAAACATGTAGATAAGAATTTGTGTAGAATTTATATTTATTTTGCACATATACTGTGGTATAATATCAGTCAAAATAGTGACAGGAATGACTGCAGTACTACCAGATCACTCTGCAATGGAGATTTTCAGAGCACTCAATCTAAAAAGCTGTGAATGAAGTGCCCATTTTCTTTTTTGGGCCCTTTTATCCCAGATCAGATGCACAAAATTCTGCAAAGCAAGCTTTTGGTAAAAAATTCCCTTGTTGCAATAGTGTAGCCATAAACAGCCAAAAATATTCTTCCCACATAGCTAATTACAAGTGCTAACTGGAAGGTCATAGTGGGGCTGAGGCTGAAAGGCAAATAAGGCAGCCTGGCAAAAATTGTTAGCATTACTACAGCAGTCCAGGGAATAAATTTAACAGCCTAGGGCATCTTCTGCTTTAAAAAGGCCTGGAATGCCAACTCACCTTGCACCTCTTCAATGTGATGCCTAAGTCTAGCCTACTAATTAAATTTTGGCATAAGTATTCAACTGACTGCATTTTCTGTTGTAAAAAAATCACTGGTTGAGTGTTTTTATGGCTGTGCTCTTTGTTAAAAGAAATTATATGGAAACGTAAACTTGATCATTCCAGATTTCATCATTTTAGGTACTCTTATCAGAAGACAGAAAAGGCTCTTCGCCACTAATTACCAATAAAGTTAATTACCATTGTGTGCTGAAAGCCTTAGAAAAGGAGCAGGTGAATGAACAAAATTATATTAAATAATGCTGCAAAATAAGTTTTTAAAAAATGCAAATATTTAGAATTTTAGACTCATAGGAACTTATTTATTGAAAGAAATCATATTTATTGAAAAATTTTACCTAGCTCAGTAACCTGTTGCCAAAAATAATCAGTCATGAGTATGTAGGGAAAAAATTCAGAACTATGTAGACTTCTAGCTTCTGGCAACTTACTGCTCAGGGACTTCCTAGACCCAAAGGTTGTATATTTGTAATTAAATTGGTTTTCTGTCTATTACAGGCTGCTTTGTCAACACAGGTATGCTTTGTTGCAACAGAATAACCTGAAATACCAGGTTTTTTTTAGTTTCATAAGTATGGGTGTGTATTGCATTTTCCTAACCCCTATAAATTCTTAAAATTATGAACTTTATTTTCTGACACAGCTATTACTTGTGGCCCCCCTCCAACGGTGCTCCATGGGAAAGTGGAAGGATCTGATTATCGCTGGGGTGCTAGTGTGAGTTACAGCTGTGCAGAGGGCTATCAGCTGTCTAACACAGCCATTCTCTCCTGTGAAGGGCGAGGAATTTGGCGGGGAGACATACCACAATGTTTGCGTAAGTTTTTCAGGGTACACTTGTACTGGGCTTCAACAAAGCTACAATCAGTTGTCTTGGGCTACAGTCACAGTATCACAGTTTAAAAAGGGCTCAATTTCTTCAGGTAATATATGAATTACTGCAGGATTCTCCCTCCTTCATAACAAGCTTACCTTGTCATGAAATTGAGTGTCATTGCCTACTTAAGGTCAAGGTCTTCTTCCTTTCCCCAAGAGTCACCTCCATCTCTTTTTACTAACTGGAGCCCTCACCATTTGCCTTACTGCTAATCCTTTCAGATGTTCTGAATTTGACTTGTGGTGAGCATAACTGAAATATTACTGTACACTTTTTCTTTTTTTTTTCTTCCCTGTTTCCATTTCCATTAACAGGGATCCATAACAAGGATGCTAACCCTTAAGCTCATAGACTTGCACTCCTTTCTAAACAATTTTTTCTTTCTGGAGGCGAGTACATACCCTCATATCTTGCTTGTATTTGTTTTTCAGCGTCTTATAAATCTGTCAACTCATCTCCTTCAGTGAAATCTTGTCAGGACTCTGATAAACAATTTTGATTTTATCTAATTAGGGCAAAAATTTCCAGACTACTCATCTGAGGGTGACTGATTTGAAAACTGGTTATATTTTGAAGCATTGCAATATAACACTGTCTGCTTTAGGATTAGTCTGTCATCCAAATCTAATCAGCGTTTTAGCGTCTCAGTTAAAAGGTCTATTTTTCCGGGTTTAGTTTTATGTTTACAATAGCTATAACAATGACAACTAATTTTAAATTGCTATCAAGAATTTATCTGACAGCAGATCAGTAGATATACAGTCCTACACAGATAAATGAGCATAGCTTTTGCCCTCATATTCAGTATGCCTGACTTGTACATAAAACAATGAAGAATGCTTCCGTTAAAGGATGTGCAGTTTTTAATAACTTTTTCTTTTCTTCCCTTTTTATGTATTAGCCGTGTTTTGTGGTGACCCTGGTACTCCAGCAGAAGGACGCCTCAGTGGAAAAAGTTTCACCTACAGATCTGAAGTTACCTTTCAGTGCAGACCCCCTTTTATTCTGATAGGGTCTTCAAGAAGATTCTGTCAAGCAGATGGTACTTGGAGTGGAATTCAGCCAACATGCATTGGTAATAACTACCACTATTTTCCTGTTTCTACTGGGAATATTCTTGATAAACTATTACACTAGCATAAATCTGGCAAGGAGCTATCCAAATAGAGGAAACATCTGTGTAATATGAAAAGAACTAGTTAAATAAGGTTATATTTTGAGTATAAAACTTTTAGGATAAACACAATCACATATGAAGCAATTTGTAAATTCGTAAATTTGCATAATTGCTTGTCTGCTGGAAATGCAGAATGTCAATATGTGCAAATGCATAAATTTGTTCCATCTATTTTTAGAATCTCTTAGATATGCAGAAGACTACGGCAGATTAAAGACCAGATTTTGTCACTGGATATTTCAAGGCATTTTAGAGAATCAGTCCTAAATCAAAAAGCATTTTGGACTTTGTGAAAGTGGCTTGTGCATCTCTGATCTTTTGAAATTCTGATGAATTCCCAAATACCTTCAGTTTTTCACTGACTGATGGGCAACTGATATGCTTTTAGCATGTTACATAATTAGACTGAGAGAAATGCTGAACACCGTCAATACGCACTGACATCAGAATTTGATCCAACTTGGGGTTACTTGGTAGAGAAAATTATTCTAGTGTTATAATAAAAAAAAAATCTTCAATATTGAGATATTCAGATGGAACTTGTAGCCCATTTATATACTTCGCCACTTGTGGCTAAGATATTTATTGTGAAAGAGCTGGGATTGGCACTCTGGGAAAAGGTGGTAAGTATGGTATTGGAAGCAGCCTGTATTTCTAAATGAAGTTATTAACAGTCAACAGAGTTATTTTATAGGACTTCTAAACTTCTGTCCATAGTTTTTGTAAATTGGGCAATGATCTTGCAACTATGTTTTTTAGCAGAGGCAAAAAGGCTTCCAAAAGCTAAATTTCATGCCTAGTGAAAAGAATCAAATTTGAAAATGTCGTAATGGCATTTCTGTATGTATTTCATATAACATAATATGGAAGCATATGGAAAGTCATGCATCAAAGATATATTTTTTCTTTTACACCGTAGTTTTTTATGTTATTGCAAAAGGAAAATATTAGATCATACAGATATCTACAGTTATGATTTCTACGCAATTTCAAAGTTAAAAACAGTGAACAATACCTAGAATGACACCTAAGTGTCGTACAAGAGTGGTGCAAGCTTTTCTATTTCTGGATATCAATAATTTCCTTAAAATACTTTGAAAAGTCTTTCTTTTTATCTCCACTGTTTCTTCAGATAAGACATATCTTAAAAAGTCAATTCAGCTTCACATGTCTATTAGTAGTAATAACATTGCAGCCGTTGATAATTTGTAAAAAGTTCTTGAGCTGCTCAAGCAGCTCAAGATCAGGAGCGTGTTTGCTTTTTATTCTTGCATGTTAGGTCAACATCCACCTAACTTTTGAAGTCTTTGGTAAGTATCAGTCCACTTGAATTTTTATGCTCTCCTGATGGTCAGTACTGAAAATGGGAGTTGGCCAAGAGTGAAATGACATATTGAAATGACATATCACATAGTAAGTGAAAACTAAAAATTGTTACAGATGAATTAGAGTCCCAAACTGTGTTCTTTGAAATTCAGCAGCAGCACAAAAGCAGACTCTGTTGCCAAGAGGTTGCTATCACATACTACAGAAAGATCCATTGGATCAACTTCTGTGCTTAACTGATGCATGTGCCTGAGCAGCCCAAAGCCACCATTAGAATATGGACATTGCTGAACCAAAAGTAGTTTCAGGTTGCTTTAAATGACACTCATGAAACCAAGCATCAAGCAAGTAGTTATAATCAGTTGGCATGTGTTGGGTTTTTTCCTTATGTGGAGACAATGTAGTTCTCCAGCAACAACCAGGAGAGTACTCCATTCATTTCTTATTGGCATAGAAAACAAACTATATAAAAGAAGAATTTTACTTGATAGAAGAATGCAAGCTGGTTATGGGTTTGGGGCTTTCTGGGGGGTTATTGGTGTTTTTGCTAGGTTTTGGTTGGATTTTGTTAGGAATCCAACTTAATGATTAAGCTGTTAATTTGAAATGAAGAGAAACTAAAGATTTCCCTATATATTCCAACTGCATTGTGAACAGTGAAATATACTATGGATTCAAAGAAGTTTAAAAGGATAAGATTGCTCCAAAATAATGGAATCCTAACTCTAAAGTCTGCACTGCCAGAAATGCCTACAAAACTAACTTTTAATAATGGCAATGTACTGTAACAAGTTACTGTGATATATGTTGAAAATTTAGTTGGACATACTAATGTAATATATAGAAATACACACATTTCATTAAAAATTGAATTTTTATCATAACTAAACATTGATGAAATGATTTAATATTTGCAAAAAGTTTTTTGAGTATTTTATACACCCTAATAATGTGTTGTGTTTCACATTTTGCATTAGATCCAGCTCACAATACATGTACAGACCCTGGTACTCCCCATTTTGGAATACAGAATAGTTCCAGAGGTTATGAGGTAATTTTTTAATTACTATTTATGAGCTTTCTAAAATGAAAATGCGTTTAATAACTATAAATAAATTACATTTCATAAGAAAAATTATCTGTAGCCTTAAATGTCTGATGCAAACCTTAGGAAATTTCCACTCCCTTTTTAATAAAAACTCATGCTTCATTCCAAGCTTTTTTACAGACATTCAGCTTAAAGAAAGAACTTCTAACCCTGCAATATATCATGTGTTCAATCCTTTACAAGACTTCAGTAGGGAGGGCTATTTATAAATTGACCACTTAATATGATATGACATGATATAATTACTTTGCTTTATGATCATAATTCTTTCATACATAGATGAATGTTGGTAAATACCCAACAACCGAAGACCTGTGTGATCCAAAGGCTATGTAGTCCTTGCAAAAAAGTCAGCATGTGACTTTACCAAGTTAGCAATTCAAGGTATATTTTATTCAGTCAGAGAAGATAAAATTATTCTATGTTGTGTCCAGGTTCTATGTGATGAATGTCCTATCTATAATTTCCATATTCCTCACAGGTTATTAGTTTAACAAGTGGCAGGCAAAAAAGTGACTGAGGACATAAACGTAAATATCACAATGACTAATTCACAGTCATTATATAGATTGATAAGTTTCATGGGATAGATTTTGTGAATGATTTGAATCTAAAATATATTCTGTTTGGGTTTCCTGCTTGTTTCTGAACCTAGGGCAGTGTGGCACTATTTATCAATAGAGATCAAGTTACTAGAACTGTTTTTCAAAAAGTCCTTTCTGTAAGTTCCTCTGGTTATTGGTACCCTCCCTCTTGGAAATTTTCATTGCTATGGTTGTCAGTTCTTTTCTTCACCTTGTGCTCCTGCCTGTCTCACAGATTGCAAGGTGCTTCTTCCTGAGCCACATCTTGTGACCTTACCCCTAGGGTGATTTCACTTCTAGTAATAGATGCAGTTGCCTTTCTGCTGTCTCATCCTGACCCTCAACCTGTCCCCGTTTTCACTTCAAAAATTACTCTAATCTTTGCACCTAATTTGATCAGAGAGTTGTTTTCTTATTTCTCCCCCTTTTGTGTACCTCAAGAATTGTCTTTAATAACAGAATTGTACTGGTCCATTCACTGTACTACTGTCTGTTGAAAATGAAGGCTGAATTTCTCTTCCCATTCACCTCTAGAGGACATAGTAAGTCTTCATCCATTCTACAGTAGGCCTTTCTCAAGTATGTGCTTTCACTCTCAGAACTCTATCTGTAGAGTTCTCTCTAATTATTAGTGAATTAGATTGGTTTTGGTTTTGGTTTTTTTTTCATACGTAATTAGTGAGCTTCCTGTTTGTATGACTTAGCCAAGTTTCTATAAAACAGCTTTTAACAGTCTTTAATTGTTACAGAGCAGTGTGATGACAGGTGGCAGACCTCTGACGGGTTTCCCCTTATCTACCAGCGTCCTGTCTTGTCCCGTTCATTCTGTGGCTTTTGTGCTTCACTGCACTGTGAATATTACAAATGCCCCTATGTTTTTCATACAAGTATTATACAAAGACTGTACTGCTATTGTTTTAACTTTTACCAGTAAAATGAAAAAGCTATATAACTCTGTAACTACCTTGAACTTATATATTACTTTTTGCTCGGTCTCTTAAAGCAGTGGGAAAAAATTTGCATCTCATTTTTACTGGCAGATACCAGAACAGCCAATGTCACAAGAAAGATGACTTAGAGTCAAGACTAGCCACACAGTGTTCTAGTCCCTACTACAGACATGCTATGTGTCCTTGGCAAGCTAGAGATTAATATGTTTTAAAATAGAAAGACATAAGTCTACAAAGCTGCTTCAGTAATTTGACCTTTAAAAATATCAGTGATTTTCCCAAGGTACTTCAATAAGAAAGGTGTTGCATTTGCGACACATCTGTCATGGTAATCAGGTTTCATGTAATTGAGTGCATGGTTAGCAGGTTGAGGAGGGTCTTTTTTAATATCCATTGAAGACCTGCAATGACATTTGCAGTGCAGACCTACCTGCATTTCTATAACTGCAAGCTATTTTGCTAATATGAATTGATCACTACTCATTTGCAACTTACACAATTTGTCCATGTGATATGTTTCTTTATTAATACATCATAAAATTTCCAATAATGGCAATTTTGTGGGTTTTATTTTTTTAATTTATTCATTATTTCTTGCCAAGATGTTTGATTTAAAACAAAAGTAATGTTTTACTAATGAGCGCCCCACCCTTAAATAACTTGCCCTAGAGTTATATTCTGGTTATTTTTGTCAATACCATCAATAAGTCCCTTCTACTAGAAATCTCTACACAGTCCCTCTCTTGTCTGTTATGAAAATTCTTTATCATCTGCAATTTTGTATCTAATTTTCATTCATTTCTCTTCTCAGTGGAAGTCTAAACAGCATTTTCTCATTTACTTTACCTTTTCTTCTGAGAAAGTCCATTTCACGGTTAACCATATGAAGGCTTTCTGTAACATCACTCTGCTAGATGAACATCTGAAATAAAACTCAGTTTATAGTAACAAATGCAGCATAAGAAGTTGTGGCCTGGAAATTTCTCTAGTGGACTTATTTGTGGATGAAACAGTTCTTCATAGCTTTTTCTTTTTTCTCTAAAAAAACCATGTTTAGTCAAGTCACAGAATAAAAAACCTTTGAAAGAGACTTTATGGTCAAGTTCTATTGAAATATAGGCAGTGATGTACAGGAAAGAGAGGCATTTAGTTTTCTTCTGCCACACTGACAAACTAATCAGCAGTAATGTATGTGTCATTCTTTTCCATGTGAACAGCCTTGTCAATATTTTTCCACATTTTGCTTTCAAATAAGGTTACAAAAGATCAATTGCCCAAACTTTCCATTGCATAAACAAACAAGCAAACAAACAAAGAAAAAACCAAACAAAAATAGCTCTGGAAACTGTAAAAACAGACATTTTATTATTGAAAAAATCTCAATATTAACTTATCACTGCCTTGATATCTGACTGCATGTGATGGATATATCTAACTTTTTTGTGTCTAACTTTCCTGCTTGGTCCTTAGGTTGGGAGCACAGTGTATTTCAGATGCAGAAAAGGTTATCATATTCAGGGATCCACCACCCGTTCCTGTCTTGCTAACTTAACCTGGAGTGGCATACAGTCTGAATGCATTCGTAAGCCCAGTTTCCATTCAAATGGCTTAAAATACTGTGCAATTTTAAAAGATTTACGAAGTGATACGTGTGGAAATTCATAGTAAACTATATGCTACAAAAATAGGAAACTGTATTTAAAACAGATTTTTAAATGATTTTTGTTTCTTATTTGAAGACCAAAGATGTCTTTGGAATATTAATTTGAAGGATTTTTTTAATGAAGTTTACAGTAATTCTGTCTATTTTACTTGAAAAAAAAAAAAAAAAGGTCTGTCCTTATTAATCTACTGCATTAGCTACTTTAATTTAATATGGGATTTTTGTATGTGTATTGGATTAACAAAGAAGCAAAAGTGACCTGAAATATTTTGTTAGCTACTATTTTGTGAATCGTAATCTAGAACCCAGCAAAACCCAGCTTTTCTGGGCTATGCATAGTTATGTAAATTATTAATATGTTTATAGCTCTGTATGAGTTGGAGGACATCAAATGGCTATTGTATTAAAATACACTGACCTAAGCTAAAAGTAATTAATTAGAATGACCTTAGATTTTTATCCTATTTCAAATTATCTTTGGGTTGTTATAAATGAACACTATGTGGCAGTGTGCTTACTGAGCAACCATAGCTGTTATAATCAACAATCAACAAAAAAACCTTCTTATGGAATTTTTATTTTAACTGAAATCTATAATACATTTATTTAGCACAGTAACCACTCTAATTTTCTAAATACAGAGTGGAAGGGGTGCTTGAAGCTGTGACAGTACAATAATTCACCATCATTGCACCTTGTACAATGGCACGTGCTTCTCTTCATTTTAACTTTTTTTCTGATTGTTACTGTGATTTAATTTTGGTTTATTCTTTAAAAATATGTGATAGTATCATTTCCATCTTCCCACAATAATAAATCTATACGCTCTGAGTGTTACTTTTACAAATAATACCTACTTGACATTGAAAAAAAAGTATACAGAGTTTACATAATCAAAGGGAATAAGTTGGCATGCATTTATTTCAAATTGTTTACTCTAATCCTGTGGAAACTGCTTACCACGACTTTTTCTAACTCTAAAAACCCTTTGCAGCTCATGCTTGCAGGCAGCCAGAAACACCAGCACATGTAGATGTGAAAGCGATAGATCTTCCTACGTTAGGGTATACTTTGGTGTACACCTGTCAGCCAGGATTTTTTCTTGCTGGTGGATCAGAGCATCGGACATGTAAACCAGATATGAAATGGACAGGAAAATCACCTATTTGTAAAAGTAAGTAATTCCTCAAGGGCTTTATTGGGTCCTACTTGGTTGGAATTAATTTTCCCTGACATTTTTATTTTATGTAGTAGGAATAATTTTTTTCTCTTACTATTTAAAGACACGCATGATACAACAGCTTTTACTTTATGGAAGAAACAGAAAAGAAATCAAAAAGCAAGTGTAACATCTGTAACTGATGGAGGAAGACAGCGGGATATCTGTGTGTAAATGCACAGGCACACACACAAGAGCAAACAAAACTTGAACAATATATTGTTTTTAACTGCATTTAATTTTATGTCACAATTTCAAATAGTATTTAAATACATTCAGTGTTTAATGTGTGATTTTCTATTAGGAACGAAAAAAGTTATTTAATATCTCAGCTTTTAGATCCATGCAGGTATGATTTTTGTCTAAGAAAATCTTCTAAAATAAAAATTAACAATAAAATAAAAAATAAAAATCTTTCACTGAATTCCTCTTTTATTTATATCAGTGTAATTTTCATATAGTTTTGTTAGAGTAAATCTAAGTTTGTAGTTATGAGGTCTAAACTTGCTCTTCACATGAATAAACATGGGTATAAATTACCAATAGAGAAAAATAAAAAGAAATTATATGTAGAATATAAAAAAAAAAGAAAAATAGTCAGATGCCATGGGAAAGTTGCTTGCAATATGATTTTTAATTCTAATATGTCAAAGTATACTGAATAGTTTTGGTGTTTGAGCAATATTTAATTTTCATTAATATTAGGATAGACGTCTTTGATTCAGCATTGTCATATGATCTACACATCAGAATTTATCCTTTTATGCTATATCCTCAAAGAG
This sequence comes from Margarornis squamiger, assembly GCA_035222235.1. Taxonomy (NCBI): domain Eukaryota; kingdom Metazoa; phylum Chordata; class Aves; order Passeriformes; family Furnariidae; genus Margarornis; species Margarornis squamiger. The sequence goes on from JAWWTY010000106.1 coordinate 94,242,114, forward strand.
ATGATTTTTCATGGGTGCTCTAATAATTTGAGATAAATCATCTTTTATGGTTTTGTGGTTTTTTTGTTTGTTTTGTTTTGTTTTATTTTTTGAAGATAAAATACAGAAAATGATTGTATAAGGATTTTTTTTTAATTGGCTTGCAGTTTTTAGGTAAAATTTTTATTGAATGTCCCACACTTTTTGTGCTTTCTTAGCGCTTGATTACTCTAATTAGTGATTTTCTGCCGTAAAGAAAAAAAAACCCAAACAACCCAAAAATGCAAGGCCAAACCTTTCAATGGGACATTGTCCTTTCTAAAGGGGCAACTGATGTGAGTCCAGAACTTGATCTGGACATAACTTTCCTGAATGTAGAGAAATACAGCAAATTACACCAGTTGTGAACATTTCCCATGACATCCGATCCTGTTATCTTAGTCAAGCTATCTACCTTTTGCTGGTTTGTGTCATAAATGCATCAATCTTTCTTAACACAGTTTTTACAATATTTAATATATTATTATTCAGCATTAGAGATAGTATTTGTCCCCTCTATAAGGCTCTCTTTTATAGCACTGGGACTGATATAAAAATTTTAAGCCTAAATGTATGAAATACTTGGCTAGCCAGACAACTTTAATAGTAAAATTGTGGTTTACCTAAATTATTTTCTGACAGTTTTGTGCAAGTATGTGTATAGGTATAAACACATAAAGTATTCAAGACCAATTACTTCTGTTTTAAATATCACTTTATTGGATAAGAGATGATTGCATCCATCAGGCATTGTTTTAACATTTTATTTTAAAAAAAAAAAAAAGAAAAGAAAAGAAAAAACCCCACACAAATGTGTTCATGAAAATGATAATTTGTCTTTTTACTTGTAGGTAAAGGAGTGAGAGAAGTTAATGAAACAATAACTAAAACTCCAGGTTTGTATACAAGAAGAGCTTTAGATCTAATAAATTAAATTGATTTACAACCTAGATTGTTATGGATAATAAAACTATTTCCAATATTTAAGTATTTGCCAATATTTAAGTATTTGTTACTCATTTCCAAGGAATGTAAATGCTGAGGTCTTTCATAATAACAGATGCCATGTAAAACCTATTCTATGCAATTCTTTCACAAACAATTTTTTAAAAAATTCTATAGTAGCAATTTTGTGAATTGCATGAAACTTCTTGTCAGGCAAAAAAACCCAGAGTGTATATACACAAAACTCACATTTGACATAGTTTTATATCAGACAAATTGCTATAATGGAGAGCCTTATAATGAGTATATACTATAATTGCAGGAATTTGGTTCAGTCAACGTTCTGCCCTTTACTTTGCAAGTGTTGGAACAAATACTAAAAAAAAAAAAAAAAAAAAAAAAAAAAAAAAAAAAAAAAAAAAAAAAGGCACCCCAAAAAGAGTTTTGGAATTTTTAAGGGCCCTCATTTCGCGGAAAACTCTCCATGTACTCCAAGATAGCATTTCTGAAACTCTGTGGACCACCAGGCAGGTGGCAAGGTGGGCTGCTTTTCTATGCCACCTTGTGAACTCCTTAAGCAGTTGTCCTATTCCTCCTGCCAGTTGACAAAATGGAAAAATGGATATGAGAAATCTGTAAAGCAGATCCTTTTAGATTCAATCCTTTTCAGAAAATTAAAGGCCTAATTTATTTATTGATTTATTTAAAAGTGAGCAGAGTTGCCACCAAATAAATGAGCTTGTAATTCTATAGTTTGAATTTTAGCAAAGCTACAGGGAAAATAAGATTAATGGTTCATGCTTGTGGCAATTCACAGAAGGACTCTGTAGAGTAGATGGGATAAAAAGGTATTTCTGCTAATAATTAACCTTCCTGGTGAGTTTATTAGAGAGAGTGTCAGGTGAAACCATGAATGAGTTCCTCTGAAATGCTTTACTTCTACAGACTCACAATAAAGCAAGATATAATGTGCATTCATTATAATTAATATACAGTCTTCATTTATTGGAGGATTCACCTCACCAAACACCTAAGGTATTCATTAATCTGCTACCACACAGGTTTTGAAGTTTCAATGCCAAATTAAAATGAAGACCAGTCTCCAAATATATTCACTATGCAGAGTATCAGTATCAATTAATACTGTATTGTGTCCCTTATAACTAGTTTTTATAATAAGTAGTATTTGAAAGGTTGTTGGTTTTTTAAATTAAATTCTGTGATTGAAAATGCCAATAATGGTAAGCAGAAAAGGAAAACTATAGCAAATTACAGTAATAAACAAGGAAAGATTTTAAGCAATTTTCAAAAAACAAGTCTGCACTATTATTTTGTCTTTTAAAATTGTGAATTCTCTTTCGTATAGAGCACTATGTATTTTGAAGTGCTTTCTTTACCGTGTTATCTTGACTTTTTATACAATTTGATTTGTTGCTATCTATTTTGAACAGAATTAAGCTAGTATTGCTGAGCTAGATGTTTTGTAGCAGGATAGATTCATGTTCTGATTTATCACCTTTAGATATCTGAATACAAGTTATATTTGTTATTTTTTGTTAAATTTCTTTTTTTCTTCTAGAGTTAATGTCTTCGTAAACAATAGTAAATATTGTTGCATGACTGAATATAAGTTGCAACTAAAGAATTCTTACGATACCCATGTGAAGTTTAAGAACTGAATTACTCTGGTTTCTATGGTTCTCACTGCTTTGTATAGTCTTCACAAAATTAGTTAGGAAGCTGTTTTAATGAGTAGCCATGGATTTTCACAATTGTCTTGTTCCGAGAAGAATCTGCAGTCAGTGCAGTATTGGAATAATAATACCCAGTTCATTTTTCTCATTCAGCATTTGCCCACAGTGGGTGGGAAAACCATGGGCATTGTAAGGGTTCAGCACAAAATCCTCCAAATCCTCAGCAGCATCCCTTGGGACTGCACCACTTGCATTTTAATGTTTTTCAAAAACATGACTGGGGAAGCAGAAATGCATGTTTTTTCCCTACTGATTCTGTCCATCTGCAGCAAGTGCAAATGCTGTGAATACTGAGTCAATGGTACTATTTTGCAAAGCTCAACAGATATTACTGACAGAGTGGTTAGGCAAACTACAGACTGCAGATGTTGACTGTGGTGAAAGAAGTATGGAGTTTGTTTCTTCATAGAAGTCTTCCATAGTACCTCTCTCAGGTTCATACCAGCAATACTAGATGTTCACCTTCATGAGAATTTTGTCAGACCCAAAATTGTAATTAAAAACATAGACAAATAAAAAATAATATCAGTTTTAATGTCAGGTTTCAAATTTGTGCTATGCCAGCATTTTAGCAAAATTATGAGAAATACACAAAAAAGAGAGTCTGAAAGACTGTTTATATAATCCATATATTTGCAGAAATTAGATGAATTTTAAGGAATTGAAATGTAATGATTCAGATTTTTTTGGAGCAAGTTGAGGCTACCTAGAGTAAAGCCCCAGTCCTGCACTGAGTTTTACTTTGGAAATGGAACACTTAGGATTCTGCAAAGCTGTTGTACTCAAAGCCATATAGTAGGTCTCTGCTCTCCTGGAATCCAGTGGTGCTACTGAAGACATAATGATGTTTTTAAATCATGGCACATTGAGCTTGAACTTTTGCACAATTTAAAGGCAAAAGACACTGTCATGTTTGAAGGAAATCTTCCCCACAATTTATAACAGAAAAACATAGAGGAGAAATATAGCAATGTGTAGGGGAGAAATGGATTTTCAAGACATGTAGCACCTTGTAAATGCTTTTGATGTAAAATCTTCTCATAAGATTTTTTTACTATCTTTTTAATGAATATTAATATTGCAGATACTGTTGAATGAGAAACTTTTTCTATTTTGTTGGTGATTTAGCCACATATTTAAAATACAACATATGATACCTAAATAATTATTTTTTTTTCTGTGTGGAGAAAAGATGCCGACGACATCAACTGAATTACTCAAATACATGTACTTTTTACAATAAAATTCATGCTTTGTTTTACAGAATTTTCATATAATTCAAACTGCAGTTGCTGAGAAACAGAGCTTTGTTTTAAATCAAAAAGAATTCCCTTTTCTGACAATTTCACTGTTCACAGGTGTAGTAATATTTTATGGAGAGAAGTTGCAAGTCTAAAAGTGACTGATAAAGCTGTACCTGGAATTCAGTTAATTCAGTTGAATATTCAGTTGCTATTCAGTTGAAAATCACACACAGTACTGCTTTAATAGATTCATGAAATGAAAAGGATGGCCTAAGAGAGTGTTTCCTTCCAGGAATCCCTGACTTCCAAATATTATTCTCCTTTTTTTCATCATACCTTAAGGCTACAGGGCTTTAAGGGGAAGAGTCCATTATTTTCCACAGTCTTGAGCGCATTCACTGAATCACATAGGCTATGATGTGTGAGGTCATTTGAAGAGCATATACTGTGGTGGAAAGGTGTATTATATTATAGACAATTCTGGGGAAAGGTCTTTAGATATATTGTCTTTGTTGCTGTAAAATTTTTACTATAAGACCTCCTTAGAACAGTGGATTGATTTTGTAACAGAAAAAATGAAGAACATAAATATGGCTATAAAGATTATTACTTTGTTGTAGTTTACTCATTTTTTTCTTTTCTTTTCTTTTTTTTTTTTTTCCCCCCCACTTATTTAGTTCCCTCAGATGTGTTTTTTATAAATTCACTGTGGAAAGGGTTTTATGAATATTTAGGAAAAAGACAGCCTGCTACTCTCACTGTTGATTGGTTCAATACTACAAGCAGCAAAGTGAATGCCACATTCATTGAGGCATCCAACATACAACTCAAACTATCAGGTAGGTTCAGAATGTGATTTTAAATAAGCTGTTCTTTTTTTTTTATTATTTTATTTTTTTTTAATCTGTTCAGTTTTGATGCATTTTATCCAAATGTAAAACAAAATAAAAAGTTTATGTTTGCACTACCTAGTGTGCTTTGTTTTGCAAAAGGAAAAGTCTTAACATAATGGTCTGCACAGATTTCAGTCAATTTATATTCAGTCACCCACTTATTTTTCCTGTTATATTTCAAATAGATACTGAGGTATGGTTTATGCATCTCAGACTGTTGGATAGCATTGATGTGTTGAACTCACAGGAAATACGCAAAGTGTATACAGGCATTTTAATAACTGTCCCATTGAAAAGCTCAATCAATAGTGATTAATATTTAAAACAATATGGTCTTAATAATGGTATAGCATAAAATAGGCACAGATAACTACATAACTTTGTAAATTATGCATGCCTTTTAATCAATATCATGCATCCATTTCTGCAAATCGGACTGTGAAGTTATTTAGCCTCTCATCACAGTTATATTGAGCATTATCACCTATCACTATCTGTTAAGGTCAAGAGTTCAGAGAGAATTTCCTTTGTTTACTGCCAAATAGGAAATTTTCTTTCACTGCAATACTGATATCTGCTATAGTGTATACTGTTGTGATGTGAGTCAAATCCATTTTTTTCCAGTTCAAGGAAATTCCAGGCATGGAAATCTATGTGTATTCAGACTTATTGAAAAACTGTATGAAAAGGCGATTATTCTTGCCCTTTCATGTATAAAATTAAACAGTACAAACCAGTCTTTGCATCGTGTTATCAAATATGAGGAAGCAGAAGATGAGTTAAATAAGATCCTGCTATTACAGCACTTTAAACCATGGGGTTTTCCATGCTATAAAATCAAGTTATTACAGAATGTTTTCTACAAGTTATTTAGTTCTAAAGCAATGTGCTTAAATTTGAAAGGATATTTGAACAAACTGACTGAAAATTTGTTTCAAAGACATGTCCTACCTCCTTTGTGTTCATAGGTGTTTACAAGAAGGAAGAAGCCCATTTGCTCTTGAAAGTTTTTCAAATTAAGGGACCCAGTGACATTTTTGTAAGCAAGTTTGAAAATGACAACTGGGCACTAGATGGTTATGTAAGTAGCCAGATTTCCATAGATAAATCTTGCTGAGTTTATATTTTGAAGTAATTTCTGATTAACTATTTAACTCTACCTATTATTTTGTATTACAAATCTGGAACACAGCACTCGATGTCAACATAGAGATTGCATTACCTTTTTCTTTCAAAAATATGTATACAGGCTTCGGTCTGCCATGCTCCAATTAAAATTTTAATTTTATGAAAGTGGAGTGAATCAGTTGCCTTGTTTCCTTGGATGGAAGTGGAAATTTTACCTTTAGGAATATTGTCCTTTTTTTTGGTTTGGTAAATAATTCTCTGTAATAAAATTATATCTAATCTTGAAGAAAACCAGTGTGGTTTTACTCTTTAAATTTCTTCTTTCTCTCTCATGATCCTTTCTATGGAAAATAATTTAAAATCTGGCAATTCAACAGGCTTCTCTATCTGTAAACTAACTGAATTACATGTATGAACTTTGAAGAATTTTAAAACCCAGCAGTGTCTGTCAGATATTTTAAAATCATTCCAGGTGTTATTTTGAAATGTTGTTTAATACTGCTGCAAATGTAATAAATACTGTACATGCATGGAGATTTAGCTAATAATTTAAAGGCTAAACGTGAAAATCTGGGCTCCATATTGTCTATTCTAAATCAGAAAGACAAAATCTTAACATTGTTATTTATTTGTTTCAGAAATCTTTCTTTCTCTTTCAAAAAAAAAAAAAAAAATCTAGGTATCCTCAGGGCTTGAAAGAGGTGTTTTTACCTATCAAGGTGATATACATGGAAAAGACTTTGGAAAATTTATGCTCCAAAGACAAGGTAAATGCTTTCCTAAAGCTTTAATATCTATAACCTTTTTGGGTCTTGCAAGATTGAATTCAACAAATTACTCAGCTATCTACCTTAAGTAAGCACATTTATTTCACACCACTCCTATTATAAAAGACATAACCAAATATGCATATTTGAAATTTACAGTTCAAATCCTAATTTAACTCTGCTTAACATGTTACTATCACAGGTTTTCTAGTACAGCAACCTAATGAGTACAGGATGCTCTTAGAGGGAATGCCATTTCCAGTGTTTGCTTTTCTATGAATGTCTTTTTGAAAGTAATAGAGGTGTTATGGAGTGCAAATGCATTTCCTGCTTAAATGTATAAATTGTTTAAGAAATCAAAAGGACAGCATCAACCCTAATTTTGCATTACACATGCATTCCTGGACTGAGGGCCTCTCATCTTCAGCTTTGACATCTCAGCAGACATCTTGATGCAAATGCAGATACAATCTCTTTTACAAGATTGCCAAGTAGACACTGATTTATAGAAATAAATTGCTTATTCCCTACAGAAGAACCTACTGCTAAAAGGAAACAGCATATTTCCATCCAATACAGGTCATAATATCTCTAAATACCCTCTCATATTCAAGGATAACTTGCTTTGGTTTTTAAATCTGTTGTGGTTGTGACTGTGCTGCTGAGGCAATGATCTCATACGTCCTCTGGCTGAAGACTTAACATATCTCTGTTTTTTCAGGAAGTTAATTTATTTGCTGCCTTTACAGTAAGCCAAAAATACACATAAACTGTGCATGCACCGGTGCATACATAAAGTAATATGAATTCTTCACCTGTGAGCATATTTCAAAGCATTTACTGAGAACTACTTGGTAAAGTGCAAAAGACCAATCTATTTGATGAAGAGTCCTGTATAACACAATGCTAGAGAAAGTCTGGTCTCAGTGGATATGCTCATTCTTGAAATGTAACATGGAAACAGAAAGAACTTTTCTTTCTTAGTACAGTTTATCGTCTTTCAGAAACAATTCTGGTGGTAGCCTTAGAAAATAAGGGTAAAGAGATCTCTCTTAGCAGTCTGTCAAAATAATTAGAACTGTACCTGAGCCTTCTTAAGAGGCCCAGGTTGTGGCACCAAATTATTTAACTTTTTTTCCCAAGTAATTAGTCATTGCTGGAGGCTTTTTTTTTTGTTTTGTTTTAAACACTTGGTCTCTAAAGGCTGAAAGTCTGCAGCAAGGTTCAGTTTCAGCAATTGTTGAGTGCCTATGTCTCAACACTACATTTCTAGAAGATGTTTATTTTAAAATCTTGTTTTATTCCAGCCTGAACTGTCCTTTAAAGTTGTATGAAAAGGTGGCTTTGCGAGAAGAGAAATTTACTTCACCAAATTATTATTTTCCTGTATTTGTTTCCTCTGAAGAAATATAATGACCCACTTCTCTTCACCTCCCTTTTTATTTTTTTCAAACATATAGACAAAAATATTAAATATGCATAATTAAATTGCCTCTGTGATAAATTGGATCGATGGCTGTGAAATACACCTTCTTCTCTTGAAATTAATCACCTCTTAAAAGCGTTGAACATCAGGAGACATGAACTTTAAATTTCACTCTATAAATCATCCTTCCTCTCCAGATCATTTCACAAAATTTCCATCATTCATGAGGAAACTACATCTAAACAGGATACTCGAAGCTTCAAAGTACAAAACTTTTGTGTGTTAGCCAATGCACAGATAACTAGGAATAATGAGCTATGAGACTATATGTTAATATACATCTACACCCAATGAGGTACCTACCCAAAGTCTTTGCTACCCAGCAGGTTCAGTCAGGTGAAGATGTTCCAGCTGTTTTTTTCCTTGGAAGTTGCTGACTTACTTTCTCTGTTGGTGTTTTTTCCTCTTAAATCCTTGATCTGCTGTCTTTTGTCCCAGAAATTACTCTTATATATGTAATTCTGCTTTTCTTATCTTGCATGGCTTTTGCTGTCACACTTTCTCTGATTTCAACAGCAGTTCTCATAGTAAAACTGAGCCATGCTGTACTGATGCCAGTCAATTGAAACCCTGGGTTAGGAATAAAAGGAAAAATGCATGTGAAAGATCCAAACAATGACAAGGAAATGTTCCTAATCATAAAATCATAGAATGACTTGGATTTGAAGGGACTTTAAAGATTATCTGGTTGTAACCCCTCTGCCATAGTCAGGGTTGTCACTACTAAATCAAGTTGCACAGTATTTTCTTTAAAATAGTACTATTTTCTAGTAGGTATAAATGAGAAAACTCAGCAAATTCTGAAGGGCAGAAATACAAAGCTTGTGCATTAATGACTTCACTGTGTGTTACCAAAACTTGAACTTCACCTGGCTGGTGCTAGTTTTAGGAGGCTAAAAAAAACCCTGTTATTCTCTATTACTGAATATCCCTCTATTAATTCCCAGTGACAAAGTATGGCTGTTTTAATGAAAAGTAAACCAAATTATCTTTTGAGTACATATTTTTTTTCATATGTATATATGCAGATATTTCCACTTTTCTTGTTTTAGTAGTGGTAGCAATCAATACCTTAATTTGGGCAATACAATAAACTTTCCCATTTCTTATCATGATAACACTGTCAGAAGAATTACAAAGTTCACATCAGGATATGTTTAATCACAAACAGCTGTGAAATTATTATAATAAGTAAACCAGACCATGTTGAAGTTATATTGCATCTTGTACATGAAGAAAATTCAAATTATGCATGATTGCAGCAGTTTCTTTTACATAATGAAAAGAACACCCAGTGCACAGTCTGAACCTGGTCAACACTTCTCCAGTGTCCATTAAAGGTTGTAGACTTCAGTTAAAAATTTCAAACTTGGTTACAGTAAAAGTGGTACTACAAAAACTGGAATGATATAGAATATTTGATTACCTCCAATAGGAGTTTTAAGTATTAAGTGTGAATCAGTTATCAAGCATAGATAAAAAGAAATTCTTAAGTGTAAGTTTGTGTCTGCTTTTAAATTCCTAGGAAGGTTGACTTCATTTTAAAGGCAATTTATTCACTTCCTAAAATATAATACATTTTGTAAAATTATATGTACAAAGTGTATTATAATATTAACAACTGAAACATCTAAGATTTAAAGAAATTTCACAGAAGAAAAACTTATTTCATTTATCTGCAAGAAATCACTGAATCATAGGATGATTTGTGTTGAGAGGGACCTTAAAGGTCATCCAGTTTCAAACCTCCTGCCATGGTCAGGGATACCACTCACTAGATCTGGTTGCCAGGGCCCCATCCAACCTGGCCTTGAATACTTCCAGGGATAATAGAAGAATTGTTACTTTTTTCTCATTTTTTTTTTTTCCTTTTCTCAGTTTTTCTATGTACTTAGATGTTTTAGTAGATTGCTGAAAGCAACACAATGGCCATATTTTTTGCTGTAAAATTGGTTTGCACTGGAATTCTAAAAAGACTGATTGATGCTATTGCTATCAATGAGGGGGTTGTGGTGTTTGAAATGCTGTGTGCTGATGGATTGAAGTGTTTCAGAGAGGTAAACAGCAGTGTCTTCTATTCTTCTCTGTTATCATCAGCAAAAAATATACCAGAATATAAGCACAAATATCTGTCCCGGCCCCATCCTTTCTGTACTTTCCCTCTGTCCTGGTCTTTCCTCTGTGGATAGAATCTATATTTCTTTCTGAAGAGCTGTGAGGTCAAACTGGCAACATGGAATTGGCTCTTAAAATATTTTGTTTTCTATAAAATTTTTATGTATTTTAATTATTTCACAATTTGAATTGTCAAGGTGGTCAACTATTTAAGTAATTTAGCAATGTGCCTCTTTGTACTGATGGAAAACTGTGTTCTGCACAATGCCTTACAGTCCAGGTTATGTGCTTGTCTGTAACAGGGACCCGGCAAGGCATGCCACGGGCCACTGTCTTTGCATTCTCTGCACCTCAGTATTATCCCAGTGCAAACACAGCTGGCAGAGGCACATGCACACAGGTGCACAGACTTGGGAGTGTTACTATGCCAAAAAGAACCACTGTGGTTTATTGCAGTCACCTTGGTTTTTACTTCCTTGTTCATGTCTGTTGTGGTCTCACCTTGTTTGCTGTTTTGCAGCTGAACATTAATACTACAGAAAAAGAATTAATACTTTTGCAGTATTAATATTTTTTTTTTGCAGAGGTTATATAGCTTAACTTTATTAAACTGACTCATGATAGGTGTGTTTCTTAAGTATTTTACTTGCTGAGTAGTGTTTTCAAATAATTTTGATAGTCATTGATATATTATGAAGTGGTATTAAGGTTTTTATTATGATGTTGCATACTATTTATTTCAAGTTTTTAAATAGAATTACTTTATCAAGACACCCTTTTTTTTTTTTTTCATTCTTGGATAAAAAAAGAACCAACAGATAGATAACAGGGGAATTTTATTTCTGCTCCTTTTGTTTCATTTCAGGTCCTTTAAGTGCAGACACAGACCTTTCAAATCACTATTATGGTACAAACAGCAGTTCGGTTGCAGCTGCCATCCTGGTACCATTCTTTGCTCTAATATTATCAGGGTTTGCATTTTACCTCTACAAACACAGGTATTGTAAATGTTATTTATTCAGTAACTTAATAAGCTTTTTGTTTTAATTTTGGTCCAACTGGAGAACACAATGCTAAAGCTTTTAAGAATGCCTTTAGTCTAGAAAGACAACTATTTCTGGGTATTCCCACAAAGGGATTCAGTAGGGCAGTTCTTAATGGTGAACATGCTGAAAAATGAGTTTCTCTGTTAAGTAGCAAAGACCTGTCAACCTTTTTGGTTCATTAGGCTGAATCAAATTGAAATCTCAGGTCACGTGTTCTATTTTTTCATTGTAATGCTTTATTAAATCAAATGTACGCTGTTCTTTTTTTTTTTTTGAAAATGCTTCTTAGTATTAATTATACAAGGTGAAAAATCCATAAATCGCATCAGGGAACAGCTCATAATGAGACTACTTACAGTATGTGCTGAGTCAGCTAGTGGATACTACTAGAATTGGCACCACTCCAGTTCAAATGAAAGGTTTTTGTCACTAGGTAATAGAATAAATTCAATCATCTCTCTAAAGCTTGGTCTAAAAGCTGGTATCTATGTGTCTTCTGGGCATTTGTTCATCCTGAGAAAAATTTGCAAAATTTAACAAGAACATGTTTTTTAAACTTTTTTCTATAACCATGATACCAAGAGTATTTTCTGATTGTAAGAAATCACATGGACAAACTGAAGTCCACCACTGCCCTATGAAGGAGTAAACTGTCTACCTGCCTCAGCATTAGGTGATTTGGGAAAAACAAATTGCTGGGGGGCTTGAACTTTTGAACTCCAGTTAAAATGATCCATGTCCTGAAATGTAATATAGCCTTTTGTTGGCAAAAACTGCTCAGGAAGAGCTGTCAACTATGTCTCCATACTTGTTATTGTAAGATGGCTTTCTGATGTCTACAGGTCTACATTTTCAGATAACTCCTGTTCTGCAGTGGAGAGGGGGGAAACCTTAAGAGCAGCTTGAATGCACAGCATTCAGGTCATGAGAAGAGATGGAACAAAAAGGGAATGTTGTTTTGAAAGAGGAGGCAAGCAAACAAACAAGCAGTGTATTGTGACATAGGAGTAGATTTTGTGGTTTATTCTGTGAAATTTGTAATGTCCTACATGAGCAGTAGAAATATGTATGCATTTAAGAGAGATAGAACTCACTCTTCAGACAAGCAGCTGTAATCCTTCTCTGTATGGTATGACTGGTGCAGCATTGCAGTTCTGCCTACCTTAATCCAATTTAAATGCTTTAGATACTTGAAAAAGATGTTCCTCATAACTTTATCTTACAAAGAATATGTTTTCTTTTCTTCTATTTTCAATAAATTTCTTCCATTAAACCACAGTTTTTAGAGGGGGTATCAGTGTCATATTGCCATTAGAAAATTAACAAGCTGATTAGTTATGTAAAGCAAATTCAGGTCAACTTGATTCTTTTCAAAACTAAGAATATCCCAAATGAAAGAGAACAGAATCTGTGAGTTTTGAAGAGACTTTCTTGAAATTACCTTAATGACCAGAATAACAACATGAAATTTTGACAATGATGGAGTAGTAGTTATGCCCCTAGAGGCCCTCTATATCAGGGAATTTGAAGGTCTTCTTAAGGGACGATTATATGGATGTTTCTGCTGTGCCTATGTGAGATTAATATCATCTAATTAGAAGCAGGCTTGTTAAACCTTTTTTCCATAGTTTCTGTACCTTTTATCTGACAAGGGTTGCTTTAGGAATGAAGACAGCATCTCAGCCCTTCTGAACAAAATTAAAATATATTTAAGCTCTTAGGAAAGTTTGTATTTAAGATTTCTAAGGTGCTTTAGTAATTATAAAATGAAAATATGCAGAAAAAGACATATTTATGAGTAACAGAACTATCTGAATGTTGTCAAATTCTATGACTGACATCTTTGTGGTAGCTTTCTTTGTCTTCTATCCAAAACAAAATAATTTCCTAAAAAAAGTTTGAGTTTCAAGAACCTGGTTTCTAAAATTTTATATTGAGATTCTTTTCTAATTTTTTTTAACATTCATTAAGCACCAGGAAATTATATTTTGCACTCCTTAATTTCCTTTCTGGTCCTATTTCAACTACATGTATAAAATGATATGCTGAATCTCCTCTTTAGATACTTCTAGGTGCTAGGAGTTTTAAGGTTGAAATAGTAAAATATAGTATCATAGGATATCACCTTACTGGGTATATCATAAACTCTGCACAATTCTCATTTATTTTTCATATAATTATTGACTTAATATGTTCTAACAGAACTTTGCATAAAAATGTGAACATCCTTGATGGTTTCTCACCTTCATCGTGAGAAAACGCCACCAAAAATGAGTGGCTCCTTTCAATATCATTTGATGTCGAAATTTATGTGAATATTAGTTAGGATTTGACCAATCTGATTATATGTGTTTGGGCAAGCTATTTTGTAGTGTTTATTGGAAGTATTCATGGAACTAGTCAGATGTGCTATGGGAGATCTGTCTGGAATAACTGAAATTGCTGGCATTTCTCTGAAAATTACTACCACCAGCGGTGCTGTTGTATGTAGAAAGGATGGGAACATTAGAATGTTTATTTTTAAGGTTTACTAATGATGACTTCTCATCTTTTTATTTTTTTTTCCCCTAGAACAAGACCAAAAGTACAGTACAATGGGTATGCTGGACATGAAAACAGTAATGGACAGGCTTCATTTGAAAATCCCATGTATGACACAAACTTAAAACCCACAGAGGCAAAGGCTGTGAGGTTTGATACGACTCTGAACACAGTTTGTACAGTGGTATAGCCTTCAGTGCCCAATATGACTGATTCATAGCCATACCTCTGATGGACAAGCAGTAATTCCTTTGGTGCCATATACCAGTTTCCCTTCTTCTCTTGGCTTTGCTGCTGTAATCTTTAACATCTTTTGTCAGCCTACATGCAGCTAAATTTTCTGGTAAAAACGTGTCAGTCTTTGGGGGATCGACAAAGAATATTTTTTCATCTTAAAGATGGATCAAAATGCCTGGCTGCATCTGCTTCAAATCAAGGCACACTCTAAGGAAGACTGCCGAGTCATGCCAATTTGTCATATTTAATGCCTCAGACTTTCATATTTGTATTTGGCTGGATGCCTTTCCATGCGTTCTTCTGGGCACTTGGATAAATCCTTTGAGTACTGTGACAAATGATAGCACCACAGATTATCCCCAGGAATATTCCGAAGAAATAAAGCTCTCTTGAAGGAGGAGACAGCGTTCCTTGAGGTTGCATACACCTGCAAATGCTTTACCATTGAAATCTTGTTAAAATTGAGGAAACTTAGAGTGTATTTCATTCATAGGGCAGTTTTGCCAGTTTCCCAATCAGCCGTTAATATTGCAAAATGTTAATGCACAATTTTTTTGCACTAGGGTGTTATGGCTGACTGAGTAAGATACTGATAAAAATATACAGGGTTTCTACACACTGTCCATTGTATATAGACATTCACTCACTCTTTTCCAAGCAAAACATTCCACGATAAATTTACTTGGAATACTAAATTATGAGCCCCATGCTTAGCACTGGTTAAAATCTTGTGCGATAGAGGATAATATTTCTTTTGTCAATTTTTGACTAAATCTCATTGTAAACATGATTGCAAGTCACTGGAGACTTTCAGCCAGAACAAGAACCCATTTCTAAGAAATTTTCATTGCCACTATTGTTTTCTTCTGAAATCAGTCATCAATCACCATTGTCAGTATCATACTATTAAACAGCAGGGGGGTTAGCAGCTATTGCTGCTTGCCATGTACAAATGTGAATAGTAATTTATTTTAGATAGCTCATAAAAGCCTGTGAGCCTGTGCTCATAATACAGTCTTCCCTTTTGCATTTTTTCCCATTTTTTTCCTGTAATATGACATCATTTTCTGATGTTACATGGAACTAAACCACATTACAGTAGCATATATAAACCCAGTGCAAATTGTCTGTAACAAGCTGTCATTCAGTTTCTACTTTGAACAAAGGGAAATATTCAACTATTTTTGCTGTTTATTTTCAAATTTTTTAAACACACTGCTTACTGTTTTTGTACTTACAGTCTGACAGAGACATTTATAAATATGAAGGTTGAGTAAACCATTAACATTTGCTTAGAATTAGAGGGTTTATTGAATGAAAACAAATGACAAACAAAAGATGCCATAGGGCAGATAAAATAAATTGAATTTTAAAATTAGCAGATTACAGGAAATAATGGAACAAAATCTGGTTTCAGTCATATATGTTGAGCTCAAAAACCAGGAAAGTTGCTTTGCTTTTCTTACTATTCAGGGTTGTTTTTTGATGCTGTTGTTTTGTTTTAATTTTCTGAATTTCAAAGTGTCCTAATGTCCAGTTGTGACCAAAAACTGTAGGAAAATGTTTCTGAAATCCATATCTGTGTAGGTCTGGCTGTTATACACAAAACAAAAAGGTAATATGAGCCCAGTAACAGGTTTTTCAGCTAATGTTGCAGAACGCAAAGAACATTTGAAAGGTAACCCTTGGTCAGCTTAACAACTACATCTGTTAGATGAAAAATACCAGCAATATAATACAGTATTGTAGGGCCTCCAGCTGTTATATTCTTCATATGAGCAAGAAACTCTGAAGAAAATTTAATAAATAATCCTTTCCAGTCAGTTCCTTGTTCATTTTGTTAGTATTTTCTGGCTTTCTTTTTTGTTTGTTTCTGAGGTTATTGTGCAGTAAGTTTCATTTATCTGTCCCATCTCAGAGCCCTTCACATTTCCTGAGAAAGAACAAAGTCATCAGATGAAAGTTGTTGTCCTAATCCTCCCCCATGTAGAGGAAGTCGCTCCGCAAATGCAGAGCTTCTGTAGGAACAGTGGGCCAGGGAGGGACGCTGTTGTGTGATTAAAGTTTCTGAGAGGTGTTCAAAATTGACATTACTGCTTTGGAGGTCTTCCTGTAGTGGCAAGGGCAGAAAAAAATAATTGGAGTTTTGAAAACAAGATACATAGCTATTATTGATGTTTTCTACTCCTGCCCTTATAGTGTATTCTTCAGTGCCCTGTCTCACCACCAAGGAATGTGTTGCAGGATAGGTGCCAGAAAAAAAGAATAGTGAAAATATTCAATCTTTTGTGCTAGAGAGCCCAGAATCCTTTATCCAGTGGCTCATTTGGGGGAGGTTATGAAAGGATTGCTTATCCTGAGTGAGTGTTCATTGATCAGAGACTCCAAATAGGGGCACAGTGACAAAGTATCCTGACAAGTTTGCTTGGAATATTGATTGAACAGAAGCTTCAGACTGGAACCCAAGTAAAACAAAGCTCTCGTAGTTCTTTCAGTTCTGTCCACACCCTTCAAATGCCTCTCCTTTGGTGTTTGAGTCTTCTGTTCACATTGGATCACTTTCTCCTGAAGTTATTATGCAGAAGGCTGTGTATGCATGCACTTAACACATGGTGCTTCATCAGAATGAGATTCTTAACATGATGTGCAGTGGCTGGGTAATGGCAGCCAGGAAATCTGCTTTTTGAGATACATGCAGAAGACTTTTCCCCCCAGCGTTGACCAGATCATTATGACGGGCTAATAATACATGCTATATATTTTTTTTTAAAAAAAACAGGTTATGTGCTTCAAAGCTGTTAAAAACTGCTGCTTGTATCACACATCTTGCCTTTCTCCAGGCTAGCTGCAATAATTTTTTTTCTTGTGTAAAATATTTTGTAAACAAAAAAAGCTGTTATTAAAAAAAAAAAAAAAAAGTGGGAGGGTGAGGGTGGGGGCATTGGGGAAGAACGCCGGCATTATGATCAAGTCAATCTAATTTTCATTCCCACTATTTCATCCTGCCATTTCACTACATGCTGCTGTGACATGAAGTAGGTGCAAAAGAACTTTTTGTACAGAGATATATTTTTTATGAAGAATTTGTAAAATTATTAAATATGCTGTACTTTTTTGATTAATGTAGGTAAATTGTTAAAAATAAATGTTTTTACAATACAAAAAAAAATTGTAATTTTCCCAGTAATGTAAAATTTACCATCTTTAGCTGATTTTCAGTTCTGATCCTATTACACATGTATTAATATTAAAGTGGCCTGTTAAAAATAAACAGTATTCTCTTTGGGAAAAAAAAAAAAAAAGAAACAAACATAAAGATTGTAATATAGCCTGTGCAATGCCACCTACCTTGAAAGCAAAATCAGAGTTCTAATTAAATATTTAATTTTAGATTTTCATCTTTTGTGTGACCTATTCTTATTTACTTTTGTACTTTTAAATGTCAGATACTAATTTTTCATTACATCAGATTGTTCAATAGAATCTTAATCTTGTCATTTTAAGTTCTCAAGCATTATGTAACTTGGCAAAAAATTTCAGGTGCTGTCTAGTGAGATGGGATCTACCTCCTGTTATGTTACACTCATCCAGCTTTTAAAGTAGGACTTAAGCTCTCGTATAATTTTCTTGTTTTATAAAAAAATAACTGGTTTATTCTTTTACGAGACTGCATCCTACCTATGAAATTGATGGATCCCATGGAGTCAGAGGTATTTCTTAGTATCTGAGAGCTAGTTCTTCAAATGTACATACCTCAGATGAAATAAAAATGCTTACATGCATAAACATGGCCACATATATTAGTGTTTCCAGATTCAATACCTGAAATTCTGAATATTTTTAAACTATTTTAGTCTGTATTCATGTAAAATATTTTTGTATTTGATTCCTTTGTTGACAGCTTAACAAAGAATCAGTCTTCAAGAATATCCTACCCCTTATTCATTTGGGAATCAGTGGTAGTAAGTGACTGTAGTTCACTTTTAGGAAGAAATCAAGGTATGTGCAGGTCCTTGCTGCCTTTCTCATCTTCACAATCTGGCTGTCTGGTAATATATCTTATAGACAGGTGTTCAAAGTTCTCATCTCTCACAATGGTCTGACTTTCCTTCTGACACTAAGCTAAAGCTGTAATTGCTAACACTATCAATGCAGATATCGAAGCTTTATCTGACACAAAGTTACGATTTTTGGCTCTCACCACAAACAGTACTCTAAATATGCTAAACAAGTGAACTCTTGTTCTTTACACTATCACAAAATCACAGTGGCAGCTTTTAAAAATAATTTCCCCTTATCATCTATGGGAAAATGCAGCATAGTATATTTAATTTCAGATTCTACACAAACAATTTATAGAAAAAAGATCTTTGTGTGTAGAGGATACAGGTATGTAAGAGCCAATCTCAAGTGAATCTGTAAAGAAGAAAAGTGTTTTCTAGTTGGCATCTACTGTCTCTGTAGAAGCAGTGAATTCACAAACAGTATCAAAGCTAACAGTTGGTATGATTTACTCAAAATGGAAAATGCTTTTTTTAAAGCAGCCTTGTAGCTGTTCTACAATGATTACTAACTTGAAACTTCAGGACCTTGAATGCAGGAGGCTCAGTGCTTGAGAGAACAGGAAAAAAAAAGGTAAAAGAGGAAGGCTTTCTGCAGAACAATGCCTTTAAACAAGTCCAATAAATTGCTTTTAAACCTGTGTCTGTAATGAAAAACAAACAAAAAACAACCAAACAACAAAAAAGAATGTAATCATAGAATAAGACAACCTTAGAATGGCCTGTGTTGGAAGGACCAACCTGCTGTGTGCAGGGACACCTTATATGCTTTAGGGATTCATCCCAGATGCCCATATGTTTTTTAGAGTAAAGCAGTATGACAGTTTCAAAACCTTGCTGATGACAGTCTTCAGGCATAAAATGATTTTCACCAAAGAGAGCAGGATTTTAGTCTGAACCTCACTATGACATTTTTAAAAAGAAATTAACAGTGGCTGACATATGCCTAGAGATTAGTTGCCAGGACTTGATTCTATATGATATAAGGAAGTAGAAGATCCTCCTAAGCAGTTATACATATATTTGTTTGCAATTTTAAATTACAGATATTCGTAGTATAAATATAAAAATGTGAATATGCTTGAAGCCTGATCCAAGAAACTTGGACTGAATTTTGCAGTGTTTAACTTCCAGGTGTGTTTGTTGCTTGGCAGAAGCTTCAGGAACAAGTTGTGTGCCTACAGTCCTCGAAGAATTGCCTAGAGCGGTAAGAATTTGCATGTAAGATCCACAGAGGTCAGCAAACTGAGCTATACTAAGCAGTAAAAAATACCAAGGCAAGGAGGAGTGCTTAAGCACCTCACTTTTGACCTGAGGAACATATCACCGAATATGCTGAGTTGGAAGAGACCCAAAGGGACCATCAAGTCCCACCCTTAATCTTTCACAGGACTATCCCCAAGAGTCACACCATGCACCTATCGTCCAAACCCCTCTTGAACTCTGGCAGACTTGGGACTGTGACCACTTCCCTGAGGAGCCTGTTCCAGAGCCCAACCACCCTCTGGGTGAAGAACCTTTTTCTAATATCCAACCTAAACCTCTCCTGACACAACTTCAGGTCATTCCCTCAGGTCCTGTCACTGGTCACAACAGATCAGTGTCTATCTTTCCTCTTCCCCTCATGAGGAAGTTGTAACTGCTATGAGGCCTTCCCTCAGTCTCCTCCAGGCTGAACAGACCAAGTGACTTCAGCCACTCCTCATACAGTTTCCCCTCAAGGCCCTTCACCATCTTCATTGCCCTCCTTTGAACACTCTCTAACAGCTTAATACCTTTCTTATATTGCAATGACCAAAACCACACACAATATTCAAAGTGAGGCCACCCCAGTGCAAAGCAGAGCAGGACAATCCCCTCCCTTGACCGGCTGACGATGCTTTGCCTGATGCCCCCCAGGACAGGGTTGGCCTTCCTGGCTGCCAGGGCACTGCTGACTCATATTCAACTGGTCATGCACCAGGTCCCTTTCCATGGGAAAATGTAAATAAGAATAACACTTGTTAAAAAAACCAAGCAACAACAACAACAACAACAACAACAAAAACCCCAAACATGTAGGTGGTAGAAGTGATTGCAGGATGATAAAAGATGATGAAAAAAATCATGTCACGCAACTTGGTCAGACTGGTAGATTTTGTCTATTTTAAAAAAAGTGTTTTTAATGTAACTTCAAGAAAATATTTGAAAATTAGAAAAAAGGACATTGAGGCCCTCTTTATAAAATGGAAATTAGAACCTAGAAAGTAGTATTTCTAAAAACGATTTACAAGATAGTTAATTGTGATGCTGAGGTAAAATATGTGGAATTGAATCACTGGATATGAAACAGGAGTATTGAACAGGAATAGAGAAGTGATTTTTAAACTCACTGCATATGACACTCTATTAGATTCTGCATGTATTTCTGCAGCCTGCATCAGAAATAGGATGTCAGAAAAAAAAAATGAGGGGGCATACAGCAACTTGCAAATGTGATTTAAAGTCTAGAAGAAATACCTTCAGCAAGAACTTCAAATCTTTTTATCAATGAGAACAACAGTATATGACACTACATCCATGGTATTGCTAAACTACCTTTTCATTTAAGGGAAAAAAAGGGTGACAGAAACTTCAGTACACTGGAAATTGTAACCAGGCAAACTAAAAGGAAACACATTTATGGGTGGAGAAAATATACCTTTAAATTTATTTACCAGAAGAAATTATGTATTTTCTATCACTTCGTTCCATTAATTTAACCTTAGATCCTTTCACGTAGGACATCAGGTCTACATTACAGAGTTAGTGGTTCTTTCATGTTTCAGCTCTCTGGGGAAAAAAAATAACCTGAGTTAGCACAGGAGAGAAATGCAACAACTTTCTCAGGAGATTAAACAACAAACCTTCATGGGCAAACTTTAGAATATCAGGACCTTGGCAAATTTTAAAGAAAACATGCAATCAAAATAAAGAGTTTCACAATGCATTGACTTAACAAACTCTAGCCCATCCAACTTTAAGTTCCCCAGATTTCGAGAAGAGTTAGTTAGGAAAAGAAAAAGAGAGAGGGAGAGAAAGAGAGATATAGCTACCACCTTCTTCCAGCATGGTCTCAATGACTATAAAATCCAATACGGTACGGACACATACCTTGTGCTATAGCTTTTATCTGCTCTGGTCTCTCGGGGCCCTTCCCCCCAGGTGGTGCTTTCGGCGTGCCAGTGGCTTGATAGCCATTCTGGGGAGGGACTGGAGGTGTGATGTGGAGCTGTGCACGGTCCCACTTGTGCAGAACTTGCTCTGTACCACCCACCACCCTCTCCCTACACACTTTAGTTGTTTTGAGCTAGTAATATTTTTTCCCAGTCTCTCACAGATGTGCTGGAGACTTCCCTTGGTGGAGAGAGCTCCTAAGTGTTCCTTTAGGGAGGGAAAAGGATGCTGCCTTGATCCTTTGTGTGTGTGTGTGTGTGTTTGTGTGTGTGTAATGAACTACTTTAAGAGTCTTGTCTGCAGTCAGTATAGCAGAATATCTTGTCTATTATTTACCCAGGATGAAGTCCAGATGTCATTTGAATGGCTCCAAGGGTGGAGACTGCACGACCACCCTGAGCAACCTGTTCCAGTGCTTGCTCACCCTTACAGTGAAAAACTTTCCTAATATTTGGACAGCACTTACTGTGTTTCCATTTGTGTCCGTTGTCTCTGGACTTGTCACTAGGCACCACTGAAAATTGTCTAGTATCATCATCTTTGCATCCTTTCATATATTGATGAGATTCACTCTGAACTTTCTCTTCTCTAGGCTAAACAGCCCCAGCTCTCTCAGCCTTTCCTTAAAAGGTGTTCTAGTCTCTTCATCATCTTTGTGCCCTTTCACTAGATTCTCTCCAGTATATCCATCTCTCTCTTGCATTAAGGAGTTCATAACTGGATGCAGTATTCCAAGTGTGACTTTATCAGTGCTGATTAGAGAGGAAGGATCACCTTCCTCCATCTGCTAACAGCATGCTCCCCTGGGAAAATCCACAACGTCTCTGCACAACCTGTTCCAGTGCTCAGTCACCCTCAAAATCAATCAGCCTTTCCTCATGTTCAGATGATGGTGTATCCTGTCTTTCAGTTTGTGCCCATTGCCTCTCTTTCTGCAGCTTCTCTAGGGTTTCTTATGGGAGATAATCTCAAAAGCCTTACTAAATTCAAGACAGAAAGTATCTACTGCTCTGCTCTCATCTGCCAAGGCAGTAGTTCCATCATAGTAGTTTACCAGGTGGTCAAGCATGACTTCCCTGCTGTGACTCCACACTGACTATTCCATTCCCTTTCTTGTCCTTCATGTGCCTGGGAATGTTTTGCTGGGAATAGTTGTCCTATCTATTAGTTGTTCCATCCAACTAGTTGTTTAATCATTCTGTTTTAATACTGTCTTAGAAAAATTGTATTAGTAAACTTTTCCTCTCGAGGTCTTATGCTTTGTCTTTCTTATTTCTACTTTCAAGTCCGAAGGATGAGGAGAAAATGACAGCCCTTCATTTTCTGAGTAGCTCACTACTGTGTCTTCTCATATTTGCTTACAGGTCACCATCTCTACAATATTTTTTTTTCCATATCAATAACCTGCTCAAGTGACATTCATTTACAAAGAAAGCCTTATGTGTGTGCGCTCATTATCTCCTACTTTGTCCCCCTCACATACATATATATGCACATTTACTTTTCTTTTTCATTGCATATCTTAATTACAACTGGTTTTAAAGTTTATTCCTAAAGCCAGGAATAGGATGAGAAAATGAATGAAGAGAAAATCTGGTTGCCCATAGTCTTACCTATTTTTCTTTGCCATGTTTTTATTTCAATGAATCAATTCTTTTCAATGAATTTCCACAATACTGCTGTTGCTAATACTGCAGCTGTGGTCAGAAGGCTTATGCAAGACTCAAGAAATTAGTATAATTTGCTAAAGATTCAAACCTTTCCTGAGCAAGGTATCATAGGGCTTTTACTTAATTAATTTCTTTTAAAATTAATTGTCTACTTTCAGATGAAAATATGTCTATACCCATATAGGATGTATGCATGTTAAATCCATAGAATGACAGACAGAATGAATCCACAGAATCAATGACAGGTTGAAGGAGACTCCAAAGGCCAACCTCCAACTTAAAGCAAGTCCAGTTAGAGCATGCTTAGAGCTGTGTCCAGTTGGGTATCGAATATCTGAAACAATGGAGATTTCACAGTTTTTCTGATTCAGTTGATATGCTGGTCCTCAGATTGGGTCAGAAGTTCCCATATTCTGATTTACATCTGTTATTTCTTGTCCTACTATTGTGAGAAGAATCTGGCTTGGAAGGTAGCAGAGAGATCACCCTTTAACCTTCTTTAAGGCTCCTAAGTTCTGTTAGCCTTTCCTCATGTGTGATATGTTCCAGATAGTTACTGAAAGTAAAATCAAAAGGCTTCACCTATGCTAATAAATAAAACTGTACCAAAGAACACTCTCTGATCCTGAGGATAAGCTGTTCTAGCAAGGATTGTACCTGTACAGCTGGAAATCAGGAAACCAAATAAAAATCCAAGTCTAAGAGTGGAAAAGAGAGATATATAGAAGGGTCTAAAGAATTTCTTTCAAAAAATATTACGGTAAATCCACTTGTAAGCTAGGGATCAATCAGAAGAAATAAGATTTTAAAAAAGTATTCCTTGCTCAAAAACATTTTGGGTCTTTATTTATGGTGGGTCTCATTGCTTGGTTGGGTTTTTTTTTCCCCAGGTGCATTAAATGGTAGGTTGTTGAATCCATTATTTCATTTCTCACATTTCTTGCAAATCTCTTACAAGTACTATTTGAAGGTCATGTTAAACTAAACCATTAATGAATGAAGAAATGTCTAATATTTAGTGCACCTGCATTTTCTTTCAGGTTTTCAACACTAACAAACTGGTATTGCACAGAACAACATTTTCATGAAATACTGCAACTGATGAAGGAGAGGAGCTATGGTATGTACCGTGCAAACTTTGCAACATATACTAATCTCCACAGACAATATAGAAAACCCTTTCAATTGTAGAAATCTTTAGAGCACAACTTTCTTTACGCTCTCTTTATTTTTAATTATTTTTACTCACACTCCATAAGTTTCAATTTCTCATTCTTTTAGTTCTTCATGTGCTGTCTGCTTTGTTATATAGACTATATAAAGTTACTAAACTTGGTAGCAGAAATATTTCACCTTCAGATTTATTCTGTATTTCTTCCAGTAATAAGGAAGAAATCATCATTTGATTTTGGGGAAGTTTTAAAAGAAAGGGATCGCTGTAAAAGACTGACTAGATGCTTACCTCTTTCAGATCTTTAATTACGTTGAAGTAGTAAGATATGTAGAGATCTTAAAATTGTTTTTTTAAGAATATAAATTTTTTGTATGAATACTATGTTTGTGTCCTCACAAGACAGTTCACTTTGTGTTAAGCTTTTCCATGAAGCAGATTCTCTTCTATTATTAGCACTAGTTTTGCACCTAGCTGATATCTTTTGACAAATTACAAAAATGCTTCCATGACTGTAATACTGTCAGCTTCCCAGTCACTTCAAGTAATTAATTCTGACAATTTTTTTGACTATATTTATATGAAGTTAATACTTTCTATTTTTCTTTGTAATAGAAATTCCTTTATTTTTATGTTATATTTTGAGCCATGCCTTGCAATGTAGAAATGTCAGGTAACTTGACTTATTGCCTTTTATGCAGGACTTTTTATTTTTTCTATTTGCAAGATTTATATGCCAATGTCGAGAGAATGACCCACAAGCTGTTTTTCTTCTTCAAAAACTTACTGATCTGTCTATGAATGTAGAGTTTTGGAACTGGAAAAATTGCAAAAAAAGTTCTGTTTTGAAAATATGTTAGAAACTTGTTGTCAAGAAAGATAAAACTAGATTTAGGCAAAACTCATCCAGAACAGTTTTTAAAATTAATATGATTAACTAGCAATGTTTTCTGTAACTGTTAATTCCAACTGTATTTTGTGCCCACAAAACCTAACTGTATTCTCTCTTTGAAACTTGGCCTACTAAGACCAGGAGGACAGAATTTATTTTTTAAATAAGGCAAATATTTTTTTTCCTCTAAAGACGATGTCAAGGGCCTTGATGGATTTTTATTTAATTCTTTAAAATTACTATGTAGGCAAAATAATTGTTGCATCCCATATATTTGGTAAAAATCTACTAGCATAGAAATATGCATCTTTGCAGATTTCAGGTGACATTAGCAGGTCTCATCACCGTTAACCAACAGCTAAAACCAATTGTTCTTCTGTACAACACATAAAAAATGCACAGTCCTCCATCACACAATAGTCATTCACACATCTCAATCAAATTTTTACAAACGTTTTGTGCAAAATATATGCTTTCCAAAAATAGAGGCCATAGAAGAACCAACCCTCAAGTTTAACTGGGATCAGTTATTGGCATTATAGTTTCTTTTTGAAGGACTGTATCCTAGTTTAAAATTACTTTGTTGTCTAGTGTCTGTGACAGTGTCCTCTCCATCAAACTTCTTCCTTTATTTTATACATAGCTGATACTTAAGCAAATATCAAGTTATGTTTAAATCCAATAATCAATATGGAATATTTATAATTTATTGTCTTATTTGAATTGAAAGATTCATGAACGTCTGAACGTAACATGGAGGTTTTTTCCCCTTTCCTTTAGTTTCTAATTTCCATAATTCTTGCATTCCAAGTAGAAGTAAAACCTATTCAAAATTTATTTGTCTTTCACTTCATCATATAGAGCTCTTTTGGGAAAGTTGTTCTAGCCTAACATTCTCATTTTGACACCATAAGGGACAGGGATTCATATGAAACAGCATCAATAGTTCCTTTGCGTGTAATTATCTTCGCAATTTGGGGTAGCTCTATGTATGATTTCACAGTTTTTCAAACTAAGTTTTAATTCCCTCAAAATGCAGGAATACTCTTACCACCTGCAATACAAAAACCAAACAAATAAAAAAACCCACCAAACAAACAAAAAATCACTGTCCTGCCCACAAAAGGCCTCCTTCTTAGACTTATTTTGGGGATTGTTTGTTAGATAATATTGCTCAAATTGTCTTGAAGGCAGGAATCTTGTATTCCTGTGGGGGGGTGTTTGTGAGAGATTTCAAAAGTTTTTGAAGCAATTGTTTTAGGGAAAGTGGTAATGGTGCATGTCTTTGTGAACATTTAAGAGTGCTGACACATTGCTTTCATTACTGAATGTGTAATTTAAGACCTAATGGAAATATCAAACTTTCTGTTGGTGCATCTGTCAATATGTCAGCTTCAGGAGCAGTCATGCCTTACTTTCCTTGCACTGAAGAAGTACAATTTGACCTTGTGGTTACAGGTGGATGAACGCTACCTCTAAATCCCATCATTCTGACTCGCGCATGGTATTCAAGCTCACAACTTTGAAATACAAGAACTCTAAGCTCTTGGACTTAAATTCTCTGTAACCAATGCCTCTAGGTGTGAGGTCTAGGTAATAAAAACATAGCTTTTCTGCCTTGGAATTTTGCACACAAATGGACATTTCTGCACCAGACAAACAAAAGCCAATCCAAATAACATAATTTTTATGTTATCTTGCAGAAAGTCCTTTTTCATCACTAAGAATTATTATGCAAATTGAGCTTAAATTACAATCTGTTTTTCAGACTATAGAAATTCAAGTCCTGTGTAACTGTATTATTTGTTTTTTCCTTTCATTTATTTTTCTTAAATATTATTGTGCGTATTTAACTGAGAATGTGAAACTATGCAGGTGGCATAACATCACAAATATTCATAATTATTTGCTTCAAAGATTGTTTCTAAATAGGATAAAATGGTATTGAAAGGAATACACAGGGTACAGCTTCATTACAAAAAGCACAGTGAACATCATTAATTAAAAAAATAACAGAAATTAATTTCTTAGGATTTTAATTTTTCTACTATGAGCTGTCTAAAATGGGTCAGAGAACTATTGACACAGTCTATTTTACACATAATTTATCTGCAATTCCATTAGCCCAAGTTTAGGACAGCCATTCTCTCCATAGAAAAAATAAGATATTTGGTGGATGAGACACTGCATGTCTCATTTGAAGAATTCTGGAACATTTCCAATTCCCTGGCATCACCAGTGGGGCATGTTCTGATGACATGCTGACTGCAAAATCCATGTCCATTAGGGGGTGTTCCAGTGCTGGACTGCATTAGGAAATGTATCATTACCATTTTGAGAAAGATAATCCATCTCTACTTTTTTCACTACTGAAAAACCTTGAGAGTCAAGGGAACCAGATTCCACGCTACAAGAGAAAATGGACTCACTGGAGTCCAATTAAGAGCCATAAATACTATGAAGAGACATGGGCATCTCTCATACAAAGAGATCCTGAGAGAAAAGGGAATGTTTAGCCTGGGGGAAATAAGGCTTTTGGGGGAATCTTATTGATGTGTATAAATACCTGATAAGAAGGAATAAACAAGACATAGACATAGTCTTTTCAGTGTTACAGTTACTAGGCACAAATTGTGTTTGAATGCTGGAACAGGTTGCTCATTGAGTCCGTGGTTTCTCCATCCTTGGAGACATTATAATCCCAACTGGACACCATTCTGGGTAACCTGATATAGTTGTCTCTCCTCTGAGCAGCAAAAATACTATATATATATACACCCATATACATATATGTGTGTGTGTGTATTTACAACTGACCCTCAGATTAGAACAAATATATTTTCAAACTGTCTTAATAGTCAGAACAATTGAGAGTGGTTATATAAAGACCTATGAACCAGGGGTAGGGAATGAAACGTATGGAACACTTGTCTTTTTTGTTTGTTTGTTTGTTTTAAATTCATTGCATACTGCTTCCTTCTAAAGTATTTTACTGTGAGCTCACAGTATTTTTAATATCACGTGCTAGTCTTTGCTCTCTTGATTCGGTGGCTCAGTCACCTCTTGCTCTTCACTGCTATTGGTACTGACAAGACAGTAAAATTAGCTGTTTGATCTGGTGAATACTGCTGAATTCTACCCCTCATTCCCTCCAGCAAAACTCGATCTGGGATGTTTCGCACTCTTTAAATGAAGTACCAGGGTCCCTGGGAAATAATTGAAACAATTATTAAAGTAAACAAAATCAAATAGAATGCATGTTGTCTGTTGGTTGAAAGATATTGCAGAATATGTCACATAATATCCTGAAGTCGAGAAATTATGAAATCCTGTATTTGTTTAGAGAATTCTGACCTTAATGAAGAGTAGGGCATCAACTAGAAGTTACCAAATCAAACATATTCAGAAATTAGGATGCATGAAGACTAAAGAATTACTCTCATTTTTTTCTAAGCATCACGTACATCTGCTCAAATAATGGAAATTTAAAAAAAAAAAAAAAAAAAAAGCCAATGACAAAACACCAAAAATCAGGGGCTGCGATAGCACTTTCCAACCAAGGAAATGCAAATTCCTGAAACAGCATAATGAACTATGGTAAATAGCTGTTGAGCAAAACAAATTTCAGTACATTTAAAACGTATTTTGGAGAAAAAATTGTTTAAAATAAAAATTATTTTTGGTTTTAAGTAAGTTGTTATCTGAATAAACATTCTAGCATGCTCATTTATTTCTGCAAATATAGATATAATGAGATGTGAGACAATTTTATTCTTTTCAGCAGTCAAATGTATTTATTGATCTGGTATGAGAATGTCAAAGGCTCTTGTAAAGGTCAGGTGGGAAGATATTTAAGCCACAGTATTTTTATAACAAGTAAAGACCTTTTTAAATCCTTTCATTAAAAAAACCCATCTGTTTTTGACTCCTGTGTTTTTGACTCCTGTGTTTTTGACTAATAAATGAACACATCAGATTTAATAGATTTGCATGCTACGTAAGATCCCCAAGATGTCTATACCCTATCCAATGTACAATTTGATCTTTGATTAAAGTCTAAAGTCCAGATTCAACTAATCTAGTGTTTTCTAGAGTGGATTAGTTGAGTTAGGTTAGATTAGAAAACATTTTATGATTTTATAATTTGCCTAAATATTAGTTACCTGGCCAAATTTTATTTCCTCAGGTCTCCCCAAAATCATGAGACAAAGAATAATTTGTTCCACCACAAGACATGCACTGAAAAAAAGGTAAAATGAAGTGTCTGTTAAAGTGCCAACACAGATCTTTATCACTGAATCACAGAATCCTCTAGGTATATAGAGCAGCTAACCCAGAGTAGCTGATCAGTTTTCATACAACTACATTTCAGCGAGAAGAATACAGGATTAGCCATATCAGTTTGTTGGGGTTTTTTTGTTTGTTTGTTTTTTTGTGTGTTTTTTTTTTGTTTGTTTCTTTGTTTTGTTTGTTTCTTTGTTTTTTTTTTTTTTTTCTGTTTTGTTTTGTTGTGGTTTGGTTTGGTTTTTTTTTGTATGATGTTGTAAATAGATATATTTTGGATGTTGCAGCACATACACAAGTCTGACAGGTTCACGCACATGTGACAGTCCACCTGATGTGTTCTGCCAATAGCAGACTTTACTAGTGTTCCAGGGAGGAACCAAGAGGTCCGTCAGGATACTGAAAGGAAACTGGGACACTGTTGAAAGGTTCAACTAAACTTTATTATCAGAAAGTGGCCAAGTGAACAGGAATAACAAGCCCTCCCCCTACCCCCAGAGAGAGAGAGAGAGAGAGAGAGAGAGAGAGAGAGAGAGAAAGAAGGAGCCCCCCTGGGTCTGACGCACCCCACTCCCTCAAGGTGTCTTCCCACAGGGTTGTCTCACCGACCCCAGAATGTCCACCCGCCTCAGAGCAGTGG
>JAWWTY010000106.1:94278720-94305554 GCA_035222235.1 Margarornis squamiger
CTTCCTTCCTTCCTTCCTTCCTTCCTTCCTTCCTTCCTTCCTCCCTCCCTCCCTCCCTCCCTCCCTCCCTCCCTCCTTCCCTTCCTCCGTTCCTTCCCTCCTTCCCTCCTTCCTTCCATTGCTTATTCCTTTTAGTTTTAATATCTGTGCCCCGTAAAGCTACTAATAGGAGCTCCCTGCTGATTTGTACATGAAGTTCAAAAGACTAAGGAGATTTCATGACAAATCTGGACTGATCCTGATTCAAAACTCACTTACTACTTGTCTGAGTTTAATACTGGGTTTTCAGCATTCACAATTCACAATCATGAAGATTTCTAGATGTTAGTGCTTTAGGAGCTCTCAGTGTTTTGTTACAGTCCTCAAGGAGGATGAATAGAATTGTCTGATTCTGGTGTCAGAAAATGATCTCTGTTGACAGATATCTCTCATCTCTTTTTCTTCTTCCTTCATCATTCACTTTCCAATGCCTAGAATGTGGGAGTGCAACAAGAAAAGAACCAGTTTTCACTGCAGTAAATGCAACAACACTGCACATGTTGCTCTAACCCAAAGAAATGTAGAAGCCACTGTCAGGGGAAACACTGTTTATTCATTTGAGAAGGAAGGGAAATATCAATGAGTTTTCTGCCTTTAGGACTGGAATAAGGACTTTATCTGATTCAGGAGGAAAAATGAGATAATAAAATTAATAGCCTGCCATATAGATGTATTTTCCTTCTGCTTTTGAGACGGTAGGGTTTATTTTTTTTCTGGGAAGTGATGAAGTCTTTAGTTTTGTCTGAGTTCTCTCTTTAAATCTCCCACTTTACATCTATTTCCACTACGACTAAAGTCTGTAACAGTGGTAGGCAGAAATCTCAATCATTGAGAGGGCTCCTCCCTACATCAGGGACCTGTGCTGATCCTATCCTGAACTTCTGTGACAGTACCACACCACAGCTGAGAGCAGACTGCATGGAGGTTTAGATTTACACTATTTAGACTGATCTCTTTTTCTTTGGGCAGAGTGGGGGGCAATATATGCTACAGTGCCCTGTAGCAGTGGCACTGCTAAAGTAGTGCAGTTTGAAGCTGATAACGTGCATGATTCTGTTAGAAAGTTTTTTACAATAATCAAACTGAATACACAATTGAAAGCAACAAGAAAATCAAGGCCTAAACTGTAGTACTGAGAAGGGACATTTCTGCCCAAGGTGTTAATTCAAATGTATGTCCAAAGGTTACTACTATTGCATCATAAGGATAAAGGCAATCCTGGGTCTAACATGTGGGATCCTAGTGGTGATGATCTTCATATACTAGTGAGCAGAATCTCACTTCCTTGGGAATGTGAGTTTATACTTCAGTGTCTGTGCTACAGTCCCTTTCAGAGAAGATTGATTTCTTTCTGATTCTATCCAAAAGAACCAGAAAAGGAGAAAGTGAACATAAGAGCTGATTAGTTAACCTTTAACCCAGAACATAAATCCCTGAAGAATGCAAAGAACATCTAAAAAGATCTATAATAAGGCATGAGATTTTTTTCTTCTTGTAATATACCTCATCAGGAATGAAAGCAATCAACACAGTCAACTGCAAAACTAAGGAAATCTAATCATTAGCTGGACTGCTTAGCAAATGGTCCATTTCAAGTGGTTCAGTTCACAAGTCACTTAGGGATGACAACACACTAGCAAGTGCAGGAGCGGTTGGGTGGTCAATTCAGGAGAAAAATGATCAGTGGCACTTAATGGAGGCAAACTGATACAATCCAGAATCCTTAGCAAATGGACCTTGAATTCAACAACATCTGCATGTTAAAATACATTATAAGATACCTCATGCATAGTGTCCTCACTGTTTGCCTATCAAGATGCAATGTTTATTTGGCTTTAAATTCTGGCTTTGACATTCTATGGCAACACAAAAGTCACTGTAACAAATGTCAGTGAAGTTAGGCTTTCTAAATTTCTTGAACACTGAAAATTATGTACACAGAACATTAGAAGTATTTCCAAAAGGAATGTAAAAATATTGTCTGCTAAAGTTATGGACTGTCTTGGTCTGAAATAGAGTTAATTTTCTTTGTATTAGCTTGTACACATTGTGTTTTGGATTTGTGATAAAAACAGTATTGGTAACACAGGGATGTTTTATTTATCGCTAAACAGTGTTTACACTATATATTAGGTTTACTTGGCCAGGTTTTAGTAGCAGGGGTGCTATAGGGGTGGCTTTTGTGAGAAGCTGACGTAAGTTTCCCCATGTTTGACAGAGAGAAAGCTGGCCAGCTTCCAGATGGACCCACCACTGGCTAAGACTGAGCCCAAGGTGGTAGCTCCTCCAGGATAATATAATTAAGAAGTGGGGGGAAAACCTGCAGAATGACAAATGCAGCCAGAGAGAGTGAGAATATGTGAGAGCAACAGCTCTGCAGAGATCAAGGTCAGTGTAAAAGGAGGAGGAGGGGGCAATCCAGGAGCCAGAGCAGAAATTCCCATGGAGGTCATAAAGAAGACCACAGTGAGGGAGGCTGTCCCCCTGTTGTGGTTCAGGAATAGTACTCCCCAAATCTGTGCCCCCACCAAGACTCCAGAACCACACATTGGTCTCTTTTGCTCCCTCCTGTTTTTCCCTCCCACCTCCTGCTGTGGAGGGATGGCATTGAGAATTGGAGGCAAAAAAGGCAAAGATCATGGGCCAAGATAAGAATGATTTACTGGAAACAGCAATGAGACAAGCAAATGATCAGTAACAGCAACACTATTAATAACAAAAGCATACAAAAGACACCGTGATTCATATGCAAAAATGTTCACTGAAGCCTCTGTGATTAAGAACAATATGGGACAGCTTCTCCCTCACCATGCTTTTCTCAGTTGGAAGGAATGCCTTTCTCCTTGGAAGCAAGAGAGAGTCCCTTTACTCCCTGCTCCCAGCAATGCCATGAGGTGGTATTGAGTAACATTAAGGTCCTGCCCAGGCTCCCCCCCGGGTATTGCAACAAAATCTTGTCCTGGGTGGAACCAGGACACCCACTGCAGCTCATGGAAGTCCACAGTGGAGCAGATGTCCGCCGAAGCCAGTGGAGGACTCCACACCAGGGCAGAGGAAGAGTGGAAGGATATGTGATGAACTGACTGCAAGTCCCATTCTCTGCCCCCTGAGCCACTGCAAGGGAGGACCTAGAGAAAACTGGGAGTGAAGACCACAAAGAAAGGAAGAGTGGAGGGAAAGTGTTTTAAAAATTTGATTCTATTTCTCATTATCCTACTGTGATGTGATTGATAATAAATGAAACTAATTCCCCGAAGTCAAGTCTTTTTTGCCTGTAAAGATAACTGGTAAGTTACTGTCCTGCTCTTGCTCCATGAGCCTGTAGTTATGTTTTCCCTGTCCAGCTCAGGAGGGGGCATGATAAGAGTTGCTTTCATGGGCACCTGGCATCAGCCATGGCCAATCCACCACGCAGTGTCCAGGACATCTCTATTTCTTACACTGCCCTACTCAGCAAGTAAGCAGCGAATCTGCAAGAAGTGGGGAGGTGTCACAGTTGGGACAGACTACCCAAATCAATCAAATGGATATAAGACCATAAGAAGGACATGAGTGAGTTGGAGTGAGTCCAGAGGAGGGCTACAAATATGATCAGAGGTCTGGAGACCCTGTCCTATGAAGACAGGGTGAAAGAGCTCGGATTGTTCAGCTTCGAGAAGAAAAGTCTCAGGACAGACTTTCTAACAACCTTCAAGTACCTAAGGGGTGCCTACAAGAAAGGTGAAGCGGGACTTTTGACAAGGACATGCAGTGACAGGACAAGAGGGAGTGGCTTTAAACTGAAAGAGTGTAGGTTTGATTAATCATTACACAGAATCACAGAATCATAGTATATGTTGGAAGGGACCCACAAGGATCACTGAGTCCTATGTTTAGCCCTGCACAGAACCATCCCCAAGAGTCACACAATGTGGGTGAATCTTTTCACAATGAATGTGGTGAGATGCTGGAACTGGTTACCCAGAGAAGTTGTGGATGTTCCAACCCTGGAAGTGTTCCAGGCCAGGTAGAATGGAACTTTGAGCCACCTGCTCTAATGGAAGGTGTCCCTGTCCATGGCGGGAAGCTTGAAATGGATGATCTTTAAGGTCCCTTCCAAGCTAAACCATTATATGTTACTATGATGTTCCATGCCATATGATGTCGTAGTCAGCAATAAGAGCTTGGGGCAAGGAGATATTCAGTTATGAGATTTGTCTTCCCACTAGTGATAAAGCCCGGCTTTCTAGGAAATGGTTAAACTTTGCCTGTGGGTAAGAAGTAATTAGTGAATTCCCTATTTTCGTTTGCCTGTGTGCACAGCTTTGTTTCATTTATTAAATATTTATTGTTGCTTTGTTGCATTATTTCAACCCATGAGTTTTCCCACTTTTGCCCTTTGAACTCACTTTCCACTCACAGTGTGGAGAGTGAGCAAAGAGCAGTGTGGAGCTTATCTGCCTACCAGGCTTAACTCACAATGTCATAAAATTAGCACTATTATAGCAATACAACCTGAACTGTTTATATAAAACAACTGGGTTGCCTATATTGTTAATGGGTGTTTATGAAGACACTACAGAAAACCTCAGACCTTCCAAATCCTTAAAAGGGTTAATTTGTGAGAATGGGGTGCAAGTGAGTAACGAATTCCCCAAAACTCTGTTCTAGCTTTGGAGAGTCATTTGGCTTCCACTTCATCAATGGCAAAACCTGATTTGCTGCTTTAGTATTTCCAAGTAAGTGTTGAAAATAAGTTATATAGTAAATTGATTTGAGACTTCAAATACTATTTTTGAACAGACTGCCCATGTAACTTCTGATCTTAAAGGTCAAATCTGTCCCATTTATGGGGGTTTAAGGCAATGCAATACTTTTTTTTTTTTTTTCACTAAGACTTGTTCAGATTTGCCATGTTTATTCTCTCACAAATATACGTGCATATTTTCAGCATGATTTCAGTCCTAAATTCTTACATAACACCATTTGCTTCATATGCAGTTCAGAATGAAAATGGGGAAGGAGAAATGAAGGGAAAGAGGAGGGGGAGATGGAGAGAAAGAAAAGAAAACTCAAACCCACATGTACTAATGATCAAATGGTGGGTTTAGTATTTCTATTCTCGCTCTGTCCCCAAAGTCCTGGTGCTAGAGGTTGTTTGTTTTATTTTTTTTAATAACAAAACAAAGTTCTATGCTCCAAAATATATAATTTTTTTCACAATTTTAGAAGTCTGAAGACACTAGTGTAAAAAAAAAAAAAAAAGCAGAGGATATATTCAATTCCATTTAAGACCAGCCATGAAAAATGTTATTAATGTTATTTTCCCTTTTTCTATAAATATAGTGACAAGTTAATGTAATTACTATAGATGAAGCTGGTATGTCTATTTTATTTCTTTTATTTTTCACTAGCATTAACTCATCAGAAAAAACTAAAACATCCTATTAAAGTACAATTTTAACGTATAAATCAGTCACATGCAAAATGAATAGTTTAGGAAATGTCTATTTAGCTAAATACCTAAAATATGAACCAGTTAACAGTCCAGAACATGTTTAATTGTCTATTTCAGATTAAAGACAATTACAATGCCAATTAGTTATGGATAATTTAACACTGGTTGCTACCATATGTAACATTTCAAATTAGATGTTGCAAATACAATTATTGTAGTTCATCTGAACATTCTATTTTATATATTTATTTTTCAATGCATTGTAAATAACTATTTCCTAATTGTTACTCTGCACTTCTCTTATTTTAATTACAAATTTTTCTCCCAAGAAAACAAGCAGGTGTTCTTCACCGGCTGATTGAAATTGTTTGGAAATTTCAATCTCCAGTGATTTTGTGACACACTTTTGAAGTGGGAAATGGTAGAAAATGTCAATGCAATAATTATAGATATTGTTAATGCTTGAAGGAAATTGAAATGTGGTGTAAAGAGAGTTCCAAAGTGAAGATACAGGCCAGGAAAAGAAAGGGGGAAATGTATTTTAAAACCTGTGAAACATATATATTGAAGTAATACGGAAGTTATCTTTTGGGATATGTGGGGTGTTTGTACATAACACTCAATATATTGAAAAACATTGTCTACATTTTTTTTTTACTTACTGAATTGAGATTTGTCACCATCTCTATTTATCTTCAAAACTATTTTTTCATACTGCCAAAAATGTCAGCTTTGTAATTTGAAGACAATCTCTGCTTTTTAAAAGTCACTTTATTTTCCTTCATTGCATAATCATCCTGAAAGGACTAGGACACAAATAAAAGGGAAACCATTGCGGTCTTTGTCTGAATACACCTCTGTTTTAAGCCAATCCAATTTTATTGTACTGATACCTTAATGTACAACCCAGAGGCTCAGCTATCTGTGAGCAAAAGCTGTCCTCACCACGACTGGCCAAGAGTCACACCCCTGTGCCCACAGCCTGGCCCATCCCCAGGGAGCTGCCAGGTGCCCTGGGCTGTCTTGGTGTCCCCCCTGTTTTAGGCTGGGCAGGTGGGACAGGCCCTGGCTGCCCAGCCACCCCAGGAAGATCCCGATGCTTCCAGCTCTCAGGGAGCCATCAACCCCTGCTTGAAACTCTTCTCTCTGGGCTCTGTAACTGTCATTAATACGTAAAAAAGTGAGCGAGCTAAAGGCATGAAAGAACTGCAGAATTAGAGATAGAATTGTAATCGTTGAGCACAGAATAGTTAGAAGCTCAAGTATTTAAAAGGAATAGTAGCATAAATGGGTAGAAACCCATAAGAATAAAACCCCAGGGCACCAGAGGACAGTAATGCAGCAGCCTTGAGGATGTGCCTGGCCTAAAGAGCGCTCATAGAGCCTGGCTTGTTTTCACTTGATTGAGCAGTGTCTGAACATTAAAGACTCATTGTGTCTTCCATCAGGGGTTGTGAGCATATTAATATTACACTAACTCATTAGCCCAAGCTGTCAGTTGTGTGTATTAGCCAGTAAATAATTGATTTGTACATTTAAATTTTGTATCTCCTATTTATTGATAGTTTGTTTCCAGGTGGTAAAAATAACAAAAAAAAAAAAAAAAGTGATCCAGAAGTGGAGTGTTAAAATATTTTCAAATCTTTAGGCATAAATTGAGATTGAACCATTGATTGTACTGTTCTAATATATTTGAGCATAGTTGTTTTCATTACAACCAGTAATCTATGTGGATTTATTTGAAATGAAAAAAAAAAAATCAATTAAGAACTTTCAATTAATAATTCTGGGATTTTTTGTTATTTTTTGATTGCTAGGAATACTAAATTTAAGTTTACTTTAATCATCAATATATTTGAGATAAAAATATTTTATTTTTTCACATAATTTTCAGATTGAAAACATGAATGTTTTTTATAGTGTTTATATTGTGTGATGTTTATATTCCAGACAGAATGAAGTTATTCTGCTTTCTCTGTCTGAATGTTCATGGTACATTATGTAACAGTTCTGACTTTGCTCAAAAATGTTCTTAATCTAAACAAAAGTCCCTATATTGCTTATGAAATCTTCTCTCTCTCAGAAGGTTTTATCTTACTAGAAATTTTGCATCAGAATAGTTGAGTTGGGCAGTCCAGAAAAGTGAATTAATTCCTTTCTAAGACTAAGTAGATAATTTTTTTGGAATAGGAATGTGATCAACATATGTAAATGAAGCTCACATAGCAATAGTCCTTTCTGTCAGTGCCTTAAAACTAAGGTAGTAAGTTAATCAAGGATACGACAACATAGAACTGTGTCATCCATAACAGAAATTTGTGTAGATATAGAAAATCATTGCCTGTACTGGAGAGGACAACAAGTATAAAATTTAACAACAAGAAAACTAATGAAGAGAAATAAAATTTCCTAAGAGCAGTTTTATTTTTATCTAAATTTTATCAAGAATTTAAAAATGTTAACACAAACAACACTGGTTTCTTTCTATCTAATAAAATAAGGAGAATACTGACTACTGAGTCAGTCAAATAACAAAGGGACTTGGAAAAAGTTTATTAAAACTCACCTTAGGGAGGAAAATTAGTTGATCTAATTATTTACTGTATTTTTTTTAATCTTTAATCAGTCTGTACATTATTTTCCTCTACTAATAATGAATTTGTTTATTTTAAAAAAATGTGATTCTTTGAAATAATAAAAACCAAACAGAAAACAATGAAAAACACCACCTTCTTTTTCTGGAAAGTTGGGATGCCTAGTGGGACTTCTAGTGACATTACTGATATTAGCAGCCCTTGCTCTTGAAAGGCTTATCTGCCTGTGGCACAATGGCTTGACCCATGCCTACTCACAGTTCAGTGTGGAGTTTTGTGAGTAAATCACCATGTGAGTGCATGTCTGGGAGTGTGTGAGGTGTAAGTTGTCAATTCAGGATTATAAAATAGACTTCTTACTTTGTTAGCAAATCCTTGATGAGATACCATACACAGAAATCTGAACTGCGATTATCCTCAGTTTAAAATAGAAACAATGGAATCTGGTCAAACTTGGAGTTGTTTAGTGCTTATACTTATATATTAGAAATAGGGTCAAACACTGAGGAATTATTTACTGTATGATGCAATTATTTTATATTTCTGTATCTATTTGCTTTAATCCATAATATTTTCCTTGAATAGCCACTGATAATTCTTAGTTTTCTAAGTTATTTACACAGACTTCAGCTCTTAGGTAGCATCTCTCTGATACTGTATATATGCAGTTCTTACAGTGCAGCTATCTTTGATGAAAGCCATTCATAATGATATACTTAAATCAGATATGCAAACAATCATGTTTCTTCACTTGCTGAAACTTAATCACCAGTGCCTTTCACCTCCTACAGAGATTTACACAAAGATCTAAAAGCTGTTTTATCTTAGCAATGCGAGAGTGGTAAATTGATGGGGCATTATCAATCTGCAGTAGATGAAGACCAGGACTATTTTGTTTTCAAATTATGATGCCATTGTAAATGTCTAGAAAAAGAGAGGAGCAGTGAAAAATCTGATTCTATAAAACTTACAGCTTTGTTACTCTTTTAATATGCTTGCCATTTTTCTAAATATTTTAATTAATTCTATACTGTAGTTCTAAACTTTTTTTTTTTTTTCACGGTATCTCAGTTTGCTTTTGGAATATAGTTATTTGTATAGAACTAGTGAAGCTCCTAATGGACTAATACATGAAAAACAATGTTAAACATGTGCTTTAAATTTATGCCTGTGGATAGTTTACCAAGCTCATTGTATTAAAACATGTGCATACATAAGATAAACATAAGTCCTTAATCCCTTCTGGTTTTTGATTACAATAATTGTTATTCCAATTTTTACCTATATCTGAGATGAGGTCAATTGAGTACAAATACCAGCATTATTCTTCTACTTGTTTATTTCCATTTGTTAAATGTCTTCCCATGTGTCACAGCTACTAAATACCAGCAAATCACACAGTAATTTTATTACTCAGATGAAGACCTATTCATTGTGGTTAACATTTGGGAACTAACAAAAGTATCTAAACTGACATTGATGGGCTTTATGTCCTTGCTATAATCAGTGGAATGAGACAGGAAACTCAAAGACAGATTCTCATTCTTTTGTAGAGTACTTTGCTCTTCTGAAACAGCAGCTGTTATCCACTGACTCTATCACTTGTTTCTTTCTCTTTTGTTGTTGCCTCTGGCAAAATACTGTCTTTGTAAGGGCTCCAAACTGATACAATTTTTTCTATCATCTGACCAATCTTCAAAATGCCTTCTTACAACTTTGGTATATATGTTTCGGGATCTCATAAGTGAATAGCACAGGGAAAACCCTACAATCCCATTAACTTTTCCATAAGTGGAAAACTGAGAAGCAGGCATGTACTTTTTGAGCTTTTAGCACAAGGAGATACAAAACTCTCCAGAGAAGTTAGATAAGCTTCCCAGCTACAAATCATGCTGTACAGTATTTGGAATTCACTAGTCACACAAAACAGCAAATAGTTCTGCTGTTTCTGCCTATCTCCAGACTGTAGATAAACTGATACCAATGAACCTCAGAAAGAAGAGAGGAAACACTTGAAACCTCGTTCTCCTATGTCCTGGAAAACTCCATTAAGCACTGAGTTGCTTTAGAAGATACAGATTTCCTCCAGGAATATATTTAAATAGCTGTTATGTTTGTGGAGCTCCATCACCAGCTTCTGCCT
Source organism: Margarornis squamiger (assembly GCA_035222235.1). NCBI lineage: Eukaryota > Metazoa > Chordata > Aves > Passeriformes > Furnariidae > Margarornis > Margarornis squamiger. The sequence goes on from JAWWTY010000106.1 coordinate 94,288,934, forward strand.
GGACACAGCACCATTGAGCACAATTCTCTGTCTGAATTCATCCAACCCATTCCGTATACACCAAATGGTCCACCCTTCAAATCCAGATCTCCCCAATTTAGTGATCTATTTCAATACAGAATAAGAGTGTGAGGGGCAGAAAAGCAGTAATTACCTCCTTTTGCATTGCACAGCAGCAGTAAAGTGTCTTCATAAGCTATTCACAGAAGCTAATGTTTTGTTTATATAGCAACTGTAGAGTTGTTTCCTTTAGAAGTCATCTGTCCTGGATCAGGATGTGGGGGTACAAGTCCAAGTGTAGGTTGCAGTTTTGTAGCAGTACTACTGCTTTGTTACTATAATTATCAGTTCCCCACTTGAATTCAAGGAGACTGGAGGTCACAGTGGTCATGAAAGTAATCAAATTCCATTCCAAAATGGGAAATACCATTTCTCTAGCAGATCATATGAGCTAATGATTTTGAGGGGAATATGTATTTTATTATTTCCTTTTGGTTTGTACCTGTCTACAGAAACACAAACCAAAAGTTTTGTTGAGGAAAATTGTGCCTTATTTTCTCTTTCCCATGCTCCCCCTCTTTTTACCATTCTTCAGTAGCCAATGACTGACAAAGTCACTAATCCATATAATGTTTTAGGAAAGATAGCTTTTCCTAGTCAAAAGAATGGGGTGCTTTCCTTTTGCCAACTTCACCCTGTTAGGAAAAAAACCACCTAAATCTGTATAAAGAAAAGGCCACAAACAGTAAAAAGAACCAAAACTGTGGTTTTCTAAGGGACTCTGAAAGGTCTGACATGCAGTAGGGAATAAAAGAAGCATTCATTATACTTCTCTGCTTTCCTTTGGGCTAGGTCTGCCCTGCCAAATTTACAGGACCTCTGCAAAAATTGTATGCACTTTTCATTTGTCTTCAGTGTTCCTGGCAGCAGTTTTGTAGAACTTTAACTGATTTGTATGCATTTATAATCAGAAGCTTTGTCTTCTGGCTGTATAAGGAAGCCAGCCTACCTAATATTCACTCACAGAATATGTTTTTCATTACCACAAAATGAATATGTTCTTGAGGGGATTGTACTAATATCTCCAGGCAATGCAATTGACTGAGGGTGTTTTAACTATTCTCTCATGAAAATATGTATTGTATGTGAAAAGTACTGTTGTAAGCATTCAAATATTTTAAAATTCTGTCCTTATGTCAAAAAGAGTGCAGCCACTAAAGAAAATTTTTTATTAGTATTTGGAATGTTTATTATATACTGATATAAGGAAAAAATATACTCTTATAGAAATATTAAAATAAATATTTGGATGGATTTGAAAATTATGGAAACTTTTCCTTAGGCAGATTTCCTCCAGAATTTTGGCTGGGAAATTATTTCTAATTATTTCAGTGGTCTAGCTCTTTAAACAAAAAACATTAATGCTTTTGAAGGAGACAGATTTTTCGTCAGGTTTTCAAAGAAATACTTAAATTAAAATCCTTCTTGGAACATGCCAATAATTAATAGTTTATGTATCTCTTTCAAAAGTAAGGTAGTTTACTATGACATGACACAAATACAGTGATAACCATGTTATTCGCAAGAACAACAGGATATCTATGAAATTAAAATTAACAAAGTTAAAGCAAAATAAAACTCAGACTACATAAACCTTGACAGAAAAGATAAGATCGCAAAGTGTTCAAGGAAAAAAGAAAAATCTGACTTTTCCTCTATGTTTTTTGGTTTTTTTTTTCTTAATAATACCTTTTTTTAGACACTTATGTTTTAGGTCTCTAGATCTTAATACTAATATTATATAAATTAATCAGAGAATTTTAACACCCAATGTTGAGAAACATATATAATGATACTTCCACTCTGTTCACTTTTCTTTGAACTGTTCAGACTTTTTGGCTGATAACAATGATCAAGATCAAAAACTAGCTAGGAGTAATTGCAATACATTCTCTTCAAGTTCTGTACACATTGAAGCAAATTCAATGAGACAATTGTTTTAATACAGACTCTTCTAATACCTTTTGTTTTCTAGTATTTGTTTATAGAATAGATATTGGCAATAGCAAATATGTTTAACAAGGACAATACCAAGAAATTACTTACAAAACATTCTTTTTGAACTAATATACCAAGCTCAGTGGGGTTTATGTACCTTTTATATTTCTGATTGTTTCTTCTTGTCTTTTGTCAAAGAAGTGATGGAAGACTCAAATGCTCTGTCTCCATCTCCTGGCAGACAAGAACTGGACAAAAAATGTGGACTGGAATCCATGAACCTGAAGGATAAAATTAAGAAGAATTAAATTTTTGTTTCTTGATTTATTTTCAGATTTTCAGCATTTCTAAAATCTATCCAAATTACTATGATGTTCAGAAATAAAAAGCAATGGTAATTTTATGCAGACAAAATAAAACATCCTATCACTTTCACAATAATCCATAGGAGTTCTTCAACACCAATTTTCCATTAGAATAAAACAAGATGGCACCGTTTAATGTAATAGAAGAATGCCAGTTTACAATAAGAGTATTTGAGGATTTGGTAATTTAAAAAAACCTTCATGATTTCATTTCCATTTGTTGATATGCCTAAAAATATAGTCATGCCTTTGCTCTAATTTACTTTACCTGAAATAAAGTACTTTTTCATTATGCTTTCTGTGTGATAAATTGCATTTACTTTATGTTATTTCCATGTGATTCTGAGTGGCTTTTATCTACCCACCTCTCAGTATGATAGGTATTATCACAGATCATACTCTAAAGCGGTGTTTATAACATTTTTTTTAATAAACAGTAAAATAAAGTTTAGAGTTAGTTACAGCAGATATGTGTCTTCTTTCATTAAAAGCAAATCTTTATACTGGTTAATACTTGACATACAAGTATAATTAACTCTTACTTTATTAGGATTATAAAGATGTCCCCAGTGGTTTAATGTATTGTCAATAGGCAAATTTTGAATTTTCAAAGTTTTTTCTCCTTATAGGTCTTCAGTCTTTCCCTAAATACCCTCTACTAATTTTCATTATTAGTTCTATTTCAGAATACATTATAAAGAAGGCAAAAAGAATAATGAATATAAGTAAAAAATATATTTTACTATACTAAAGACCAAAACATGTTTATCATAACTAATATGAAGATTGACATTTATACTTGTATTTAAAGTTACAAAACAAGGGAAAGGGAAAAAGATTTTATAGTAGATTTTTTTTTTTCACTTATAAGTTATTTTCTTTGAAGAACAAAGAAAATGGAAACAAATTCTGTAACTGACCTTTATCAATAAAACTGTCGAGTTTGTTGTCTTTGGAGTATTTAATAAGGAACTGAAAACATAAAAATGCCACTTTTTTATTTAGTTCTCTAAGATGTGTTTAATTCATCTTCTTTGATATTGCTCCTGAGGGAAAAAAAGGTCTACCAACCAGATTAGAACCAATATTTAACTCACATAGAAAGATAGAATTATACTAGCTTAAGTTTTGCTACTGCTTATTTCAGTTGCAGCTTACACAAAGAGTGACAAATAAGGTTTATAGAGAGAGACTACCCAGTTTAATGAGTGCTTTGAAGTACATGGTACTAGAGGAAATGTTACCTTTAGAAAACTGTACTACAAATATTGATTTAAGAAAAAGAGATACACTTTAAAATTTATAAACAGAAGGAAGAAAACATTGACGTCTTCCAGAGAGAAAAGTCATGAGCTCATATTTTCTTTAATATTCAGTCAGTATTGCAGTAGCAAAGTTCAAGGCTTACCATATCATCAAATAGAAAATAAGTTTCCAAAGTCACACGTCTATTTATCATGGACAAACACATTCACAGAAACATATTACACAAGACTGTCACTGTCCAACTACTAATTACAAAATGTTAGGGGTCAATTTTCCACATTAACATTAATGAAAAATCTATACAGTCATTGAACAAAGTGTTAGTGTGTGATAATAACACACCCAGTAAGACTGTAAATCATAGCAATGGAAGTCTATTCACACCTATGGTTGGTGCATCATTACTCTGTAACACCTGAACACCTTTCTAAAAAACATTTCCACTATACAAAATACAAGGAATTATATATGCACTGAGAATATTAGAATGCTTTCTTATGATCTACCTTAGAAATCAATTTAAAAAAATATATTTTTTTTAAATCATATTGAATGTGTGAAATGTTTGCAAACTACAAATAAGTGTGTGCTTCTTTTAACCTACCATTTTTCCAGATTCATGAATTTTTGTCATATTATTCAAATTTTGCTGGGATTGATTTTATCTTCCCATATGCCTGCACTAAAAAGTAAAATAGATCAATTGACAGTGCAAAGTTTGTGAATGCAGTATAAAGAAACACCAGAGTGGTTGGAGCTTAACGGTGTTATTTCTTTTTCAAAAGATCAATGAGACCACAATGAGTGTGATGCACAGCTATTCTATGTAGTCTTCTATGAATATATATATGAATATAAATCTTTCCTATGAGTTGTGAAGAAGAAAACAAATTTGGATGTTTATTTATTGTTTAGTATGTGACTTTCAAAGTTTTCACCTTACAGTTTGAAAATACTTGTTACCAAGCTCTTCTGTCTTAGTGAAGTATGTACTTTGCTTGCAGAGATACACTGTGAAATGGAAAAACCTTTTCGCCTTGTTTTCATCCCTGATTCAGAGATCCCAGAGCAAAAGATGGACATTAAAGATCCTCTTTGGTTACTATTAATTACTATACATACTTAATGTAGCTAGTATATTTAATACACTTCAATTTTTCTATATGGTCAGCCTCTGCTGTGTTTTTATGTACAATGCAATGAGAGACTTTTTCATTTTATATTTCACCTACCTGCAGAAATATGTATCTACAAGTAAGCAAACTGGACAGTGACTTCTCCAGCTTCATAGTTCCAGAAGTTTTAGACTAGATTTGCACTATTTGTCAGTAAGAGACATTGCTCCACCCTGTGTTCACTTATACCTAGCTACAGCCTCATTCAGATGGTATAAGTGAATTTTAGATTTGAGTATCAAAGCATTGGCTTGTACTGAGGTTGCCACTGAACATACAAGTTGACATGTGTCATTTGTCACGTGCAAGGATGAATTTAACATGGGGACACAGGACAATTCTATCTAACAGACAAAAAGTTTCACTTTGTTACTCCCTTCATGTTAAATTTCTTACTGTAACTAAGTCTAGTCTTAAAGTGCTGTTTAAGGCTCTCCACCTCAGAAATCTACATTCCCTTCTTGCCTGGGAAGGTGATGGAATAGATCCTCCTAGAAGCTATGCCAGGACATGGAGGTGATTTGAGACAGCAAGAACAGCTTCACCAGAGGCAAGTCCTGCCTGACCAACACTTTGGTCTTCTATGATGGAGTGTCTACATTACTGGACAAGGAAAGGGCTACAAATGTCATTTATTCAGACTTCTGTAAAGACTTTGACACGGTCTCCCACAACATCCTCCTCTCTGAATTGGAGAGAGATGGATTCAATGGGTAGACTGCTAGGTGAATAAGGAAGTGGTTGGACAGTCACATCCAGAGGGTATTGGTCAATAGCTAAGAGTCCCTCAGGACAAGAGTGACATGTGGTGTCCCTCACGGGTCTGTATTAGGGCCAATGTTGTTTAATATCTTCATTAATGACCCAGAGTAGAGGTTTGAATGCACTCTCAGCAAATTTGCAGATGACACCAATCTAAGTGGTATGGTTGACAAACCTGAAGGATGGAATGCCATCCAGAGGGACCTGAACAAACTTGAGAAGTATGCCCATGGGAATCTGATGAAGTTTATTAAGACCAAGTGCAAGGTGCTACACCTGGCTCAAGGCAACCCCCAGTATCAATCCAGGCTGGAGGATGAACTCATTAAGAGCAGCCCGGTTGTGAAGGGCTTGGGGCTGCTGGTGGATGACAGCCTGGACATGACTTGGTAGTGTGCACTTGAACCCCAGAAATTCAACCATATCCTGGGCTGCACCAAAAGCAGTGTAGCCAGCAGGTCAAAGGAGGAGATTCTGCCCCTCTACCCACTCTGGTGAGACCCCACCTTGAATACTGAATCCACCTCTGAAGTCCCCAGCATGTAAAGGACATTGAGCTGTTGGAGCAAGTCCAGAGGAGGGCTGCTAAGATAATTAGAGAGATGAAGGACCTCTCCAATTGGAATTGTTCAACTTGGAGAAAAGAAATCTTCAGAGTGACCTAACTGCAGCCTTCCGGTACCTGAAGGGAACCTACAGGGCATGTAGTGACAGGAGAAAAGGGAATGGCTTTAAACTGAAAGAGAGTAGATTTAGATTAGATATTAGGAACAAATTCTTTACTGTGAAGTTAGTGAGGCAGTGAAACAGGTTGTCTAGCAAGGCTGTGGATGCTCCATCCCTGGGAATGTTCAAGGTCAGGTTGGATGGGGCTTTGAGCAACCTGGTCTAGTGAAAGGTGTCTCTGCCCATGGCAGGTGGTTGGAAGTAGATGGTGTGTGAGGTCCCTTTCCACCCAAGCTGTTCTATGAGTCTATGATGATTCTATGATCATCACCAGTAAAATAATCCTTTTTTCTTTTTTTAAAATTTTTAAATTATATTTTTTAGAAGCTGATTCCTTCATCAGTTTGATGACTGGAGGTTGGCATCACAGTATTTTTGCAGTTTTGAGGGAACTTAAGTTCCTACAGACCTAGATGAGAATTAAATAATGATTTCAATGGCACTAGTGTTTCCTAAATTATGGGCATATATCCTTAAAGAGAAAAATAGACACCTATGTATATTTGAGGACCTGAACCTTAGCTATGCCTAGGAAAGGCTGACACTATTAATGAGTCCATGAGTGCCTTAAGTAATTGCTAGATAAAAGCAACAGATTATTACCCAAGACTGAAGATAACATGCCATTATTTTCCTTGAATGTACATAATTACCTGTTCTGTAAATCCAAAGGTAATTTTTTTTTTAATAGTTTCTACAAAAAAAAGAGAAAAATATGGTTTGGTTATTATATTTGTGAATATAATAAACACACAGTGTCATTTTATATTCATTATATTTTTGTCCTGATTCTTTGCCAAGACACTGAGTTTACAGGGATTCTTACTATTATTGTTTGAAAGGCAGCACTGAAATTCTTGCTTCTCTGCTTTCATGATAGGCTGTGACACCTCTAGTTACAATGTGTCACTTTCAAAGGACATGCAACAGACTTTCTAGACAGAGTTTATATCCAGGATCTGCAAAGCTGTCAGAACTTCACAAAATATAGAGTACAAGGGCACTTATCTCAATAACAGAAAACAAGAGAAAATACTGGTCATATGACTGTATGATAAATGACTGTGATAGATTTTCCTTCATTTAGTTCTGAGGGTAATAGGGATATGAAGGTTGTACAGCCAGGTGACTGCTTACTCATTGTATAATGCAGTTAATGAGCTGCATTTCTGACATTAGTATAATCTGTCTGGTTCATAATGTACTATAGCACACGCATTATTTCCCTGAATGATTTATGGTATCTCTATTATGTTGCAATGCATTTCCTAGGGCAATAGATGAGATGTATTATCTTGTGTTTCCTAGCATAATGTAGTTTTGTACATCAAAAGGGTAGCTGGCTTATAAGACACCATATTTTATTAACCAATGAGAATGATTTTGATGACAGGTGTCTCTTCATTAATTAACCATTTCCTTTTCCTTGTTATAATCTTCTAAGTATCTCTAAAACTTTTTTATTATTTGCAATACTTCTTGTTAATTAATTTGTATGCACCATTCTATAGCAAGTTATTCAAATATTAGCTTGTAGGAATACAATGTTACCTTTTAAAAGAAAAAGGAATTAATTGTTGAGCTTTTTTCATTCATTCATGAGCAATTCCTAGTCTAGACCAATTTCCTAAGGAAATAGGTCTTGTCCTAAAATTTTACATTGGTGTGTCAGTGTCTGGCAAGGACATAGATCTCAAAATTTTTGAATTTCTTCAAGTTTTGTGAATATAAGTAACTGCAGCTAGTTGAAAGACACTGTAAGTAAACTTATTATGATAACTAAATCCCTCCTTTTCCCTGTTGAAAATATATGACTTATTAATCAGCATTACCATAAATAGACAAATTACTTATCTTTTGTCTGAGGGGATGCTGTGGAAGAGAGGTAGAAAGAATTGGGGAATTAAAGGGAAAAGACGTCAAAGCAAGGGAGGAAAAGGCAGGCCACTGTGAGACAAAGAAGGTATTTTACTCTCAGGAGCTTCTAGGAACAAGTAACAGAGCTCAAATTATCATAGTAAGGGGATGTGATAGAAAGAGGGGCAGACAGAGCCTCGAGATACAACTGTTTTACTCACAGGCTACTCTCTTCATGCTATGGGCAACTTACTTGTTTTTGTGGTTGGCTTTTTTTGTTGTTGTTGTTTTTTTGGTTTTGTGGTTGGGTTTTTTTTTGTTTGTTCGTTTAGGGTTTTTTTGTTGTTCTTTTTTTTTTTTTTTGCTTTGTTTTGTGGGGTTTTTTTATTATTATTTTTTTTTCATTATTTTTTATTTTTTTTTAATCATTCTGTCCATCATCAGATGTTTCTCTGAACTACACATACTCCACTGTTCTTGAGCAAGATTTAGCCTTTGACTTCCTACTGATGTAACTGTCAGTTTTTTGGTTTTGTTTTGTTGGGGTTTTTTTTGCCTGGTTGTGTTGTTTTAATGAACCACTACACACTTCTTGCATATAAACTAAAATGTTGCTGAAATATGGTCTGTCTTAGATATCTTGCTTCTGATGGGTAATAGTACAAATAACTGTAAGATTTTCATACTATTCAGTCAAAAGGAGGGTCCTCTGGGGTGCACTACCAATTCAACCATACAGAAACAAAATCTTTTCCCATACTGTTAGTATAAAGTAGATTAAGTGAAACGTGTTAAAATCTCTGGTAAGTTGTTTAAATTCTAAAAACTGAACTGAATATTTTTATACCCAGCACGAGATTAGAAAACCCAATCTATTAAAGATGTCCCTGACCATGGCACGGTAGGATGAAACCAGATGAACTTTAAACAGCCTTTCCAACCCAAACCATTCTATCATTCAGTGATTCTATGAGTCTATAATTCTATTTATCACAAGTCAGTCTCTAAATCATAATTTATCATATAAATAGACTGGTGGTTAACAAAGATAACCTGCATTTATTTTGATCCCACAAAAAAAGTACAGTTGGGCAGTGTCAGGTTAACAGTTGGACACAATGATCCTAGAGGTTTTTTCCAAGCTTAATAATACTACGATTCTATTATTTTATGCGACAGTGTGGTGGAGTGCTCCCCCTCTGTTCCCCCTTGGCCACGTGGTCCCCAAGATGTCCCAGGAAAGAGACACACACAGACCGAAAGGAAGGGAAGGAGAGAGAGAGTTTATTCACATGGTCAGTGGTATTTAAAGGGCTTTAGGGGAAGTGGGTCACAAGCAATAAAAATCGAGGGTTAACAGCAAATGGGGAAAGGGTTAACAAATGACCAATAAGGGGGGTTTTCACATAGACCTGCCCGAGCACATTCTAGCATACTATTTCAGGGAGATAAGTGTTTCCTCAAGGGGTCTTGGGAAGAAGAAAGGTAACTCAAGGGATAAAAAAGGTAGAGTCCATTTTACAATACAGTAAAAGGCTCAGCCTTTTAAGGCATTATGGCTAGTTTTCTTCATCTTCTTCAGAGGCTCATCGCTACAATTCTATGTACTTGGTAAACAGTATGGATGAAAATTAGGAAGCTGTACATCAGGTTCTCTCATGATTATTTTCATTATTTAATAATACAAAAATGTCACTTCTTGAAATTCCTAGTGAGAAACTTTAGAAACTGCCAAATATCTGGATTTATTTTGAATCTTGTTCCGCTGCTTACACTTAGATTGTTATGAAATCAGGAATTTCCAGAACTGTTACCCTATAGTAAAAACACACAGTATCATCAAATGTCATGACTTCAGATGTAGGGCTTATACAAGTGAAGAAAGTGTAAAATAAACATTTAATCCACTCATAGATAATACAGTAAATTCACTACAGATGTATGTAAATTGCATGTTTGTCATTAGGAAAAAATGCCCAGCAATAATTTGTTCCCATTTTTTTCCCTTGCAAATTTAAAATTGTGATAATTACTATTGTTCCCATTTTTCTCCCTTGCAAATTTAAAATTGTGATAATTACTACAGTATATCCAAAGCACCAAATATGTCAAGAAATGAGATTCCACTGAATTATGTCAGATTTTATTGTATATTTACAGATTATGAAATCTTTCAAATCCAGTCGCAAAGCAAAAAGACACAAATATATACAGCATGCATATATTTAAACAGCTACTAAATTCAACATTCATCTTTTTTTCCTCAGTAGAAAAGACAGAAAAGAAGTTTAATACTCTTTCCAGAGGTTAAAATACTCAGCCTTTGGTGAACAAAGTGAATGAGTTCCAGAATAAAGAACACTCACAGAGAATTGCTCTTTCACTTGGCTTCTCTTAGAAAACCTTTCATTTGGGGGGAAGCAAGTGAGGACTTGATTTTGCTGCAAAAAAAGAGGAGTCCAAGTTAGAGTTCAGAAGCAACTTGCTATCTGATTTGGCCTAAGAAATTTTATTTTTAGATCTTAAACTGCTGGGAGCAGGTACTAACTTCTGTTACACATTTTTAAAAAAAAAAGGTTTTGTGCTTTAATGGAGACAACTGTGGGTTCAGACTCCCAGGTGAAGTAAAGTCTTCCATTCTCCCACAAACAGCTACCTCTCTCCTCAGCAGTTTCTATTAATTTTTTTTATCGGTATCTCTATGTGATTCTTCTCCTCTTGTACTGGCTTTTTTGTATCCAACTCTGAGGAACACCACTTTTTCTTTTTTTAAGCATATGATTTGTTCAGAGAGGTTTGATAGATACCAATGAGTTGCTGTGGTTGATTTTTGGAGGGTTCCTTTTAGTAAATATTTTGTTTTAATTTCTTCTGTTTGACACATTTCTTTTCTAAGACAAAAATAAAGTGAAATAAAAAGAGAAAAACCTACATATTTGAATTGGTTTTCTCTATTTTTCTATGGTCTTTCTGTAGTTGGAATGATCTTTCAGGTGAACCAGATTTCTTGAAGTGATCTATTCAAGAATGTGAGTTTAAAATGTTTTTTAAAAGCAGTTCTTTTATGAAAAAACTGTAACATGCTGAAATGTGAACATTTCTTTTACAGAAAAAAAAAATGTATTGTGGATTTTTCTATTCACTAAGAAATCTGAGATTTTTTTTTTTTTTTAACTTGATATCTATTTGATTGAGTTTTCTAATCCAATTGCATTGGTCTAGAAGTTGGTAACCCATTTCTCCATATGATGATTTATAGTTTATTTTCACTGATAAATAAGTTTATCTGATATTACAATTAAGGAAAAAAAAACCCCACAATTATATTAATTGTCCAAATGGAAACCAGAATTACTGAATTTTCAGATAAGAATTGACAATTATTAAGTTAATGGTAAAGGGCAATGTATTAGGCTGATATTGGGTTAAGAAAAAGTTACAATGAAAATAATACTTGGATCATTAAAAGAGAGAAACAGGAATTAACTGAGTTTTCGCATATGCTATCAACTCCTAGATATCATGCCTAAGTAACAGGCTGCTGTTTTCTTGTAGCAGGTGCTTTTTAACTCAGCCTTGTGGACGTAGTCCTAGGGGGAAGTCCTTTGCCTTTAAAAATATGATCAGCATGATTCAGTTTTAAAATTGGTTTTCAGATTTTTAATAACACTGCATTCCTAAAATTCATGTTCCTGTATACTATCTAGTAGACATTTCATATATGGGTTTTTTTCTGTGCTCTCTAGGAAAAATTTCCTATTTCTTAGTGGAATCTACCTTGCAAGTAGAAAGCAGAATAGTTAACTAAAAGGAAAGGCTCTCATGTTAGGATGTGACTTTGGTATTATTGGGAGATTTTTTTTTTTTTTCTTCTGTGCTAGGAGTAGATGATTTATTCTATTTGTGATATATATAGCCGTAACACTTAGCCAGACTGAGAAACCCACTAGTTAACTCATGTCTGTCTTCTGTACCTTCACTGGAGTGAATTTTGTTCCCTAAACGTTTCCTGAAGAAGTACATGCATATACACACACCTATATCATATTATTTTAGTTTTAAAATCCACTGAAATATTCATGGGCATGTTCTGATCAACTGAAATATCATTAAAGAAAGGAAAATTTCTGAAGGAAATTACATATGCACTGTCTTCCAAGGTTACAACTTAAGGCAAGCTACAATTACTGCAGTCATGACTGAATTGTTCATGCATGTGCACAGATGGAGAGTTTTAGGAAGCCCCAAAAACTCAGAAACTGAGCTGCTTAAAGACTTGAAGATTAAGTAAAAGTCAAAGGTGGTCTATTTTCTTATATTCTTATATTATTTTTTCTCTTATCTTCCTCATCTTACTAAGAATTGTACATATAGGCCTTCACTTCTTGCCTGGACTTCAGCCAATGCCATTATTCTGTATAGGTTCTCACTTGTGTTGTGCTGTAATAGCCTTTACACTTCTTTAACCCAAAAGAAGAATAGTTACACTAGCCAGATCAATAAAGGCATTGAATAAATTGAACTTTGAACACACACTGACAGTACTCTCCATGGAAATAGCTGAAATATAAAACACCTCATTGTATCCCAGATCTTTAAAAGTTTCTGGTTCTAATTCTCAATCACATTAACAGTCACTTTTAGATTAGTGAAACAATTTGTCTCATTAAGGGTCTGTGGGGTACTAGACTTTCAAGATGTACTTTGAGGGATCAGTTTTTCAGATTCTGAAACTCTTTTGGTTTTATATCCATTACTTAGTCAATGATACTGAGAATGACATTTCTTAGTTTGTAAAAGACATACAAGTAAAGGATCAGCAAACATAGGTAAGATACATCTTTACAGAGCTAGAATAAATGAGAAATGCTTTCAATACACAAAACTACAGAATAATGAATCACAAGACTTCAAAACAAATCAAAGAGTGAGTGAATGCTAAATGAAAAGACACTGCAGCATCTGACCTTGAAAAAATCTGAGTGCAGTGGTGGAGAAATCCCTAAAGTCTTCATTTCAACTTGCCACTTCACCAAGTAAAACATAAGAGACACTAAATTGCATTGTTCAAGAAGCACAAAATAAATCACAAAAAGTAGAGGCAGTGATGCATGAAGCTTTGACTACACCCCAGATAATATTTTCTGTGCTGGTCATCAGTACTACTTTTTATATTAATCAGTGTTGTCTACATTTTTATATATTTGTTTTAGAAGATTATTATGAAAAACAGACATGATAGAAATATGAGTAAGATTTTTGGCTATGAATAAAAATTTAAAATATAGTCTGTGAAAAAAGAGACCAAACTCAAATAATGTTTAAAATTACTGAAGGAATATGCTATTTCTTTCTGTCCCTAAACAGACAGTAAATCTGTAGGTGATTTAAAGGAAATTTTCAGCAAAAGTCACAAAATGGGAGAGTAGGAAGCACAATGAAGGTGCACTACTGACAGAAAAAAGGATCAGAATTCTTCTGTAGCATCTCTATTCAAATTTAACTGTATGATCTAATTATTATTTTAATAATGGAAATATATTCTAAATATACCATTGAAGCCCAGCTATTGTGGAAGTGCTTATCTGCCAAAATCAATGACAATTAACTCTAGTATTCCTATACTATGTATGTCTGAACTGAGAAATTGAGTTTGAGTTGAGTACCTAACTTCCCATTGAAGGAAAGTTTGAAGGAGGGATTAAACTGTGGGGTAAGATAAATAAGGAAACTTTCCCTGAAATTCCCCTCTATTGGGTTTGCATGACAAGGTTTGGGTACTGGGAGGGCTGCAGGGGTGGCCAGATAGGGCTGATGTATCTGATAGAGCCAATGCCAGACAGCTCCAAGTTGAACCTGCTGCTGGCCAAGTCCATCCATGAGGGTGGTAGTGCCTCTGGGATGACATAGTTAAGAAAGGTACAAAAGTTAATGTGCATGAGCAGGCAGAGAAGAGAAGGGAGAATATGTTAGAGAAACAATTCTGCAGACACCAGGGATGGTGAGGACAGAGGGGGAGGAGGGCTCCAGGTGTCAGAGCATGCCTGTGGTGCAGACCATGATGAGGCAGCTGTGCTCCTGCAGCCCAAGGAGGTCCGTGGTTCATCAGAGATCCACCTGCAGCCTGTGGAGAACTCTGCACTATAGCAGGTGGATGCCTGAAGGAGTCTGCAATCCTGTGGAAAGCCCCTGCTGGAGGAGGCTGCTGGCTGGACCTGTGGAGACAGTAACCTACACTGAAACGGGTTTTCTGGCACAACTTGTGACCCTGTGGGGTATTCAGGGTGGAGCCATCCCTTCCTGAAGGACTGCACGTTGTGGAAGGGACCTATGCTGGAGCAGTTCACAGAGAACTGCAGCCTTTGGGAAGGACTCATGTTGCTGTAGTTCATGCAGGACTGGCTCCTGTGGGAGGGACCCCAAGCTGGAGCAGTGCTAAATTACTCTTTTTTCATATTACTAAACAAATTTCTCCATTATACCCAAATGTCACAAATTAAGAAAGCCAAAAAAAACAAACAAACAAACAAATAAAAGACTTAAAATATAAAGAAAACAAAATAGACTTCCCTCATCCTGAAAAAAAAAAAAAAAAAAAAAAAGAAAGCAAAAAGCAAACATAAAAAAACATCAAAACAAGAAACACCTTAACACCCTAAAGATCTAAAGGGAAGTAGCTTTTAGGAATGGATAGTAGATTAATTAGAAATTAGCTGTCTCTTGTCTTAAAAAAAAAAGTCAAACCCCAAACAATTCAAGAAAAATGTTTTTCTTAAATTATCTTATGAGTGTCCTGTTTGTTTTTCTCATCTGAAAAACACAACTGAGCATGCCACTCCAAGTCTAAAAGAAGAAACTGTTCTTCAGAGTACAGTAGATATCTGCATCATGTATTCACACACACACATACACACACACACATTAACTGGGACAATAATGTTTTAATCAGAAATTGAAAAA
The DNA here is from genome assembly GCA_035222235.1 of Margarornis squamiger. Classification (NCBI taxonomy): domain Eukaryota; kingdom Metazoa; phylum Chordata; class Aves; order Passeriformes; family Furnariidae; genus Margarornis; species Margarornis squamiger. Next base: position 94,304,043 of record JAWWTY010000106.1, read on the forward strand.
AAATATGGATCTATCTTTAGGAGTCTTGCCTTTATGCTCTCAAGGTAAATGTTCATATTTTGTTCAGTTGGCAGTTATTTCAGGACATTTCCTTTGAGTGTATGGAAAAATATTTTCTATTTCATAAACCCTAACTCTCTTATTCCCAAAATAAAAAGGTAATCCATGTCTTTGAAAGTATCATGTTTTATAGTCTAGTCATAATACACACTGTTTACATTCAGGACTTACAGATTCTTGTGCAGCACAGGAAGTACCAGAAGAAAACTGAAGCTTTTGAGGGAATATCTTCTATTATATTTCAGGGGATAAAGAAGGAAAAAGATGCAGTGAACAAATTCAAAGGAGTGTTCAAATCAAGAAGAACAAAATAAGAGCCATAATAAAAGTGGAATTCTTTGTAATCATTTAGACTTTGCTGAAGCCTAACCTGGGGTCTTTGTGCACTTGAGTAGCCTCATGTTGCCCTCCAGCTTTGCTGTGTTGCATGCATTCTTTTTCAGATTTCAGAGACCTGACTCCTGCTCTGCATCACAGTACAGTGACTTGAGGTCTGACTTGTTACAACACTGTGACTTCTTGCTGTCACGCAGCTTCAGCTACAGACAGCAGAGTTTGTTCTGATTCTCATCAATGTAATATCTGATTCATCTCATAGCTTTGCTAACACAGTGTGACGCCTTTGCTTGCAGAGCTCAGTACAACACATTGGCTGCAATGTGTTTGTGCGTTATGGGTTTTTTTCAAGCTACGCAAGGTCTCAAATATCTGCGAGGTATTAAAATATTTAATACAGGTTTCAAGTATCTTTACAAAATAAGCTAAAGTATGGTCATAGCAATACCCAAAGGAACAAGTTAAAACAGTTAGGAACAATCAGCTATATAAATGTAAAACATGTGGAAAATACATATAATGAGCGGCTACATTGTAATAACAAATACAATGTACACAGAACCACCATTCTCTGTCACCAAGGTCCAAAAGATACAGAAAGGTCCATATGCATTTGACTAAATTCTCCTGTCACCTGGACCAAACCTATATCCAAACTGCATGTTAAGAGTCGTCTCTAAGCCATACTACCTTGACTGTGCCTTGTAATTCTTTGGATAGGTTTGTCATGAATGCTATTTGGTCAACAACAAATCCAGGCCATCCTAATATAACAAGTTAGGTGATTGGTTCCAGTGCTTTAGGAAATTCTATTGTTGCTGTAAAATGTACAGTATCTGAAATAAGAAATAAGCCTCAGAAGATGAGAAAGCTACCATAATGTTTTAAAGTCAGGGTTTTTCCTTTGTAAATTAGGTCTGCTATGGTATTATCTGTTAACAATAGAACTGGCTACACTCAAATTACTATGCAGGGGACTGGTCAAACTGGTTCAGTGAGAAACTGTCCCCTGTCCCTTGCCTCCCCTGTCCCTGGCCTGTCTTTGTTAACCCTTTCCCTACCCCCTGTCCCTCAAGGTCTAGGATGTGACATCACATCCCCCTTTGAACCCTATAA
>JAWWTY010000106.1:94305654-94378583 GCA_035222235.1 Margarornis squamiger
TTCTCTCTGCTTCCTTCCCTGCTGCCCACATGTGGGCTCCCTTCTTTGGATATTTCTGGGACCTCGTGGGCACGGGGGGAGGGGAGTGGGGAGCACTCCACTCAGCGGTCGCATTCTATGGCATTTTTGGTTTATTGTAATAAATTGTGGCATAGCTATAGACAACATAGTCAAAAGTATTATCTAAGGTCAAGGTGTTCTGACTCTTATTAGCTAGGTTTCCTTCATACAAAAGGAAAAAAAAAAAAACAAACAGTAATATAGTTAAAAGACAAACAGTTTGTTTACTAGCATCACGTAGAAATGTTAAATGGAAAATACAGACAACAGTGCAGGGAAATTTTGCATGCCATTGCAGCATCTAACATACAGCATTTTCCAGATGCTGTAATTATTACCTCTTTGCCACATATACAGGAAACATAAAGTCCCCTTTCTTTTCCACAGAATATATAGTACAGGAAATAATTATCTGTTATAATAGTTCAACTATGACTGAAGTTGGACTATTGTAACAGATAATTGGACTATTAATTTCACTAAGCTAGTCTACCTATGAAAGTCCTTGTGCTGTGTCCTGGTCGTAGCTCTGTGTCATTTGTCTTGTATCATTTCTCCTGTATAAAAAGAAGGGTTTAAAATCACCATTTTTATAGAGATAACATCTCCTATGACACCTCATCTTACACAAATAGCTCAGCACATATGAGACACTGACCTACAGTGTCATCTTTTTGTTTGCAATTTAGCAGCAATTTTAGACTGTATCCCAGTACTGCAAAAGCCTTCCTTTGAAAATCCCTCTGACTCATGGTTATCATGCTGTCAAAATGCAACTACTGCTTCAGCTCGCCCAGACTTACTGAGCTGCTTTTGACCTAGAACCAATACTGTCACAGCTATGGGGAAGGTTCCACAGAGGAAAAGAAATACATCATTTTGCTCTTTGTTGTTGCTCTGAGGTTGACTTTGAGTAGCTTAAAACGGACAGGAAAATAGTCTGCATAAAATTCAGTATTGTCTGAGCTTTTTGAAAATTTTCTCATGATTGCTGCCAGAGGTCCTTGATGAAAGAGGAAGCAGGTATCCAAAAGTTTTGCTTCTTTTTTTATCAGTAGTTCACAGAAGTTATTAATATTATACTTACTAATCCAGACAAATTTAAAATTTTTGATCTGCTATTTGACATATGCTAATCTTTTGATTGTTCCATTGTATAAATTTTTGAGGTGAGGTATGGTGAATTTAAATTCTATTGTCTTGATTTTTTCTTTTTGCAGAGGCCCAACTGAACTTTTGCATACTCTAGTACCTTGTCAACTTTTTTGTTTATTAATTTAGTTGAGAAGAATGAGATTCTTCTTCTGTTGCAGTCTTGGGGTTTGTAGACAATTCACTTCTTTACGTACCCTTTAAAATATCTAAAAATTAATGGGAAGATTTGGTGTCTATTTTCAGAATGTCATTCATTTTTCCTCTATCTCCATCTTGCCATTATGTCCATCTTGTAGTCAGATGGAGATAAAACTGTGTGTCACAAACTGGTTGAATTGACTACAGTACCTCTGAGTGAAACAGCATACTGACCTGCCCCCATGCTGGTGGGAATGGGGGGACACACAACAGTTCAGACAACAAGGAGTTGGAACACCATGCATTAACATTCTTGACTGATTCCCCATCAATAAATCGATGGACCTGTCTTTCAGCCTTCTGTCTTTTATTCATATCCAGTGTCAGGGAGCAGTGAGGATTGGCTGCTTCCTAAGATACAGGGAGACAAGGAAGTCACCTGGGGACTGTTTGAGGGCAGGGCTGGGACATGGGCTGGTAGGTGGGCTGTGTGAGCTGGAGACATGCCCTGCTCTGGCATCACTGGGGCAGGGGCTGGTGGTGGGGGGACTGAGATGGGGTCCTGGGTCATGAGCAAGGTGAAGGGAGGGTGCCTTCAGGGTTCTGACAGTTAAGAAAATAGTCTATAGAAATAAGTTATGCACAACTTAAAATGAGATTAGTTAACTAACTGTTTTCAGTGTCAAGTGGTAGCTATTTAGTTTTCTTTTTGAAATTGTATACTTTGAATTTTTTTTACAAAATCTCGATTTCTGTTAGTCTTGATAAATATAGAGATTCATGCTCCAAGGTAAGTGTTGTTATACCTAAGTACTCTTTTTTTAGGAAAAAAAAACACCTAAATACTGCTGAGCATTAAATCCCAGATGAATTCTAAATCACTAGCAGTGATGCCAGTTTATGTGATAAAAGTACATTCAAAAAAAATTGTTAGTAGAAAGAAGTTATTTTGGATAAAAATAAGAAAAAAAACCCACAAAATAAGTAAATTAGAAAACAGATAAAAAATGCAGAAGCATGACATTCTCATTTGACTTACGAATGTAAATTTAACACTGCCTACCAGAAATAGCATCAATAATATCAGAAGAACTGTACAAGTGTGAATTACAGGTCCCAAAAAAATGAGTTTCTACTTTAGCAAGGAGGAAAATTAAATAGTTCAGATATGCTGAGCAAAAAAATTCTGAATATGGTAAGAAAGATGACTTCCAGCTACCAATTAAGGGAGAAATAGGCAGAGAAAGTTGTAATGAAAATAAAACATTCAAAATGCATGAAGACATTAAATAACCTTTTGAAGCATGTGATGCACTCTAGCAAAATATATTTGCAGAACAGGAAGATTCAGATAAGAGCAATAAAAGTCAACATTTGTGAACAACCTCCAAAGTATTTCAAAGTAAGACAGAACTTAAAACCCCCATAGAAAACTTCAGAAATACTGGCTTTTATCCTGTAGCTGAAAACTGTGCTGATACTGGAAAGTTTTTTCCCTTCCTTTATCTTTTCTTTTTTTTTTTTTCCTTTCTCTTCACTTTCTTTCTTTTCTGTATATTTCCCCTTCTCTTTTCTCTCCCTGATTTTAAAAGAAAATATCACTAAAACAATGCATTCCTCAATATATAGAGATTAACAACACTCTACATGATCTAAATGATCTCAATTAAAGTGAGATATCCATCAATTGAATGAAGCATTTAACTATGCAATTTAGGTTTTACATTTAAATCTGCCATTAATTAATACTAATTTAATGACCTCACAGCAAACACTCTCATTAATGCAGGATCAGTCACCCATGAGCTCTTTATCTTGCTTATTATTTTTTATGTAATGCTTATATGCATAGAGCAAGTTTTGTATTTAACTAATGGGAACCCATTTACATACAAAGATATACATACAGATTGAACTAGAGGAGTCTAAGTGTAGCACAACTGGGAATAGTTTTGTGATTTGCAAATTTCTTCCTATTTAGGACTCTATCACACTTATCTCTTCTCACTCTTTCCAAAAAAAGCTGGGGGTTTGCCTTTTTTTTTTTTTGTTTTTTTTGTTTTAATTTCTCATTTTACACACACCTAAGTATTTAGAACAGACTGATAAACCTTTTTTTCCTAGTCATTCCCTGGGAAAACCTTAGAAGTAATATTTCTGAATTTCTATTCATCGCTTACTCTGTTCACATATGTCTGTACCACTGTCTCCTATTATTTTAGCAGATATTAAACAAATAAAAATGTTGGATATATTTCTAAAATATGCCACAAACAGAACTGCAATCACCTTGCTCATTCTTCTGGCTGACCATAAGCAATGGTGTATAGTTAGCTCAAAGTAAACAGCTGTTAATATGACAATTATGACAAAAAGATAAGCCTATCAACATGCAAGCTGGGAGATGCTTTATTTTCTGTTAGCTTAATGTTTCCTCTGACAGGATATTGTAACAGAATTTTAGTGGTGATTTGATCATTTAGACAGATTGGGAAAGGTCACAGTCCCAGATAACATTTAGGACTAACTTTTTCTCTAGTAAAACCTCTGACTGTCTCCATCATCAAACAAGTAAATACATATTTGTAGGAACAGAACTAGAGTGGGAGGAATCTACTCTTACATGTGAACTCTTTTCAGAATTATAAAGGAAGATCAACACAAAATAAGTTTTCTCCATGCTAAGTCTAGTGCAGATACTCTGAAAGTCTTATGTTTATTGGAAATGCCTGTGTGAACAACATAGAAATGTGTACAATTTTAATAGCAGGAAACAATGCTAATGATCTTTATTTTGGCACTGCCTGCCAAATTAAAGAAAAAAAAAAAACATCATTCAAGTAAGGTTTTTGAAAAGAACAGAAAAATATTTTTTTCCCACTAACCTGACAGCCTTGTACAAAAAGGGAACTTGACTCAGAATAAATTTAAAAGAAGAGCAAATAAGGCTAGACAGTTACAGTATAATTCTCTAGAAAAGAACATTCAGAATTTTAGGGAGAGGTAGAAGCATGTTGAAAACACTGATAGTTCCTAAAGAAAGCTAAACCAACAAGGGCACAGTCACAAAGAAGAAGCAGCAGTGTGAGGTAAGAAAAGGTCAAAAGTTCTGACATTTGCACTTAAATGAGCATAACTGGAAGGAAACTTCCTTTGATATTAAGAGATTGATTAGTGTTTGTCAGAATGTATACAACAAAGCATATAAGACCCAATGATGTTTTATAAGAAGGAGTTTTGAGGTCAGACGTTACAATACTACATCTTTGTGCTATATACCTGACTGGAGAAATACAACAGACACTGCTTTAAACATCGACAGGCATTTTGGCTAACTTATAAACATAGAGGGAATACATGGAATAAAACATAGGATTTATAGTATTAATATCCTCAGGAAATATGTAATTAATAAAGTAATATGAAATTATTACATGCTTGCCATAACTAAACACTTTGATAAAATTAGACATTGATACTTTACTTTTATATTCTAATTATTTTTCAGATAATGTTTTTTTTTCCCCATTCCTAAAACCAAATAAAATCCAACCATATTTCAGCTTAAAATGTTTTTGAGCAAGCTCACTGCACATCAACTTTAATTTTATTCCTATGTTATTTAAAATTGTCTTAATTTGACACATTTAAAAGCCCAAAACACATACAGCTGCTGTAATTTTTTCTTCACATTCTTTTCAACAGGCAGGCCCTGTCTGCTCTCGCATTACCAGCACAGCAGACTTGTGGATGAAAAGCAGGCAGGGCATTACTATGCACTCAAGTACTGCTCTTTCAGAACAGCAGGGTCATACTTTGAGGATTCTGATTAAAAAAACAGAAATTCCAGCAATCAATGATATAGACCATTTTTCACAACATTATGAGCCCTAGACTCTTCTAAGTCTTCTAAGTCCATAGCTGTTTCTTAACACAGACTTGCCTAACATTCACAATGTTGAAATGCAGGCAACTGAGGAAGCAATAGACTTAGGCTGTAGTTTCTTAAGCAGCAGGTTTCATTTCATTTAAGCAGAGACAGTTAAGAGAAGCATGAGCTTTGTTGTTGCTGTATCCATCCCACTGGGATTCAGAAGATAACTACTTCAAGAGCAGTGTGTGCTTCTCCCTGCATATGAATGAAGCACTGCGGAGGATAACAAAAGGTTTTTCCTCAATACCTATCAGACAGGAAGACTGCATGAAATACATCTTGATGGAAAGCAAACATTTTTTGCTACATTAATTAAGAGGAAAAACTGTCCTAATAAATTTTTTCACTAATAATTAAAATATAACAATACAATAATTATATTATATTAAATATATCTCTGATTTTTATAACTGAGGATGTTAATTTAATGACATATGCACTGGTAATATTGTCTGATCCTTTCTGGCTTGCTGTGTAGGAGGTTGGACTACTCTATTTTTTCTTTGTAATTTAATATAGAGAATAAAGAAATACCTAAAGGACAAAGGGTACTATTTATGGTGATATTTAAATAACATCAAAAGTGAATAGAGTGAATCTGCAAAATGGTACTACATTTTTTTCTAGATGAAATAATGTTGGTTTTGTCATTTGAAAGACAAAAGATAATTTCTAGGATTTTTTTTCCTTGCATCAAAACTCTGAAGATCAACCTTTGGTTTTTGCTTCAAAAAACCCCTAAAGTATTTATTTGGCTTGTGTAACAAAAGTTATGATGTTCTTTACTTAACTACTTCTAGATGCTTTTTACCCAGGTATCTACACATGCAACTGTCTTTTGGTTTAGTTAAATGTGTTCTGCTTAGGCTTATATGGTCAAATAAATGATCACTGTGATTAAAATCTGAGTGATCTATATTTAAAAAGAATTACCTGAATCTCTTCCTTGAACTTTATCATAATCTATGAATAATATTTAATCTGTTAATCTGAGCAGTAAATGTCAATAACTTGTACCCCAACAACAGTGCTCGCTATTATCTGTTCTGTTTGACTGTTACTTTATAATTATCATCTGTATTCTGTAATACTTATTGGCATGTTAACTGTGCTATTTCAGAAACACCAGAATATACATAGATGAAACATATTTTAGTCTTCCTGTTCTAGAGTCAAGGTTCAGATCTACAGAAAATCCAAATGTGTATAGAACAATGATAAAAGACTGTCCATCATACCATACACTCAAAAGAAAAGCAAATTGAGATGAGGTGTGAATAGTTTCATTATGTATCTGGACCACAGTTGAGGTTTGTAAGATAATGACAGCATTTGCAGAGAAATGTTGCACATAAACTCCAGAACACCACAAAAACCCCAGGCCCGTTTCTCAGGGAATATATTGTCCTAATATAGTAAGGTTATTAAGGGATACAGCTATAGGACCTGTATTAGTTAATTAATAATTAGACTTTAAGATTCTTTATATCTCCTGGTTTGAGCTCTTAAAGGTAAAAGACACTAACACTAACTTGACGCTCCTGGCTGCCAGGGCACTGATGACCCATATTCAGCTTGCCATCGACCAAGACCTCCAAATCCCTTTTCATGGCACTGCTTTCCAGTATCTCATTCCCCAGTCTGTATGAACAGTCAGGGTTGCCCCATCCCAGGTGTAGAATCCAGCACTTTCATTTGATGAACTTCATATGGTTGGTGATTGCTCAGCCTTATAACTTGAAGAGATTTCTTTGCAGGGCCTCCCTGCCTTTGAGGGAATCCACAGCTCTTTCCAGTTTTGTGTCATCTGCAAACTTGCTTAGTATCTCTTCCAGTCCTGCATCCAAGTTATTTATGAAGATGTTGAAGAGCACAAGATGTAAGGTGGAGCCCTGCAGAACTCCACTAGTGACTGGTCATCCATCTGATATTACCCCATTCACTGTTACCCTCTGTGCTCGAGCTGTGAGCCAATTGCTCACCCACCACATGATGTGGTTATCCAGAAGCTGGACTCAGATTCGCAGTCTCCCTGGTTGCTGGCACCTGGGCATACCAGTCACCAAGGCTACAGTCCCATTCTTCTTGCTGGTGCTCAGACATACATACAAGCCATGGATACCATCAGTAACTGGTCTCAGACTGTCAGTCAACTCAGTAGATATCCCTTAGGTCTCCATTTGCTTCCAAAGACACCTCTGAGAGTGTGTCTCTCTGGTAACTGGTCCTCACCTATGACCGGATCAGTAGCTGACCCTCAGGCCCCACTGTCTCTTCAGGAACTGTCTTGGATTCCTTGGTCCCTGCAGTAGCTGACTTTCAGACCTGTTGACCTCACCATTATTCAGTTCAGACTTACAGACTTCCTGATACTTGACTGCCAAGCCTCTTATTTTACTTGTCGCCTATTTGAATTCTGATTAGTAGGTACAAAATTAACTTTGTAATATTTCATATAAAAATACGCACTTTTCTGTCCTATTGACACCAAATATTACATAAGATTTGGAAAGGTACTTAACATCAAATATCTGTTTCTACTTTTACAAGTTAAAGAGGACTGCTGCAGAAGTTTTGATGAAATTAGTTTTTTGATTCCTGTGATAGTTTTTATCTCTACCAGAGAATTGATTAGCTCTGTTTCATAAAATGATGTTTTTGTCATATTTCTCTCCAACATGGCAGAAATAAATAGAAAAAACTTTGCAGGAAAAGCTCTTTTTAAGAATTTTCCTGCCTAACTTTGTAAACCAAATGGTTTGGTTGATGACAAAGAAATTCTTTTTCTATAATTCCCATCTGAACTGACATTCCTGCTCTTCTGAAGTTTTTCTGTCAATAATTGATATCAATCCTCAAAATAAGAAGTTTTAAAAAGTCACCCATGTCCTTTTTGCATTCCTTGTGCACTCTGAATTTGGCCTTATTTAATTTTGTATTTCATTTAATAAAAGATTTATGTTCCATCTACAGAAAGAGATGGACATTAAATCTCTTTAAAAATCACAACAGGAAGGTTTTTGTAGACACTGATTCTCTCTTTCCTATTCCTCCCTTGTTCTCCTTACCATTCTTTTTCTTACTCCTTCTTTATCTCTTTCACCTTTTAAGTAACTGGATTATCTGATAATTCCTGTTTCTTGGTAGCAATAATTTCCTCACTAGCATAATTTTGTATTGATGAAGAAAAGACTAGAGGAAACATAATCTAGTTTCTTAGTTTGGCTGCTTCTTGTTCACCAGGAATTCAAGATTAAACCTACATAGTATTTCCTCAGTGTGTTCCTAATATGTTTCCTTTGTTTTACTAATCTTTATAGTAGCTCCCTGGCTTTTTAATAATGCAGTGAAATTTACTTTTTAAAATGTTTCTCTTTCTTCTCTTTATTATCACTGCCTATCTACTCAGCATGGGGTTCTTTGCACCATAGGCTGTTGTGCTGGTTTAAAAGTAAACCAGCAGGCGAAATGGACCCACCACAAGAGAGATTATAAGTCAGACTTACAATTTAATGAAAGATATTACAATAAACACACTGACACAAAGAGAAAATTGCTTTCAACTCACCAAAACCCAGTAGTATAACCCAGGATCCCGGGGCACAAGCCCAAAGGAGTTTGTTAGCCCTTGTGCTGAGACCCACTTGGTTCCCCCGAGTCCAAAGCAAAAGGAAGTGAAGAACCTGTTGGTGCAGATGATGGCTGTGGTCTGGTCGAGAGTGGTGATCTCCTCCTGCCGAGGTCCTGCTGCTTCTCTGGATCCAAAGAGTCCTCCCTGAGGTCTTCTTACCCTCACTTATGTACCCTCAGGGAGCACCCAGTCCCTCCCCCAGGGCGGGGACTCACACAATGGGTGATTAACTCTGTGAGTCATGGGGTATTGTTGAACCGCTGATGGCCCATTAACAGCCACGCCCCCTCAGGCTGGTTGTGAAGGTGCTAATGACTCCCTGGGCAGCTGCTGCAAATGGTCCATTGTTCTTGGGAAATGAATAGAAGGGGGTAGAATACATAGCTTTGATCACCCCCACACAGTGATAACTGGTCCCACCTGCTGAACTAGGACAGCTGTGAATATTTTTTTCTATAAAAAGAAAACTTAGATATTCTTAAGAAAGACACAAAGCGAAATAAAGAAAAATAGAGTGGTATATGAATACAATTACAAAAATTTTAAATTTTTTCAACTCATTATGTCATGTGTGATCAGAAGCTGCAATGAAATTTGATACTGAATAAGAAAAAAATGTTTGGTTTCCAGAAAGAACTTGTTTTTTTAAAGACCTTTCTTTTGAAAACTATTTTCCTACATTCTTTTCTACTGCATATTATCGTTCTTTTCTGTACACTACTGTGTCTGGACATTTACAAATGCTGAGTTCCTCACTACTGTACGTGTAGCAGCTATTAAAGATGTTTAGTCATCAGAACAATAATGGATATCCAGAAATGCAAATAAGCTTTTCAAGATTTACACTGTTGTGAATATGTTGCTTCTCAGAGTATCGTACAGATCAGTTTTTTTCAGTAACCAATCCAAACCTTTTTAAAATAATGTTTTAAAAAAAACTGGATGGCAACTTTATGGAACAGATCATAAGGGACACAATTCAAAAAGATGCCCACCTTGATCTGTTGCTTGTCAAGAGTGGATCTTGTGAGCAAAGTGGAGATTGGTGGCCATCTTGGCCACAGTGAACACAAAACCATCAAGTTTAAAATGTCTGTTGACAGGACGAAAAGTGCCAGCAAAACGTCAACTATGGACATGAGGAGAACAGAATTCAGGGTGCTCAGGGAATTAGTAAGTAAGGTCCCCTGGAAAAAATATTTTTGCAGGTGCTGGGATCCATCAGTGCTGGTCTCTTTTCAAACATCACGTCATAAGAGCACAGAAGCAGGTGATTCCCACATATCAGAAGTCAAGCAGATGCAGCAGAGGCTGGTTTGGCTGTGCAGGGATCTTCTCTTGTAAATAAGGCAAAAAAGGAAGGTGTATGCCCAGTGGAAGCAAGGTCAAGTGACAAGGGAAGAATACAGAGATGCTGCTTGAAGGGAGAGCATTTGCATGGTCTAAGCCCAGATGGAGTTGAAGCTGGCCAGGAATGTTGGGGACAATAAAAAGAGTTTTTTCAAATATGTTAATTGCAAAAGGAAGTGTAAAAATAACATGGGCCCATTACAGAATGAGGATGGTCACCTCATGAACAGGGACAGAAATGAGGCAGACGTGTTTAATGCTTTCTTTGCTTCTGTCTTTTACACCCATGATGGACTAAGGGGGTCTCAGTGCCCTGAGCTGGAGGACCATGACTATGAGAAGGATCAACTCCCATTTAACCCTGAAACGTGCAGGATTTGCTGCTCCAGCTGGACCTCTAAAAGTCTATGGGACGTGATGAGATTCATGCCAGAATCCTCAAAGAGCTAGCTGATGTAATTTCAAAACCTCTCTTGATGATTTTTCAGTGGTCTTGGGAATCCAGAGAGGTCCCAGTTGATGAAGATGGTGAACGTTGTCCCAGTTTTCAAGAAGGCCAAGAAGGAGGACCTCAGAGACTACAGGCCTGTCAGTCTGACTTCAGTGCTTGATAAAATCATGGGGAAGATTATTCTGAGAAGGACTGAAAAATATCTGGAGGACAATGCAGCAATCAGTTAAAAAAGCCAGCATGAGGGGAAAGTCCTGCTTGTCAAACCTGATTTCCTTCTTCAACAGGATAACCCACCTAACTGATCTAGGAAAGCCAGTAGATGTAGTTTTTTTTGGACTTCAGCAAAGCTTTTGATACTGTCTCTTACAGGATCCTGCTGGACAAGTGTCCAGCACTCAGCTGGATAACCATCTCACGTGAAGGGTGAGCAACTGACTCACAGGTCAGGCACAAAGAGTTATACTGAATGGGGTAGCATCAGACTGGAGACCTGTCACTAGTGTGGTTGCACAGGGCTCCATCCTCAGCTGAGTGCTCTTCAGCATTAACAACTTGGTTGCAGGACTTGAAGGAATACTAGGCAAGTTTGCCAACAACACTAAATTGAAGGCAGGGAGGCCCTGCAGAGAGACCTTGACAAATCAGAGAGATGAGCAATCACAAACCATACAAAGTTCAACAAGGGGAAGTGCCGGATTCTGGACCTGGGATGGGGCAACCTTGGTTGTTTATAGACTGGGGAATGAGAAATTAGAGAGCAGCACATAGGAAAGGGATCCAGGGATCTTGGTTAACAGCAAGTTGAATATGAGTCAGCAGTGCCCTGGCTGCCAGGAGGAACAACTGTGTCCTGGGGGGGCATCAGACGCTAGCCGGTCGAGGGAGGGGATTGTCCCACTCTGCTCTGAGCTTCTATGGTCTCACCTCAAGGCCTGTGTGTGGTTTTTGGCACCACAATATAAAAATAAAATACATGAAGCTCTTAGAGAGCATCCAGGAGAGCCACAAGGATGGTGGAAGGGAAGCCTCATAAGGAGCAGCTGAGGTCACTTGGTTTGTTCAGTCCGAAGAAGAGGAGACTGAGGGGAGACCTCATTGCAGTCTTCAGCATTCTCACAAGGGGAAGCAGAGGGGCAGGTATGATCTCTTCACAGGGAGGTTTAGGTTGCATGTCAGGAAAAGGTTTTTAGTCTGGAGGGTTGTTGGGTGGTGGAACAGGCTTTCCAGGGAAGTGGTCACAGCATCAAGCCTGTCGGAGTTCAAGAAGCATTTGGGTAATGCTCTCAGGTACATGGTGTGACTCTTGAGGTATCCTGCACAAAGCCAGGAGTTGGACTTGCTGATCCTGATGGGTGTCTTCAAACTCAACAAATTCTATGGTTTTATGATTCTATGGTTTATTAATGTGAATTTTATGTCATGTGTCAGTTCCAGGCAAAATGAATTTAAATATTTTACATTTGAAGAGCTGTTTTAAGGATCACAGCTTATCATATTGGATAGGATTAAGCATATTGTGATTTTCTATTTAGTCAGTTATTATATAATTTGTAACATTATCAACTATTAATTTATCTTTTTATTATGTCAATTAAAATATTATTTGACATACATATAACTGTTCATTTTCTGATGGTTGGTGTTCAGTAAGTATGCTGGAGGTGAATTTGATCCAATATTTATAACGTATCTCACAAGCTCTTATAGAGGGAAGGTCCACAAAAATGTTTTGTGAGTGATGTTAGCAACACTAGTGAAAAAAGGATGATTCACAAGTCCTTGAGTACTTTTCATCTAAGTAATGTTCTTGGCAGGGTGAACACTTGTCTGATTTGGAGAAGCGACAAATGACTTTGAAATGTAACCAGGGTCTAGTCTGCTCAGTGAAGCATATATTATTCCTTCCTATTCTTTATAATGGAAGAATTGCTGCTTGAATGGTTTCCTCAGCTTAATCAACAGATCAATCTTCCATACTTTTCTAGTGCCAGACAATTTACATTTATACCTTAACTTTCTTTCATTGTTCTCCACAATTTAGATGCAGCTTCGACTTTCTTTTGTACCATCATTACATAATGAGGTAATGTATATCATTAGTGCTTACATCCACTTTCAGTTTGACTTGAAACTTGAGATATTTTTAAAAAGTAGCTATGTACATGATTTGACAGATAAACCAAATGTTCTTACACCTCAAAGATAGAAACATTTGTGCAACAAATATACATATATATATATTTTTTTAAGTATGTTCTTGTGTGTTTGATTAAACTATATCTTCTGGCAAAGAATGAAAAATTTCAGGATAAAAAATGATGTTTTACTAGGTCTATAATGAAAAGTAATCTCAGACATTAACTTACAACAGCAGCTTAGACAGCTGGTCATTTTACAATTGCAGTGGCAACACCTTAATTGATCATAAAGTCTTATAAGAAATATTGTAGACTTTCACTGCATTTATTCATTATGACCCTCAGAGGTACAAATGACACATGAAGGAAGAGACCATCAACATAGCAGGAAATGGTAATTTTAAGCTACAATTTGGCCATAGAACTACAGATTGTTTGGGAAGTCAGTACCTCCCATAAAATAATTTAAGGCACTGAGATCTGCTTTTGTTTAAGAGATTTCTTTCTTGTGCTAGTTACAGACTGTTGCACAGCTCAGAGTTTCTTAGAACAGCTGTATTTGTTGTGCCATGCTCCCAGTCAAGTACATGCCCAACTGATATATGGAGTGGGAGGATGTATTTAAAGACACATAAAGTCTTTCTGTTTCTTAGTCCCTATCCTCCTGAAGTCCTGTATCTTGCTAAAATACATAGCAAATACTGAAGGATGGATATTCCTAATACACAATTCCTTCTCATGTTGTCAGATTTCAGAAGATGGAAATTTTAAAATATGCCAGTCAAATTGTCTTGGTGCCTATCTGCCTCTCACACACAAAGGTACACAAGCAGACAAGTAAATGTAACTTGTTTTGGCAAACCCATTTGTTTCCTTTCATATTTATTATCCACTTAGCTTCTAAACCACCTCTATATTTCATATATTCTTGTTTTCCTACACAGAGGAGTTAGAATGTTTCTTTTCCGCATTATTTTATTTTTTTCAAATGTATTATATTTATGCATTGATTTTCCAGGTTTCATTTTTCTAATTCAATTTAGCTATTTTTTGTGTCTTCTAGAAAGTCCAAAAGAATGATATAAACACCGGCATTACCACAGCGGCAGAAGACCTTTTGCAAAAATGACAATAATTATTAGCTGCTATCTAGGAATTTGAAGTTTTCTTTTTATTGCTAGCAGATTCTTGCATTCTGAGTAATCTTCCTAGTCACATGTTTTGTATATAGGCTTTAGCTCACGGTACATTTCTGGCTGTACACACCTGTTTCTGTAACAGTTTCAGTAACTGATTGCTCCAGTAACATTTCTAAAGAACATCTTCTTCCTTGTTGGAAATCATCATGCTTCAGCTCCAGTTACCAGATCTTTTAATATTTCTTACTGATACACTAAAGATCATTTTACCTGAAAGCTCTTCCTCAATATAATGAATGTGCCAGGAAACAGAAATCTGACTTACACCCGGGAGCTATTTTATGTTTGGACCTGTTAACACAAAAAGTTCATCTGCTAAATCAGTACTAACAAATAAATGGAATCTGTATAAACTATGGAGTGATTCCTGTCAATTACAGAACATTAAAGTATTATTCTAAATATGTAGAGGGTGCAAATACATCACAAGTATCTAGAATCCCACACTGCTTTGTGAACAACGGAATCAGAAAGAATAGTCTCACTTAACATCAAGAAGTTGCTTATTCAGTGATTTTTCCAACAGTTCTACCTCTATTTTGTGAAAATAGAAAGAGGCTTCTTTCTATACAATTCTATAAAGTTAGTGCTGTACTTTTCCTTATCATTTTGTTTTGATTGCTAAATATGATCAATTCAAACATAAGACACTCCCTTCCCAATATCCAAACCTATCCTTTAAAATGATATATTTTAAGAAAACATTGTTAGTGATTAAGATGAAGAGACAAAGGAATCAAAAAGGATATCCTGTAGAAACCCATGTTAAATGTCTCATGATGATCTCTTCAGCTACAACTAAGTGGAATAAGCTCTGAAATTCTTAGTACAAGAAAGACATGGACCTGTTGGAGGAGGTCCAAAGAAGGGCCCCAAAAATTATTAGACAGACTATTATCATCAAGATGGGCTGAGAAAGTTGGGGTTGTTCAGCCTGAAGAAGAGAAGGCTCCAGGAAGACTTCGCTTTCAATACTTAAAGGGGAATTATAAGAAAGGAGAGGACAGATTTTTTAGTAGGACCTCTAGTAATAGGACAAGGGGTAATGGTTTTTAACTAAAAAAGGGTAGATTAAGACTGAGTATAAGGAAGAGATTTTTTATGATAAATGTGGTGAAGCAGTGGAACAGCTGCCCCATCTCTGGAAACAGCCGAGGCCAGGATGGTTGAGGATCTGAGCAATCTAATCAGGTTGAAGATGCTCATTGCAGGAGGAGGTGGACTAGAGGACCACTAAAGGTCCCTTCCAACCCAAGCTATTCTATGGTTATGTAATTCTATGAAGACAACCAAAATCAGGCAGGTTTTGTTTGGATTTTTTTTTTCTGTTTGTTTGTGGGTTTGCTGGTTTTATTTTTGTTTATTTCCTCTGGAGGGACACTAGTCTATAATTTCACCTGCTTGAATTAATTCAAAAACTCCTCAGCTGCACTGTACTGATTTTTTTTAGCATACTTACCACCATGTTTAACTGTTTCTCAAACAGCATTGTCTACAATGCCCTTCCTAAGCTCTAAAAAGTTCTGATTGCTATGAGATATCTGATAAATTGTTAGCAATTCTATAACCAAATTCAAATGAAATTTGTTCCAATACATGAACTAATCAATATAACAAATCTTTCTTACTGGATCTCCTTGTTTTTAAAACTATGAAGTATTCACAAAAGGATGACTAAAAAAATAGTATCTTGACTCTTTATTGTTATTATGCATATTCGATTGCTACTTCAAGTCACAGTGAAGATATAATTTCTCCATATGTTTAGGCTCATTATAACAGAATTTTAAAACAAACAAAAACTAGGACAAATCTTCTTACTATGTGAAATATTTCAGAGGTACTCAGCTGATAAATTTAAACTGAAGGAAACTGCATTAAGCTGCAGTCTTGGAGAACACCTCTTCTCATCATGTAAGAAGAAAGCCTTGTTCTTCCCGAAGCAAATTCTCTATCTATACTAATATTGTTTGAAAGCTTTTTTGCCTCCATTTTAAGCAACAGAATCAGTCTTGAAACTAAATGTAAATGAGGTAAAATGAATTCCAGAGTGTTATAAAGAAATTTTAACATAAAAATTATTTACTTAATTATACCAGTCACTTCCTCTCACCATATACTTTTACACATTTTTAGTTTATTTTTAAGAAATGACTGTATCATCCACATTCTACTGAAAAACACTTGTAGTGCTTCTCAGCAAAGAGAAATCCATGTAATGACTCTGCATTGGCCCTAAAATAATCACTTTCAAAAAGTACAGGTGCTACAGGGTACTCAACAGTGTTGATTTACACAGACAGTATTTATCAATTTGTTCTCTGGTCTACCTTCACTTATCAAATCACATTCCCCCATTCCTCTCTTCTCCTGTAGCCTGGCACAGTAAAGCAGCTTCTAAATTTAGCTTTTGAATGCTTGTATTGTATGTCTCCAATTCAAACTTCCAGTTTCAGAGCCAAGCACTGAAACTCAGCTCCGTTCACATTACATGAGCTTAAAGGCCCAGACATGAGTGCAAATATATACAACTGAGGGTAAAGAATTTCCAGGCGTGGGACATTTCTGATCTATATCTTTGTTTTGCATCTTCAAGGCTTCCATTATGGTCTAGGACTCAGAACATAGTTTGGAGTAGGCACTTTTGCTATATGGCTATGTGGCTCTGCATCTGATGCTATTTATAAACTAATGTCTAGGTAAGAAAACAATTTGATGGACTGCTTTGTAGCTGTTTCTTTCCCATTTTAATCTCTGATTGATCATTTTCTTCTTACAGTCCTAAAAACATTCACAGATCAACTTACATATAGATCTAAATCTAAATCCTGTGTCAGGATTTATGTCATTAAGAAGTCTGTGAGTTACCCTGAGGTACAGAAGTCTCACAACAATCAGGTTTTCATGGGTCATGTATTGCAGATCCAGCTTCCTTCTTTTGGCAAATAAATAAAAACCAAATGTTGTGGTATCAAATTAGGCATGCATCTACCTCACACCTGAGCTTGTTTGGGCTTCACAAAATATTCATTTACTCATTCATCTCAAGGAAAGCAAATAATTGTGTTTAGATCATGAAATGTTTTTACCCATTAAATATAGATTTAATCTCAGATGTAGGGTGCCTTTTTGAGCTTTTTTTTTTTTTTTTTTAATGCAAAATTCAATAATACAATTTTATGGAATAAAAATGAAACAATGCAACTAAAGTGAGCATCTTAACTAATTAAAGACATCTAGTAAGAATCTGAAATCTTCCTGTGTAAAACTTCTCAGGGAGTTACTATCCATTCATGGATGACATAGCCAAGCTCTGTAAGAGAGGAGCATTGACTGGCTTTTTGTAAACATATGAAATTTCATATGTATTAGATATTTTCACAGGTTCTTATTAATTTTGTACTATAATACAGGATTTCAAAAAATCTGAGCTTGCTTTCCTGAGTCAAGTACAACAACATAAAATATTTTATATCGTATTTTCAACAGTCTGTGGTTAAACTCCTTAACTGTATTTAAGTAATAAGTGACAAACATGTTGCCATATGTATCATTCCAGATTTTCTAAACAGCTAACTGCCATTAACATAATGAGAATTTGATGCAAATGACTTCTTAAAGAGTCCAGTAAGTTTCTTTTGATGCAAGAATAGATTTTCAAATCTGCCCAAATTTCATTTAAGAAATGAATTCTCACTGATTTTAATGAGATTAAGAAATGGTAGCTCTTTCTTTATGTATGATGAATGTATTTAATTATTAAAAAATAAAATATAGAACAACTTCTTCAGTAGTTGTTTGCTTAATAATATTGTTTCTGATCTTCCATGTCTGCTCTAAGGAAAAGGAGCTCTACTCCAAAACAAGGAAAAGTAAACATTGTCATTCATACCTGTGAACAATCAGAGAAAAATATTTTAATAGAAAACAAAAAGAATTTTTTCATTTTAGGAAATAAAAAATAAAGGTGAGTAGATGAATCCATATTGAATGTTTACTTCATTTGATTATGCTGCCAAATATATTCATTTTAAAAGATTACTAAAAATGCAAAATTGTTATAATTTATAATATTTTTCAACCACTTATTGTTAATAGCAGAACTTCACTCTGGAACTGGTGATTTCCTTGTCTAATAAGATCTAGTATATCATCACCTTTGAGTATCTTTCACTGTCACTTTTTAGATTCTCTTGAGTTTCTCTCCCTCCTCTCATCTCTGATGCAATTTCATCTCTTATCAGACACTCAAGCAGTCTCCTTTCCTCTCTCCTTCCATCTTTTCATTCCCTTGTTGCTCTTCAGCTTTAGATCAGTCACAAACATTTTGATGTTATCACCTTCCTTCCGATAAAAAAATGTTTCTCTTGTGCGCATTTCATTTTCTAATATAGTGCAGTGATGTTCTAATTTTTGTAACATGCTTTTGCGGTTTAGGTTCATCTGCTTGAGTTGACTAGAAGCTATTAAATACGTCAAGTGTTTCAGGGCTAGCTATTGTGAGATATGACATGATCTGTTGAGCTTTACTTTTTTTTGTGGCACATACCTGATTCAGACATGGAATAAAGTGCTGTTTAAATCTTCTCCATGTATTTTCTATACTACCACAATGCTCTATCCTTTGAGCTTTTTCATTACTTTGTATTTCCGTTCAGGATTTATAAAAATAAGTACTCACTCTGTTATTGCCTCATGATTGTTGAGAATATGCTAAATCAGCAGGAGTGTGGTAATGGGATGAGATCTATCCCACTACACCTCTTCCACTTTGTCTGATTTGTAACCATGCTAACAGGCTCTGCTGATACATTGATATTATTCTCCAGACCTGGGAAAAGGCCTACTTACCCGGACTTATTTCACAGTGTCAGAAAATCACCTCCTAGTTGGTCAAATAGGAGTCAATTCAGGTGAAATAAGTCAATTTATGTTGCAGTCAGGTATTCTGTCTCATTATTCAGATCATCTACACTCTTACTGTTAGTTTTGAAGTTTTAAAAATACATGGTTTGGATTCTTCAGTGGCATTTTAAGATACAGCAAAGAGACAGAGTCTATCTATGCTTATCTAACTTCTAAGACCTATGGACAACAACCTAGTCCTTGATCACTATATTTTATTTTTTTTATTAGACTGTCTGTCATTGAGGTAGAACAGCCTTCTCTTTCTCCTAGATAAAAGTGCTGTGATAGACTGTCCATTTACATTGTGGCTAATGGTGCCTCCACTTCCAGTCCTTCCCTATCCATGGATATGTAGGATTCCTGGAATTTCACTAGGCTTTTGTTTTCCTGCCAAAATGATGAAGTGTTTTGATTGTCTCACTGAAAGTTGGAGTGCATTCATGAGCTGATTCATCAGTGTCCCATAGGCTGGGATAGGATACTGGGGACCACCTTTTTCATATGGGATAACTGGGTATTAATGTGGCCCTTTCTGCACAGCTAGTGACCCTGACACACAGGAGAGAGGTTCAGAAAATATCTGCTCTTATACATCCTACACAACTATATACACTACTTCTTTATTCAGTAGTGAACACAGGCTTTTTTCATTCCCTTTCAGTTTCTCTTTCCACCAAATTTACTTTCTGTGAGGCAGATTCCAAAAAAGACTTATCATGTCCTGGGTCTTTGGGTCAGCAATGTTTAGTAAAAGACCTCTCTTAAATCTACCATTGTAAAAGTAACTGTAATTCTAACTTGTGGATCTCTCTTGTGACTTTTTCTCTCCTGAGGTTCTTTATTGAAAATATCTTCATTATCTGCGCACTGTCCTTCCTGGAACTGGGTAAAATTCTATAGATATGAAGTGTCAAGGGCTGCTGAAATTTCCACATATTTATGTCTTTACTTTTTTAAATGAAAGCTCTGAAAATGCATAAACTAAGTTATATTTCATAGAATCATGGTATGGTTTTGGTTAGAAGAGACCTTAAGGATCATTCAGTTCTAAGTCTCCTGCCATGGACAGATATACCTTCCACAAGACCAGGTTGTTTAAAGCTCACTTCAACCTGACCCTGCATTCTTCTGGGGATGGAACATGCACAGCTTGTCTTGACAACCCATTCCACTGTCTCCTTACTCACATAGTGAAGAAGTACTACTTTATACCTAATAATAGCATAGCTAAGAAGCCTAATTGCAAATAAATCTCCTTTCTTCCAGTTTAAGGCCATTAATCCCTATCCAATCACAGCAGTCCCTCTTCAGTTCTCTCCTAGGGACTGAAAGTCTGCTGTCAGGTCTCCCTGGAACCTTCTATTCTCCA
The DNA here is from genome assembly GCA_035222235.1 of Margarornis squamiger. NCBI lineage: Eukaryota > Metazoa > Chordata > Aves > Passeriformes > Furnariidae > Margarornis > Margarornis squamiger. The sequence continues at coordinate 94,325,991 of JAWWTY010000106.1, forward strand.
TGTTGAACAACCTCAGCTCTCTCAGCCTGTCTTTGTAGGAGAGGTGTTTCAGCCCTCTGACCATCTTCGTGGCCTCCTCTGGACTAGCTCCAGCAAGTCCATGTCCTTCTTCTGTTTGGAGCCCCAGAGCTGAACAAAGGTGGGGGTCTCACCAGAGCAGAGGGGCAGAGTAACCTCCATCCACCTTCTGGCCACGTTGCTTTTGATGTAGCCCAGGATATGATTGGGTTTGTGGGCTGCAAACACACATTTTCAGGGCAGGTTATTCTTCTTATCCATCAACACTTACAAGCCCTTCTCCTCTGGGCTATTTTCCATATATTCTCCATCCAGCCTGTATTTGTGCTTGGGATTGCCATGATCCAGGTGCACGACCTTGAATTTGGCTTTGTTGAACTTCATGAGATTCATACAGATCTGCCCCTCAAGGCTGTCAAGATCCCTCTCAATGGCATCTTTTCCCTACGCAGTGTCAGCTGCACCACAGAGCTTGGTGTCATCAACAAACTTGCTGATGGTGCACTTAGTCCCACTGTCCCTGTTGCTGATAATGATTGCTTACAAAAATATGTAAAAGATATTAATTGCTTAAGCAGACCTAGGTACACACTCTCCTCTTTCCCTTTCACTGCTACACATCATAACAGTTCAGTGGAACTACAATGAGCTTGCCTTCCACAAAGTCTCAGCCTGGGAACAGGGACGCTGCTTGGGTCCTAATCCTCATATAAAACCTTACTTTGGACAATTCTGTGGGGGGATAGTCTCCCATTATTCATTCCATTATGAAATATTAAAATAAATGTGAAGAACAATGAACAAACAGTATATTATAGTTCCATTTCTTTACTTCTTGTATATTTCTGTAACAACTGTGGTGAAAAGCATGACTGGCTTGTTATATGTTAATGAAAATTATTGGACTTTATAGTAGTGAGAAGGATACTAGATCTTGTGAAGGTTAAACATTTTGAGTGGTTTAGTCCTGTAGTTCATGCCATTCGAGTTTCCTTCTTCTTAAAGCATTCATTTTATGAAGTTAATTTTTGTTGTTGTTGTTGTTGTTGTTGTTGTTTTTTGTTGGTTTTTTTCGTTGGTTTTTTGTTTGTTTGTTTTTGGTTTGTTTGTTTGTTTGTTTGTTTTTTTTTGTTTTTTTTTGTCTTTTTTTTTTTTTTTTATGTGGTGTGTGATTTTTCATCTGTTAGTCTGGAAAGTGAAATGCAGCAAGTAAGGTCACCACTCAAGCAAATTGCCCTTTGATCTTCACCTTTCCTTCTGCTATGATGCAATGCACATGTTGAATTTTTATTTTGTCAAATATTTGCATTTGGGTGAAAAATATGTTCATTTTTTTGTTTGCATCTGTTGAAATTTTAGACACAGAAGAAGGATATTTTTTGCTATAAACGTGAAATATAGTTTCAAGGTTATAATCCTTTGGTGTCTATTTTCACTGTTACTTTGTGAACAGCATTTTGAATTACACTGACTTATATAATCTTTTTCCTCAGAGACACATCCAAAAAAACCCGAAAAACAAAAAAACCCAAAAACCAACCAATCAAAAAACCCCAACCAACCAACCAAAACAAAACCAAACCAAAAACAATCACAAAAAAACCAAGCAGAATGGAGAAGAATCTCCATGTGGATGACCTTGCACATTTTATAGATAACAGCCCCTCTGGGGCTGTATAGTTCAGAGGCATAAAATGGACAGATTTCAAACTGTAGGAGTTCTAGAGAGCTTGAAGTAAGGGGAAAAAAAAAAAAAAAAGACAACTCTCATCTACTATGAGCATTCAGCTGTGAAATAATTACTCCACTGACCTCGTTTTACCACTGACATCCCTGAGAGCAGAGATTAATCAAGGTTGAGTGCTTCTGAAAATCTCACCTTTAGTGTCAGTAAGAAACCCTGCCTATTCCAGATTCTCACTTTATCTGATACTTTAAGGAACTACCACAAAACCTATGATAGCCCCTGCAGGGTTGGAGGGGCAAGGAAGGGAGGACAGAAGAGAAAATATAGGGAGACATAAATAATCTTTCCTTCCCTGCATCTAAGTAAAAAGTTCTTCAGTTAAAATGTCCCAATCTGCTTGTAAAAGTTAATCTAGTCTTTAACTTTATGCCTCAATATTATTTATGATTATTAATTCTACTTCAAACTGGTTTTAATATGTAAATTAAAGCATCACACTCTAACAAAGAAAGTGGTGATGGATTTTGCTGACAGTAGTACAATGACTAAATGAATCTATCTTTTTATTACCATTTTAATAATATATTGAGGAAAACTTCTGAATACATAGTGGATGTGTCAGAGAGGTTATACAGCAAAAGCGATTACCCTGAAGATAAAGGACAACACTGCCACCAGCCAACTGAAATTGTGACTTTTTCTTGTATACACATGAACAAAAGTCTTGCTGAGAATAATTATAAACTTACCAAAAGGATCTGGAAAAAGGAGGTAAAAAAAGTTCACCTTTTCCATACCAAATGGAGAACAGTAGCTGAGTAAATAGAATATGCTAATGTTTTTAAAATTCCAAACAGTTCACAAACACTTTGCATTTTCCTCATGAAGCATTTCAATTATGAATAAAAGGCATTTTTATGTAAGCAGGAATTTCCTACTGCCTACTGTGGAAGTAATATTCTTATGAATTTTGTGTGCGGTTAAAAGCAAGAGCTGAGGTTGTGAAACTCCTAGTGAAGCAATGGAAGTCAAAGATAACATGAATTGGATCCATACAGGCAGATTTCACCCATATTAAACATAAAGCCACTGCTGTGTTAAAGTTGTGCTGTCTACTGATTTTCTACAAGTCAAATTTTTTTGTAACAATGTTGTTTATCAGCACATCATCCTTATTGGGTCTTCCATGAATTTTCATAGCAAAAATTATGAGGATGAGAACAGAATTGAGACCTTTGTATGGATTTTAGTTTTATTTTCCATACAACATAGTATTCCAGAGCGGAACATTTTGGCCCACTGTTCTTTTACACAATGTAATAAGGCAGAAATATTAATGCAAAGCAATGTTTTGCTTAGTTAATGACACTTAAACAGAATTAATGTCTTAGAGATTTTCATGTCTTTTCAATGTCTAATCATAAAAATATCTTGATAATGAATATTCTTCATATTGTAACTTGCAATATTTTATATAAATGAAACAAACATCCATTAAAGAACATCTAGAAGTGTATTTTCCTGTATTAGTCTAACCTTATCCACAGAGTCAAAACCCAAGAAATATATATGTTTAGGCAAAACAGTTGTATGTTTCCTAGGATATAAACCTTGCTTTTCAGATTGGTCCATATTAAAATAATTGGGAAGTTTAATTCTCTTAGGGACTTAAGAAAAAGAATCTTACTTATAAAGTCACATTTCTGATCTTCTGTAAGTCTCAAGGGTTAGTTTTGTGTTCATTCTTCCTTTCATTGGTCAGAATGAACATTTAGTGATATGAAAGTAGTACTGCAGAATCCCAAAACATTGCATAAATGGAGGGGTGACACTGATAAATGGGCTCATTTTTATATCCTGTAGTGCAGGACTAGCTAGCACTATTGAGTGGCTTTAGGATGCCCCATTCTCTATATTGGCTTCCCTCTCTCACTTTTATAAAATAGTTGTGCTGCACACACTCATATGAATTAATTGTCGTTGCTTTTCCTGGTTTCATTTTTTCACTCATTCAATAGTTTGAAAGTCTCCAAAGGTACTGTAATACCTCTTTTCAAAGAATGTCAACACTTCTAAATGCCATTTTACAAGACATGCTTCAGGGTCTCTGACAAGAAGGCATAGCAGTTTTTAATCTATACATTGGGAGAGCATTTTCTGTTTCTTTTCTTAATTCACAAACACAGGGGCTATCCTTTACATAGCTTCTGTAGACTGTTTCAATTCCATTCCCTCTCCCATGTTATTTATTTCTTCAGACATCATTTCAATCTTATCTTTTGTACAGGTCACTGGCAGTGGCAGCTTATAATTTCTGGCATGGATTTGCACATGTCTAATAGAGTGCTTGTATTCTGCAGATCTTGGTGGAGGGTCTTCTAAATAGGGAGATCTCAGAAATGACAATTCTGGTTATGAAGCGTTGGTTTGGTTTGAAAGCACTAGTTTTTGTCAGTTTTGATTGGTATTTCAGCATGGTTCAGTCTGAAGACACTATCAGTGAACCAGCAAATTGTATTTTTACAGCACCCAAAGCACACTAAGTACTATGTGAGACAGGTAGGTCCTTTTATTTTTTTTTTTTTTTTTACTTTTTTTGTGCAGAGCAAGCAAATAGTAGGGTGTGTTCAAGTGAAAAAAAATTGTTTCTAACAATAAGACAACAAATTGTTCCTACTTCAGATCTCTACATCCTGTTTGATATACTGTGGGGAGTATGTTTATGTGTAGCTAGAGTAGCACTTTGCGTGTGGACATATACACACAAACACACATTAATACTTCTTATCTGTTTCCTATGCACACATATATTTGCATTTGTGAATCTAAATGCATAAAAATTACACAACGTATTTCATGAACATTAGTTGTGCTGACAAAAAAAATAACAAAAACAGCTGAGTATCATTCTGGACATAATGGGAACTAGAAGCAGTTGCCCAAGACAAGTGCAATATGCACATCACCTAATTGTGGTATGTTGTAAAGGCAGCAGTTCTTGCATTTACTGGATTCTAATTTACTGTCAGTGTTTTGTTTCTGTTAAAAGCAATGCTTTTTGAGCATACTTTCCACGTGGACTTCAAAGAAAAAGGAGAGGAATGACAAGCTGCCATTCAGCTGATCACTGATGTTGTGGTCTCTATGGTGCTATGACTAATTCCTACTGAGTTCAAAATCCAGGGGAACCTCAGCTCACTGTCTATCACAGAAGCAAGGTGCCAAGTGTGCTCCTTCATTCAACATTGGTTTCCCTTCTTCAGTGAAAACTGTAATCAAAGGATTCCCATACAAAGAAAACACACCTACTCTGTTGTTTCTTCTCCTTGGTCAACTGTTTCTGCAGATGAAGCAGTTCCCTGTTCTTGTGAAATTCCTAGGTTCTATTGAATATATTTTCTTACACTAACTAGGTCTTTACTACAGTATTACACCAGTGGGCTAAACATTCACATAGTTGAAATTCTAATATAGTCCTGAGCTTATTTTACAGTGAAATGGCTTTCGTCAACCTTTCTTAGCTGATAGTATTTACCTATGTGGAGGTTTGGGTTGGCTCCCTGCCAAACCCAGCTGCTGGCCACACAGACTGCCCCCTCCCAAGAGAGAAGGGAAAAAAAAGTACCCAAAGACAATTGTAGTAAAAGTGTGTGTATATACATATATATATTTTTTTTTTCACATATATTGTAATTATATACAATCAAACACTCTGACTCTACAGAACAGGGATTTCAAACAACCCCAAAAGGGAAAAGGGGGAAAAGGAAAGGGAAATGGGACAAAAATGGGTAAAAAACATAACAGATATGCAAACACTTGTAAACTCAGGGAAAAGCTCAAATAAAGTAACACAATAAATTCTCACCAAACTTCCCTCAAGAGAAGCAGTAGAAATCTCCGCTCCACCGGGACAACAGCTCTCAGAGAAGCCTCAGCTCATATAGGTAAGAGCCAAGCCAACACACTGACCTGATGTCCTCCAAGCACACAAAAGAGAGAGGTAACTTTCCTCCTCGTCTTATATACAGCTGATTACGTGAAGGAATGGTGTGGAATACTTCCTTAGTTATGACCCTGTTACCAGGGAAGGCCCAGATCAAAACCAAGAAAACTAAACCCCCACAACCTAGTTTTATTTTCACATCTTTCTCATAATCTGTGCTTTGTTGGTTTTGTTGAAGTTTGTTAACAAAAACTTTCTGTAATTCTCGGCTCCATTTACCTCAGCTGCATTTACCTCCACTGCTGTTGACTATAGAGTGAATAGATTTCAGGACCACACCACAAGGCTGACCTTTCTTGCAAGTTTCCTACCTTTAATTTCACTGCAGTCACTGCCCTGAACAAGAAGTAAAATGGACATCTTTCTGGAGACCATTTGTACTGGCTGAAGGTGGCAGGGGTCTGTCAGTGGGGGATCTGCAGGAGTTGCCTCTGTGAGAAGTGGCCAGGGCCTGCCTTATGCCAGAAAGTAACAGGATCCAAAGTGGACCCACCACTGTCCAAAACTGGTCCCAGAAGCCAGGATGGTGGTATCTCTGAGATAATATATTTAAGAATGGATAAAAACTTCTGTGTGGCAGTTTTGAGGGACAGGAGTCAGAAAAAAAAGTGTGACAAAAATTCTGATAATGCCAAGGTCAGAGAAGAAGGAAGGGGGAGAATATCCTCCAAGCACCAGATCAGAGATTCCCCTGATGTCTGAAGGTGAAGACCATGGTGAAGCAAGTTGTTCCTATGCAGTCTGTGGAGGATGCCATGCTGGAGCAGGTGAATGTGCCTTGAAGGGTGCTCTTGTTTGTGGAGAGCTTGCACAGGAACAGGTTTTCTGGCAGGAACTGTGGTCCATGGGAAGAACCCACACAGAACCTGAGGAAACTGAGAAAACCCTCATTCTCCACATGCCCTGTGCTTCTTGGTTGCAGGGTAAGAAGGTAGAAGAATTGGGAATGAAGGAGTGAAATTCAGCCTGGGAAGAAGGAAGGAAGGTGTTTTAATTTTTGTCTTTGTTTCTTACCATCCTACTTCATTTTTGAGTAGGAATAAATTAAATTATTCTTCCCTAAGCCAAGCCTGTTTTGCCTGTGACAATAATTGATGTGATCTCCCTGTATCTTGACTCAGGAGCATTTTCATCATATTTTCCTTCCCTTTCCTGTTTCAGAGGTGAGTGAGAGAGCAGCTGGGTGGTGGTCTGGCAGTCAGATAAGGCTGACCCACCAAACTTGAAATCAAAAGAAAGGCAAAAAAGCCTATGCCTGGGTCATGTCAAAGACCACAGAGTGAGTTCTCCAGACAGTAACAAATTAAAGTCCTTGTTTTCTAAAATAGGAACTTGAACACAGAGATAAAATTAGCTCAAAAAGACAAGATTCTGAATTTTATTTTATGTTTACTACATTTATGCATTTTAGTAACTTTTTTCCTTTTTAATTTGAAAAATGTGCTCGAAATTTAATTTTATAGTTAACATTTGTCAAATTTTTATTCAGTTTTCATTCAAATCCAATAATGTTTTGACAAAAATAAATCTGCAACCAACAAAATAGCTCATTTCTCCTTATTTCTTAATATTTATGTTCAGTCTGATGTTATTCTGTGGGATTAGGTATCTATTTTACAGCTTGTATGTCTAAAAGAAACATGTGAAACACTTGATATCCATCTCTCTCTTCTTAATTTATCTGCCAGCACCTTGCTGCTCACCCAAGCGTAAGTCATCTTCCATCTTTACTTCTGCCTTCATCACATGAAGTTACCAAAGCATGAGTGACCTAAGAAAATGAAAGGTTAGTTTACCCTTTTCTCTGGCCTTGTTCTTACAATTTTGATGATTTCTAATGACATGCACAGAATATTTGCAGTACTGCTGCTAGTACTGCACATGGAAGTCTTGCTTCATGTTTTTTTGTTTTTTTTTTTTCAAGCCAAAGTATCCTCCTGTCTTCTAAAATTATTTGCATAAAATATGAGATTTTAAATTTAATCCCTCTTCACAAGGAGAGGAATAACTAAGATTATAAGTGATGGGCAAGCACAGCCAAACAACTATTGGCCAAGTAATTATATGACATTGGTTTACTAATCTGTTTCTACACTGCTCCTTATTCAGAGTTTGCTTAGGTTTATCAGCAGAAGTTCTGGTTATCAATCAGGCTAAATTCTAGGGAAAACTTTGATAGTACCTTCAACTCAAACCAAGTTTACGCACCTGCTTATGCAGACTAATTACAGAATCTCAGGATGAGTACGGGTGGAAGGGACCACAGTAGGTCATCTGGTCCAACCTCCCTGCTCAGTAAGAGTAATCCTAGAGGGCTTGGCACAGGATTGTGTCCAGATGGACATTGAATAGCTTCAGTGAGGGAGACCCCACAACCTCTCTGGTGAATCTGTTCTAGTGTGCAGTCACCCACACAGTAAAGTTCTTCCTCATGCTCAGGTGGAACTTCCTGTGCATCAGTTTCTGCTGCTTCTTCTTGTTCTATTTCTTGGCACCACCAAAAAGAGCCTGGCTCAATCCTCTTTCCAGCCCTTTCTCATAAGAGCGATGCCCCAGTCCCCTAATTATCTTTGTGGCCCTCCACTGGACCTGGTCCAGGAACTCCATGTCTCTCTTGTACTGAGGAACCCAGAACTGGGCACAGCACTCCACATGTGGCCTCACCAGAGCTGATTGGAGGAGCAGGATCTCCTGCTGGCAATGCTCCTCCTAACACACCTCAGGATATCACTGACCTTCTTGGCCACAAGGGCTCACTGACGGCTCATGGACAGCCCCAGGTCTTTCTTCACAGAGCTGGTTTCCAGGAGGCCATTCCCCAGTCTGTACTGGTGCCAGAGATTATTCTTTACTAGGTGCAGAACCCTGCATTTGCTTTTATTGAACCTTAGACAGTTCTCTGCCCATCTCTCCAACCTGTCAAGGTCCTTCTGAAGGGCTGCATGGCACCCTGGGATATTGTCCACTCCTCCCAGCTCTATATTGTCAGCAAACTTGCTGACTAGGCATTTATCCCTTCATCCAAGTAGCTGATGAATAAGATAAACAATACTGGGCTCGGTGTTGAACCTTGTGGGGACACTGCTAGTGACAGACTTGTGACAATGATCACACTCTTCAGGATCTGCCATTCAGCTAGTTCTCAGTCCTCCTCACTGTCTGCTCCTCCAGCCCACACTTCCTGAGCTTGCCTATGAGGATATTGTAAGAGACAGCTTCAAAAACCTTACTAAAGTAAACGTAGAGAATATCCACTGCTCTGCCCTCATCTGTCCAGGTAGTTATTTCATCATAGAAAACAATTGTGTTGGTCAAGCATGATTTACCTTTAGTGAATCCACGCTGACTATTCCTGATCACCTTCTTGTTATCCATGTGGATAGAGATGGGCTCTAGAATGAGGCACTTCACCACCTTCAGGGACTGAGATGAGGCCGACTGACTGGGAGCTCCCTGAGTCATCCTTCTTGCCATTTTTGAAGGTTGGAGTGAGATTTTCTTCCTTCTGGTCCTCGAATGCTTCTCCTGATCCCCATGACCTTTCAAAGATGATCATAAGCGGTCTGGCTATGATGTCTGCCAGCTCCCTCAGCACTCATGGATGCATTCTGACAGGGCCTATGGAATTGTGGATGTCAAGTTTGCCTGTTCATAATTGCTGTCAGATCTCTCAGGTTGGTCACCTGGAGCACAAAGTTCCCTGCATGGCTAAGAAGCGTATAGTCTGTTTTTCTATGATTTTGAGAACTAAGTGTCTAAAACAAGAATGCAGGCACATGACTTTAGTAATGTAATTAAAGCATGTAATTTTGGACCTGAGTCACTTTAAATGAACAGGGAAAACTTCTGTGACAATCCAGCCTGTTGATGCTGAGCCATTATGAAGCTAGGAAGTCAAATCAGCTGACAAGAGAGAAGGAACATGGGTGAACTTAACACTGACACAAGCGTTGACAGTACAGGCCTGAAACCTAAAGAGCAATCTAGCAAAATGCAGTTCCCCCCAGATAAACAGCACAAAACCATGCAAAATGGAAGGTTAAAATAATTTCCACACTTGCAGCTATGAAATTGTGATGCACCTCAGATCTCCTTCAAGAAAAGCTTCTCTGACACTATGAAACTTTTGTTTGCAAGCTCCTTACCAATGCAGGAGTATCAGTAATACATTGTGAAAACAAGTACCCAGTATACAAAAGACAGTCCAATTACTTAGTGTTGGCTAGAAACCTGAGATGAAAAGATCACTGCCTTATCTTTTTTTCTCCCCCAGTGTAGAACCTGCATCATATATTAGTTCATACAATGAAAATCTTATTTTTTCTATCAACTAAATTTATATAATAAGGAAAGATCTAAGATTTCAACTTTCAGTTTTTAATAAAATATTTGTATTTAGATGGATGTTGATATTAACAAATGGATGTTGATAAAATAGATATTTAAATGAATGTTGATAGGAAAGCAGTTGTTACACAGGGTCAGAGTCAGTAACACATAAAATTAATTCTATCAACTCTTAAAAGCATTTTGGAGGGTGTATTTAAATCAATTTTTTTAACCAGATTAGATCAGGAAAATTGGCCCAAAGAAAGGGTGACCTTGCCAGATATATTTGCATAGCAACATCAATTAATACTTATTGTCTTCTATTAATAAGCTACAATAAGAGGCCTGACATTTCACAGAAAGGTATGACATAATCTTGTGTTTGAAATTTAGAACATAAAGTCTATTTCATTTTAAACTAGACCTGTGCACCGTTACTGTGAAGAAAACAGTATCTCTTTTTTCCATCTTTTCTTGGTGCTTATTTTTACTATTTTTGTTAGTGGCCCTATTCAAAGGAGTTACTTAATGCTGCAGTGTGTTCTTAGCTGCAATAATGGAACAAATAGCCAAGTCTGAAGAGGGTAGCCTGCTCAAATCTGTGCAATCTTTAACAGATCAGCAGTGTTTTGCAACACTGCTGTTAGTGACTCAGTGTCTTTGTTTTTGTAATGAATCCCTATTGAATAGGATCATGGGAAATATCCAAGTACACCAAATTTCTCAGGCACTTAGCAACAAACATTGAATATAAAAGGAGTTTTGGTCTCTGGTCTACAAATATCATGAGGTCCATGAACTCTTTCTGAAGTTCTCGTGTGGTTTAATGTCAGTAAGCAGCTCAGCCCCACACAACTGCTCGTTCACTCTTCCACAGTTGCATGAGAAAGAGAATTGGAAAGGTGAAAGTGAGAGAAATCATAGGTTGAGATAAAGATAATTTAATAGGTTAAGCAGCAGCTGTGTATGTAGGCATAGACAATAAGGAATTCATTCAGCACTTCCCATGGGCACGCAGGGCTCCATCCCATGTAGCAGAGACCTCGGAAGACAAACACCATCTCTCTGAATGTCCTCTTCATTGTATGATGAACATGATGCCATATTGTGCTGGATACCTCTTGGGCCAGTTTAGGTCAGCTGTCCCAGCTGTGTCCTCTACCAATTTCTTGTGCAATCCACATTCTTCTTACTTTCTGGCAAGATGGTGTGAGAAATAGAAAAGGCCTTGACACTGTGCAAGCACTGCTCAACAACAACTAAAATATCACTGTGTTATCAGCCCTTGTTTACTTACAAATCCAAAAGGCAACACCAAAGGAAACTATGAGGAAAATCACCTCTATCCCAGCCAAAAGCAGTACAGATACATGTTAAAGTAGTAAAGATCAAAAGTAAACCTATTGCAAATTCAATATACAGAGATCTGCAGCCTTACAGGAGATGTTTTAGGTATGAATTTATAAATGCTGAAACCCAGTGATCAGGAGATCAAGGAATCTGCCATCGCTCATTCAATTTAACCATATACATATGATTACACTGCAAATGTTCATGTTTTCACTATATAGAATAATTTATTACAATTAACTGCTGTCCTATCAATGTTGCTTTCTTACTATTTTCAGTTAAGCCCTTCATCATGAGATGAAGGTTAGAATACATAAAATCTAACAATAACTTCTGAATAAAATCAGTAAGAATTATTTTCAATGGCTAAAACTTTTAACACATGAACTACAAGATTTGAAAAAACTTCTACCTATAAAAGTAAAACTCAGCTGAACTCTTGACGTGGATTTGAATTCTTCATCATATTTAGCACAGTTAGGGTGCAGAAGTCTGTTTAACATCAGTACCTTAATTTGGAGACCAAAGATGCTGCAAAGTTCTTGGATCGAAGATTAGATTTAACCTTGAAACCTTCTGCTTCCATGACAAATTAAATTTTTCATGCTTTCAAGTATGACAAAAAACATTTTTGGTGTTATCACTGAAAAAACAGTTTATATGTGGTTGTCTCCCACCCCAGCCAAATATGTGTTCTGGTCCTATTTCTAAGGGGTTTTATTCAGGTTCCCCCTGCTCTGTCGCCTTTCCCTTCACCCCTCAAGCCCCAAAAGGGAAGGATAGCCACAGAAGTTAAAAGAGAGATCATTAGGACAAAAAGATGATGATCACATGGTTCCCTTCTGGTTTGCAGTTTTCCAGGCCTGCAGGCATTTTTTCTCCCTGCACAGAACAGTCGTTTTCTAATTCCAAATTTGCAGTTAATTCTAGAATTGGTTAATACTGTTGCCAAAATGCTGTAGGTTAGACAAGCTATCTTTCCTAGAGGTTGGAAACTGCTTTTGGTGCTTACTTCATGAGAGGAGTTTAGTAAGATCCTTTCTAGGACTGTTGGTGATTTCCAAAATTCAACAACTGAAGAGATTGTTCAATTACATTACCCTACTCTTACTCTTTAGAATTCTGCTCTCTTAGCAGTAAAATGGAAGAAGACAAATAATATGATTTTTACATTCTTTCTCATCTTCAATAAAATGCATTTGTAAATTTACCAATATTATACTAATATTTACCAATATACTAATATATACCAATTTACCAATATATACCAATTTACCAATATAATACCAATTTTGTGACCTGTAAGAGTAAGCACAGATTAAGTAGGAGGAATGTCATAAAAAAAGCCTTGAAAGTAGAAAAGATTAAAGAGACAGTTATACTATCAAGAGGAATAACATGTAGGGGGAAGAGAAGTAAGCGTGTTTTTTTCCCCTCAGTCAAGAACTTTCAGAAAAAAATATATGCTGTAGAGTTTAGTTTATGAACTTGTTTTTTGTTCATCTGAGTCACACCATCATTTCAGTTGTGAGGTACACATAGTTGGAAATTTTTTAGTTTCATATATGAGAGATTTTTTGGTCTACTATTACAAATGAAAATAAAATACTGCTTTTATTCGTTTTAACTGTAACAAGCTTTTCTAGGTTGCCATTCAGATTTTTCCTTCTGTGTTATAAAGTTCTTCCTCCCCTATACAAGATGCATACAAAACCCTTGAAAAATACAGAATATTTACATTAGAGTGATCAATATTCCGTACATGATTTATGCAAACTTGCAGCTTAGCATATTCTCTGTATTTAGAACTAGATATGCATCAACACTAACACATATAGACCACAGAGTACCTACAGCTTTGTAAAAATCTCTTTTCCCCCTTCAGCCTAGAAATTCAGTAATAAGTTAAAAATGTGTGAAGGGACATGGAGGTGAGTGAAAATGGTGAGGCTATAACACACATGGGGATAAACCAATCATAGTTTTCAGAGAACAGGAGCTTCTCATGCTTTGGAAATTTCCTACTTTTTTGGCAATTGGCTCTTTTATTTCTGTTTAACAGTCATGACAGTTTATTGCTGAAAAATAGATGTGAAATAAATTGAATTTCACTCTCATTTCTTTCTCCATGTTCCTTAGAGATTCTAAAACTGTATCCATACAGGATGTTCTTGAAGTATAAGAAAAAGATACTGTCTGATTCCTATCCATAAGAGGCATATTATGGCTTTTTCTTTTTTTAAACTTTAGTTTTTAGTGTTAAAATACAAAACTTGTTCCATTCTGAAATTAACATGCAGCTGTTGTTTTTTTTTTTTCTTTTCTCTTTATATCTTTGGTACTCTGATTAAATGTTCTCTACTGTGATATCTGACTAGAAAAAAACACCTTTCTTCTCATAATTGCTTGGACAATATAAGACTAGCAACTGAATAACATTCTTGTGGTCACCAAGCAATATTCACATTGATAAAGAAAATGAAATAAGTTTCTATGTAAAATAGCACCACAAAGATGAGAGCAAAAAAACCCCCAAAATCGTTATACAAATCTTTTCACAAACTGTTTCCATGTGATTCCTAGGTCACATTTTGAGAAGCTCCAGGCAGCAGGCAAAGTAATGAGAATACAACTTAGTGACAATTTTCTACTTACTGTAATATTTTGAGTTTAAAAGTTCAGATGAAATGTGAAACTTGTGTTCAAGCTCACTGAGGAAAGGATGAAAAAAACCCCAGGAAACAAGCAGAACGCAAAAATGTAAATGAACTCAGACAAGATTAGGTAAAAGGAAAATTGAATATAGAAAATCGGTGCTAAACAGCAGGAGAAAAAAAGAAAAAGGGAGAAGAAAACGTTCATGTTCATGTGCTCTAATTAAATGTGACAAGTACAACACACTCCAGTATTAAGACACACTCTAGAATTAATTCCTTAGGCTTTGTCTAGATTAGCAAACTAAACAGTTTAAGGGCAAATGCTTAAATACTTGCATGTGAGCATTTATACTACCAAGTCTCTGCCACAGTTCTGGCTTTGACTAGAGCAGACTGAGGGTGGGGTGAACCAAAGCCAAGGAGTGCTCCTGCCAGCCCTGCAGAAGGGAAATCTTCTTGGTTTCTGGAAGGGTGAAGCAGTGGAGAGTGCAAAGACATCTCAGATACATGGGTACAAATCTTGTTTTGCTTTTTGCACTCAAGGGAAAACTATGGCTTCTGCACAATTTGGTTTATTAGAACAGACATATTCAATGCTCATTCAATGCACTTTAAGTACATGAATTACTCAACCTTCTGCCCCTCTGCCTCTAAGCTAACATACTACTGGCTTTATATCACTGCAAGAAGTCTCAGTGAAACAACTGGAAAAGTTGGCATTTCACCTCTCTTTCGTAATATTCCCTTATTCTTTGTGAATACATGTTAGTATTTCTGTGGAGTTCATTCAGGGGTTGAAGACAGCACAGCTCCAAATTTTGATTTTGCCATATTTTGATTGATTATGCTAGCTAAGCTGAAATTATTTATTTCTGTACATTATTTGTGAAGTAATACAATTTATTACTATCTAGTAGCACTATTTTCTTGATGTGTATTATAGTTGTTTGTCACGGTCCGCCAGGGAAAGAAGGAGAGATCCACACTCAAGGGGTAGCAAGAACAGAGTGGAACTGTTTATTAAGGGAGCATGGGACATTTATAGGATCAGGGCTGGAAGCTTCTGGAAAAAAGGAGGAACCGGGACAAATAAGGGTGGATAGGGGTGGAACAGAGCTTTATAGGGAGTTAGGGGGTATGGCCAGCCTTATGATAGTGCCACTATGCACCACCAGCCGGCCAATGAAAAAATTGGAAGGGGAACTGCCTATGGGCTAGCGGTAACTGGGAAGAGATGGGGGAAAACAACCAATAGGAACAAATGGACAGACAAATGGAATAACTATCTAACTAATACAACTGTAGAACTACCTAACTGAAACAAAACTGCATGGGAGCCGTAACTCTCGTTGTTCAAAGTGTGTGCCACTCCATCCTTTCATAGAAGTTTTCTTCTTTTTCTCCTTCACTGGTTGGGCCTCCTCCCACAGTTGTTAGCATTATTGTTGCCAATATTACTAATGGCTATTCTGATCTTCTGATCTTAGTACTAGCAATATTTGTATAGTATATAGAACCATAGAATGGTTGGGGTTGAAGGTGACTGTCCTAGTTACAGCAGCTGGGACCAGTGGGTGTACACTATGTGGGTGTAACCAAAACTGTATTTTACGTCCTCTATGTCACTTCTGGTGAATTGTTAATAATGGATTGTTTGCAGCAGCTCCCCAGAGCACACCTGACACCTCAGGCTACAAGCTGGGTGTTAAGGAATCCTGTGAGGCATAAGAATGTTTTCTGTCTTCACACCAGTGACTCGGCCATGATAACTCCCCTTTGGGGAGGCATCAGTGCCTTCACACACAGACTGAGGGGTCATGTCTGCTAACGGGACAATTAGGGATTGGCACAATAGGCAGTCGCAAAGACCTAGACCATCAAAGATTTCAAAAATATCCCATGACACACAGAGTTCAATCACTGATTGTGAAACTCCCCACCCTGAGGGAGGTACTGGGCATTCCCACCTGAACATAAGCATATATAATCTTGGTGTTTTGGGATTTCTGGTACCACTCACCAAATCCAGAGAAGGACCAGAAACTTAACAGGACTGTGACTGACACTCTCAACAAGACTGCAACCACCATCCTCACCAACAGGTTTTCTTTTCCTTCTACTTTGTACTCAAGGGGACCACGTGACTCTCAAATGGCTAACAAACACCATTCCGTCCATGCCCCAGGGTGCTAGGTTATACATCTGGGTTTTATGGGTTAAAAACAGTTTTTCTCTGTATCATTGTAATGTTTTTAAATAAATTGTGACTCTGACTTGTAATCTCTCTTGAATCAGATTCATTTCTCCCCACGGTTTACCTTTTAACCAGCCCAGTGACCTTGAAGAACATCTATTTTAGTAAAAAGCATTGCCTGAATCACAGTTGTCTCATAATGGTAAGGAAAACTGTTACAGATGTACATGAAACATTATTTTCAGGTGGATGAATTCTGCTAGTGATAGTAGTTGTTGTGGCAAATAAAAGTGGACTGAAAATTATTTCTGTTAGAAGATTAAAATAGCAAATATAATAATCTGATATTCAAATTATTTTTAAAACTACATAGATTAATCTAAAAGGCATGATGCCATAACATGTTAAAAAAATAAGATGTACAGCCAGTTGATCAGTATTCATAGGACATACTTAGAAATTAGAAACTTTAGTAAATTTCCCTGCTGTAATTTCTATGCCATTTCCTAATACTGTAGGTGGGTAGTCATACTAATAGTTTTGAATTCTATAAAAGACACTGAACAGGACCAGAATATATAAACTATGCAGAGATTAGAAAACATTTATTGAAATTACTAGGTTCTTCTTACTGCACATTTAACCCTCATCCACGTAAGAGTCTAAACTTCCTGAATACCGTTCACACATGTACTTGTAAAATTGGTTCATTCTCTACCAAAAGGGCAACAAATATTTGCAAAGTCTAGAAAAATGTGAGTGAGAGAGTCAAGGAGATTGGAAGAGTGAGCAAGAGTGGAAGAGTGAGCAATCTACGAAACAAATTAAAATGCTATAAAATACTTAAGGAGAGAAAATAGTATTATACTTATGCTGTGTAAAGTTGTATATTTACAGAATTATCACTGAAGTTTGCTATTACATTTTTTACTCAGTCAGTTACTCAGGCTAACTACTTCAGTATCTATATTTCAATTGCTTCCATATGTAAAGCTCTTTTGTCATCCTATTACCACAAAATATTTGGAAATTAATGAAAGCAAGCTATCTAGTTGTACATGCTACAGCTCAGTAGCTTACAATGATAACAGATGGATAAAAACAAGCAAAGTCTGAAAATACGTTTTTATAAATTCTGCTAATCTCGGTATGAATCATTCAAATGCTGATAAATCCAACATCTGTGCTTTTCTAAAATAGAACAAAGACAAAATAAATGTTATGAAGCAGATTTTTTTCTATATTTCAAAATAAATTTGCTTGCTGATGGTCAGTGATTACAAGTTCAACCACATCACTCTCTTGGAGGCAAAACTTTCCTTGGAGAATAGTAGGGAAGCTTTGAAAACTTGCTGTATTGCACAGAGGTCTTAAGTGGTGATTAACAGAAAATCTGTGTTGGAAATAATGACTAAAAGAAGTTTTAAGTATAAAGAAAATAAGCTAATACACACTGAGGAAAAGCTCATGAATATGTGAAAATGAGTTGTACACATCTGTATGGGCTGCAGGTCACATATTTAGTTAGCAGGCATTGAAGGAAGAGTCTGTAAAGAAGAGAAACAGCTGCCTGTTTCTCTGTGCAGCCAGCAACACCTCTGATAAAATAAGCTAGAAACAATTAAAATCAGTGGGAGGGGTGTCATATAATAGCTCAGCTCTCAAACACCTGAAGTTAGGAGATGACTACTGAACAAGAGTGGTGTTTTAGGAGAAATAGGAGAGATTTATTTTTTTTTTTTAAATTTTAGAGCCTTTTTTTCCATTCTGTAATAATTCTGAGCTCTAGAAAAAGACTCTGAAGCCCAAACATTCTTCATTATCTTCATA
Organism: Margarornis squamiger; assembly: GCA_035222235.1. NCBI lineage: Eukaryota > Metazoa > Chordata > Aves > Passeriformes > Furnariidae > Margarornis > Margarornis squamiger. The sequence continues at coordinate 94,344,062 of JAWWTY010000106.1, forward strand.
AGTGAAAGCATATTTTGGCCCAATTTATTTTTTGACTGAAGTGGAGATTGAGCCAGATAGTCTCCACAAATCTTTTCCAACTAAGAATCCCTATGATCTGTTGATTTCATGGTTTTTATAACCCGACACCTGGAATGACTGTGGTGTTCTACTTTCATAGGTGTGAATTTCTTCAGTAAAATATTGAGCAAAGCAGTTACTCAAATTTTTTCTTAGGGAGTATTTGTCTTTAAAAATTAAGAAGCACAAAGGAAAAATGCAAATACTTGAAGAAAGAGGTGCAAATACAGAAATAAAAGTGATGGGATAGCTTATATGGACAACTCCGGGTTTATTATGTAAAGGTCCTGTGCAGCTGCCAGCAGGCATGATGTCACTTTGCAGGCAGTCACCAAGGTCACTCAATTCAGGGGGTTTTGTATGCCAACTTTCACTCTTTTTGGACAGGAAAGCAATTAAAATCTCTGTTTAAAAATAGTGAAATAGCACAGTCTACTTTCTGAGGTATCAGGAAAGACTGGAACAGAAATACGCCAGGGAAAATAAGCAGAGTTTGTCTCGAGTGGTACAGATAGGGGAGTTACTGAGTTGAAGGACTGTATGTCTGTGAAAAACACAACCTGAAAGGTAACAGAATAAAATAAGAACCATGAGTGACAGTGGCCCAAAAGGCAGAAGACAGAGATTGATACATGTGGTCTTGAGAAAGACTGGAAATGAGGTTGTGAAAGAAATTAAACCTCCTGGAGTGTGCTCCTTCTGTGCTGGAGATGGCAGAACTGCTCCTGTGCCACAATACTGAGTGAAAACTGACCTGGCATTGCAAATACACCTCATCAGTACCTTCAACTATGTAATATAGAATTGATTTCATATTTCATGCAAAATACTTTTAAAAAAGGAAACTTTGCATGACATGGCATACAGGATTACTTACACATGTCAAACCCTCATTCATTTTACAACCTATGTCTAACTTCAAAGTCAGGTGAATTCAGTTATTTTAGTTTAAGAAACATTTGGAAATGTTCCCAGGTTTTAAAAATGTGTGTCTAAACTGTGGGGAAAAAAAATGGTGCATGTCTCACATCTCTTTTTTGACTAGAAACTTGTAAATAAAAAATAGCAAACAGGTGATCTGTCAGGTTTTGGAGAACTCCAGGCACAGTAACATACACTTTATTAGTAGTATGTACCATAACTGAACACCTGTTATTTTGCATCTGTGAATTCATACAGTTTTCTGAGTAGGGTTATATTTAATTTATTATTCCCATATGAAATCTTTTATTAAATTTTGATGTCATCTCCTGTGAAAGTCTCCCTGTATCTTCAAGACCTTGTAAACAAGGTATCTATCATACATAGAAACCCACAACTTTAACTTTGCAGTATCTTGCCATGATCTCTGCACTTTCTCTTTCAAGACAGAATTATGCAAAGAGTACACCTTTCAATTCATTGAGAGTCAAACTTTAGTCCATGTCTGTCTCTGGACACTGAACTCTTTCTAAGTGCTCTGTGTAATGTAAATATGAAAAGCAGGTTTTGAACCACAGAATCAAGCAATCTTTAAGTTTGAAAAAGACCTCTATAATTATCAAGTCCAACGATTAATGTAGCAACACTGTGTTCACCACTAAACCATATCAGCAAGTGAAACAATCACAAGCCTTCTGTGCACTTCCAGAGATGGTGACTTCACCACTTTTAATTTATTATGTTCCAGACTTCTGCACCTCAAAATGATTTCATTTTCAAAAATAAACTAAGATAAAAGTTTGAAAATGAGCGCTCTAACTTTAGCATAAGATTTTATAGATATGGCTTTCTTTGAACTTACTGGAAATGTTCAATAAATTTGCCAGAAATTAATATACAGATAGAACGCTTCACTAGGCATTTTTTTATTCAATAATTTATTATTTTGTAGTCTATTTAAAAACCTACAGTGGTTCCTCTTAATGATGTTGAATTTTATTAGTGATCTGTGTTGCACATTTCAGTAAATAAATATAATATGAGAAAGGAAAATTATGAGTAAAATATTTACTTCAAGTGTTTATTGTCTTTTATAGGTCTTGAAAACCTGCTAAGGCTCTTTGGTCTGAAACATTAGAATCTTACATTTCAATAAAATAAAATAATTAAAAAAAAAAAGAAGATAAAAAGCAGTAATGGCAGGAATATGAAGAAAAAAGTTATATAATATTTTATGTAAGTATACCCATGCATAGCATAGATACTTCTCTTTCTGAATTCATATGGTCTTCTTATTTTAAGCTTTCAGTACTAAAGGACATGTCTCCCCATGTGTTTTTATCGAGCACCTAATTCATTATGATTTGACCCAGGTGATCAATGAGTTTCTAGGTACTTTTCGTTATAAATATTAAATAAACTGTGTACTCATTGTCATTTTTCCTTCATATCTCAGTGATGACATGGAAGGAGGCAACACGAAAACACTTTCTGATTATTTTGTTGCTAATCTGATTAATATAATCCTCTTTCTTCATCAGTCCTGTGCATTACTGTGGTACAGGAAGGATTGGACCTCAAGGTAAATATTTACATTACCCTTTCAAAATGTAGGGGAGTATATCAACAGCATCTCTAAATACAGAGCTTTGAAGTATTCCCTGTAGGCTTCGAAAATGTAGTGCATACTCTCAGGCTTCATGGAAAAATAAATGCTGGCTGGAAACCAAGTTTGACAAACTTTGGCAACTATATTAGCAGTCATTTAATCTAATTTTTGCCATCTAAAAGTTAGATTGTACTCTCACCTGGAGTTCTCATACTCTCAGAGCAGAGACAAAGATAACCTTGAGAAGGCTATTTATTCTCCATGTCTTGCATATATGTGCTTTGGTATTGGATGAATTACATTAGCACTACCTCTGATCATGTCTTTTCATGGTTAAAAATTATTTTAATCTCTAAAGCATAGATCATTTTTTCTCTTACACAGCACCTCAAGTAGCTTTTGACTCCTGTTCTTACAGTGGCATCTGGAAACAAAAGGAAATGTTAGACACTGTAGAGTCATACAGCAGGAGGTGATACTGACAGAGTTTGCATTTCACATGGGCAACACAAAAAAATACAGAAAGGGATATAACCTCTGTTAGCTGAGTATGGCAAGGCATAAAATTCAGAGAAGGGCAGCAAGAAAGATCAAAAGTTAAAGAAAAAAAATCTATACACAGGATAGAAAATGTTGTTTCGATCTGGGAAAGACTTACCTGAAGGAAAATACTCGGATTCTGAGTAGCAAGGGTATATGAAGATGGTATGATTTCTTTCAAAAAGAAACAGGGTAATTTCATGGAAGAAAATCACTGAAGCAATAGTAAATACAAAGACAATAAACATGACTTAGAAAAATCCCAGAAATCTGCTTTGCAAACGGTTTAGACTGGGAGATAGTTTTGCAGAAATATGCTTGGTTTTTGACGGCTGTCTCAGAAAGGCCACCCGCAGACACAAGTTGCTCTGCTCAAACATGCTCTGGGTATTCATATGTTTCTCCTCCCTAACCTGCATGTATGCAGAGGAGAGCACTGGCAATGTTTAGCTTGGGCATGAATTACAAGATCAGTCATTGTGATCATGCGCTCTCAGTAAGTTTGCAGACAACACAAAAGCATTGATCTGCTTAAGGGTAGGAATGCCCTGCAGAGAGATCTGGACAGACTTGGTTGATGGGCTGAGACCAATGGTATGAGATTCAACAAAGCCAAGTACCGAGTCCTGCACTTGGGTCACAACAACTCCGTGCAGAGCTACAGGCTGGGGGAAGAAAAGGACTCGAGGGTGCTGGTCCACAGCTGGCTGAAGATGAGCCGGCAGTGTGCCCATGTGGCCAAGAAGGCCAAGGGCATCACAGACTGTACCAACAACAGTGTGGCCAGCAGGACCAGGACAGTTATTCTTTCCCTTTACTTGGCACTAGTGAGGCCATACCTCGAGTGCCATGTCAGGTTCTGGGCCTCTCACTGCAGTAAAGACCTTGAGGTGCTGGAACATGTTCACAGAAGGGGCAACAGAGCTGATCAAGGGTCTACAGTGTAAGTCCTATGAAGAGCAGCTCAAGGAGCTGGAGTTGTTCAGTCTGGAGGAAAAGGAGGCTCGAGGGAGACCTTATTGCTCCCTAGAACTCCATGAAAGCCAGGTGGGGATCAGCCTTTTCTCCTAGGCAACCAGTGACAGGACAAGAGCAAATGGCCTCAGGATGTGCCACAGGGAGGTTCATGCTGTACATCAGGAAGAATTTTTTCATTGAAGGGGAGGTGGTGGAGCTGCCACCTGAAAATGTTCCAGAAATTACCAGACATGACATTTACTGCTATGGTTTAGTTGGAAGGGTGATATTTGGTCAAAGGTTGAACACGGTGATCTTGGAGATAATTTCCAACCTTAATGATTCCCTGATTTTGTGATTCTATGTAAGCAAACCAGCTTGGAAACAAAAAATGTAGTGTGCCTGTTCAGCCTGCCACAGCCACACCTTTTGAGAGCGAGATGTCAGTTTGCACTTATTTTCTTCTCTCTGAGGAGAGTAATTTGCTCCCTAGAGCGACTCTTTTAGGACACCATCTCACCAGGTGCACCTGGAGAAGGAAACTGTATGCACATGACATTAACTATTGTGTAATTGCTGGTCCTGGAGTGTGAATGAATATTTTCCAGGAATCAGCATCCCTCATCTTAGCTCATATTTTGGTAGCAAGCCCAAACAGCAAGAAGCTTCTGTCATGTCAACACCGCTTTGTGCAGAGGAAGTGAAATCTGTCACAATCCATGTTTATACTGTCTGTGGGGTGCAGACTCCAGAGAACACTATTCTTCCTTCTGGGTACAGGTTTCCTGGCTAGGAGATCTATTGGCATCACTCCAGACTGCAGTCTGAGAGCAAAGTAGTATGTGTGCACTGAGCAGAATTGGTGACACGGTAGTAAACCAAGCTTCTTTGTCACTTGAGGTGCTACTTTTTAGTTGTATAATAATTACTATTTTTAAAACTATTATGCAATAGAGCAATCATATTATCAATGTTTTATAGCAAAGTGACTTTAAAATAAAACAAATAGAAAGTAAACATGGGTTGGAAAACAGAAATTAATATTAATCTAATCTGATGCTATTATGAAAAACAGTGTTATTATGTATACATGGCATAGTGGTTATAGATTAATATGGAATATCAATATAGTTTTGATTAAAATCCAGACAAAGTGTGACAATCTGCCTAAAAAAAAGAGAAGCAAAAAAAGAATTACCAAACAAACACAAAAATCCACAATGTTGTAAAAGGCAATGAAGTATAATGAGATTATTCACAGTAAACATTTTTATTGCAATATATTACTTTCCTTAAGTCAATCTTTAGAGCAGGCAGTGATTATCAAATTAATACTGTACACACTCCTTACCACTTTGTGGATTTAATATTGTTAACTGAAACCAAACCAATTAGTATACACTGATATACTGCCCTTCAGACATCAGTAGATGAGGCAGTTTCATGGTATCAAAATACATAGGAAGCATATGCTGTACACATAAAAGTATTTTGCTGGGTTTTGTGAAAAGTAATGAGATGAGTAGTGCTTTATGCATTGTGTAGTGATACCTTTAATTTGGACTCTGAAAACAGAATCTTCATGAATGGTTTCTTTGTTGGGTGCCTTTTTTGGTTGCTGTTATTGTAAGGGGGTTGTTCTTTCTGAGCATACATTGGATTAATGAACCAACATAACTTGCAGACACAAAGAGTCTGAAAGTGGCCATAGGCAATTTCTCTAATGTGGTTTTTTTGTTGCCTTTTTGTTTTGTTTTGTTTTGTTTTGTTCTGTTTCATGGGTTTTTTAAGACTTAGCAATGCTACAGACTAATAGCTTATTGCAGTCACCTAATGAGTTGAAACTTAAGTGAGATAGAAGACACACAATGGAAAAGCGTGAAAAATTGAAATGACAAGGTTGTTAAGGTAACTCTGTCTGGGTAATGTATTTGTGAAGCTTATTATAATGCAGTGAAATGAAAACTTAATAAACATATCTAGTCATTATGAAGAAGAAAAAGACATCTTATTTAACTACAAGATGCGGGGATTTGCTGTCCCTGTATTGTGGTGGAAATGAAGCAAATTACAAACAGCATTCGACTGCCCCATATGACTGGCCCATGCCAATACAGAACATTAAAAAGTAATTTTAAGAACTTCCCTTTTCACATTAACTTTATAAAACCAGCTGACTTTGTGACTTTGCAAACGAGAATTTAAATGAAAATGTTCTGTCCATTGAGAGCATGAGAAGAATGCTAACAGGGTTTTGCAATTACTGTCATGATGTACTTTTAGTGCAATGTTTTTGCTTATTTAAGTAAACAGTTTCATGCCTACACATACTCACAAAACCTGACATCAAAGAAACTGGATAAAAAGAATGATTCATCATCCTGTCATACCATGGTTTGTTGAAACATCATTGTCTGTGTGATTCACTAGTACTCATGTATGTTTCTCCTCTTGCTGAAGTCATAATCTGTTTTGACTAATATGGTGTATTAGGGCAATACTCATGCTGAGCTTTACTGTGCTCTTAGTCCTCTAGTTTTCTCAAACTGCTTGTCTGTAGAATTTCAGAAAAAGCAGATAAAGTAAGTAGGTCATCCAAAAAAGCTTTTGAGGTTATAATGTTGATTGGCGGTAGATAATGAGAAAGCTGAGATGGAGAGACCAATAGTGATGAGTCTCAGATACAACAACATAAAATAAAGCCGCAGATAAGAGACTGGAAGAAAAGGAGGAGAGTATGTATCAAACTGCTATCAAACCATACTACTGCTGTCCTGAATTTGGCATCTGATCTGGAAACTAAGTCCAGCATATGCTACTTGTCAAGCATGACTGGTTTTCCCACGTAGATTTCAGGTTGCAATACATTTTGGAACTGGGTTAAAAATGTTGTTTATGTGCTGGTAGAATGCATCTTCATTTTCGGTAGCAAGGTAGACTGCCAGTTGGTAATTTAATGATATACAACACTGATGATTTTGTTTATCTTTGTAGTGGAAGTACGTGGTGAAAGTAGAAAACAAATCCAAAATTCACAAGGAAATACTGAGACAATTAGAAATATTTTGCAATTAGATATTATCATTACACTACTGGCAGATTCTTGAGATGTCCATATGATGTTTCTACTTCACTCTTTTTGTGAACATTTTTTTTCCAGGGGAAAATAAAAAGAAAAAAAAAAAAGAAAAAATGTGCATAACTGATTGGTCTAGGTGCAAGGTAGAAAACTTTACATGTATCCTTAGTATAATTTGTATCCAAAAAAAGGTATTCACAAGAATCTGTGTTTTTCTTGTCTTTCTGTCAAAGCTTGTAGCTTTGCTAGTTAATGTGCTTCAAAAATAATTCAAAGATGAGTTCTGTAATTTTGGATTTACAAATAAGAAATTATATTTTATTATCCAGTAGTGGCTTTGTCAATTAGGAAGTTCTCTATACATCTATTCAGTCTACTTAGGATGAAAATAAAATGGACCTTTATAATAAAAAAATTAACAGTACAATATAATTCCTGTCATTCACTCAATGGCAGTGATAGGTTTTTGGTTGATATTTTATTTTTTTTTTTTTTTAATTATATGTTCTTAGTGAGCATTGAGTGTGATTATTTATTTAAATACTTACACAGTAGCTAAACTACTACTCATATATTCAATACAAAAAAATCTTGTAATCATTGCTAAGAATAATTGTGCCAATTTTTATAAAATATATATTACAAACTTGGACTTCATCAGAGGGAGAGGAATAGTGCTTACAGATTTAATGTTATTTTCCCTTTGCTTAAAAATAAATTTGTTTTCTTGTGATGTCAGATTGACTTATCAGATTTCTGGTTTAGGTTTCCATTCTCAGCAATGAACTGGACTCCTTGAACAGTTCATGTTGAACAAGGTAATGTCTCTGATAAACATCTTGTGCATCAGTCCTAGGAAAAGGTAATGGGGTTAATAGACATATGAACTATTATCTCCAAGAAAAATGTTGAACTCTGGATCAGTTAGGGAGGACTGAAGCATCTACAAGGTCAATTCAACAAAATCCATATGAAACATTACTGTTGTTATAAGACTGTTTTATTTCCTCTATGTTGGTTGTCAAAGGAAACTGAAAAAGTAGCTCAAACACAGCAGCGTAGTCCTATGACTTAGACAACAATGTAGACAAATGACTAGATCTGACTCATGACTGATATATCCTTACAGGCAGAAAAAAGGGATGGCTATTCTGCCTGTATTGATATACAGATAGCCTCATATGTTAGAAACAGCATATATTTCTTTAACCTTTGAATAAGATTTTCAAACATCTAGATTAAGCAAAACAAAATTAAGGAATTAAAATTTCCATGTTTATATAAATCACATTTCTTTCTCTTTACATATTCCTACTTTCTTGATAGTAGCAGTTTGGGCTTGAACCAAGTTCAGTCATGTTTTCTAAATAATTCATTTGTACTTTTCTTTTGAAATGTTTGACAAATGTTTATGTCTGTGATTCACTCATTTTATGCTGTTGGTCAAATAACTTGTGTGTATATTCATCCATAAGTCATCCAAAAAAAATGTACAAAATATTTGAAACAGTTATATGAATAACTTTATCAGAAAAAATATATAACAGTTGTGATAGATTGTTTATCAAAATGTTTCCTCTCTTCTTTGCTACTGAAAATCCACCCCAATCATTTGTGAATATATTTAAAACACAACTATGTAAATATTTTTCAAAGTTCTTATTCAAGTTTGTATGGAATATCCACTACTGTTCATTTTGCTCTGTAGGGACTGACTCCAAGTCCAATGATATCTCAAAGTGTTCTTCCATTACTTCATCGGTATTTGTATCAGTGACTTAGCCCAAGCATCGAAAGCGCTTTCAATAGAGGCTGCTCTGAATCTCACCAGTGCATATCTTATCCCATTATCCATTGCTAATTTACAGGCCTATTTGAAATCAAAGTGGAGTGTGTCAGTTGAAAAATTTTTCTTTTGAATACTTTTCCAAAAAGAGTGGTGAATTGGCCAGCAATTACAGCATTTCTTTTCAAAAATACTAGCATCCCAGGTGACCTGGGAATTTGCTTCACTTTTTAAATTGCATGTACAAATATAAGTAGCAATATATCTAAATATATCCAAGATATAGGGATATTTTTTAAAAAATGAGGTTGGTAACTTTCATAGTTGTTTGTATTTTGTTTCTAGAGAAGACTGGGGTGGGCTACATTGAGTCAGACTATGCTATTATATTTCTGCAGAATATTAACAACATCATTTTTTGTTATTCCACAGTCAATACAAATTTGCTCTTCTATTTTCTGATGCTGGGGTTTTGATAGGTTTCACTTGTGAGGGATACGCATTCTTGTTATGTTAATGGATGGAGAAAGCTCATATAATTTTAAAATACCTTACTGAAAAACTCAAAAGGTAAAAGCAAACTAGAAATAGTTGTACATCACAAATTTAGGTTTAAAAAGGTTTGCTACAAAAAAAAAAAAAAAAAAAAAAATATTTAAGCTACTGTTGTGCATTTCCCTGTTTAGGTTTGTTTGTTTTTTTTTGCTTGTTTTTTTTTTTTGTTGTTGTTGTTGTTGTTTTGGTTTTTGTTGTTGTTGTTGCTTTTTTTTTCTTTTTTTTTTTTTTTTTTTTTTTTTTTTAAGGGGAATATTAGCTTCTGTTGGAAGTCTCTGGAAGTTTCCCTCCATCCAGTGAGGGCCAGCTCTGAGGAAAACTTCCTGCTTTTGAACCATTAAGTTACACCCCTGCGTGAAAACATATTTAAGAAGTTGTTGTGCAGTTAGAAATTGGCAGCCATGGCTTAACAACATCACAATGCAGACATCAAGGTCAGTGCAGGAGGAGAAGAGGGGAAGGAGGGGGAGCAACCCCACGGATCAGGGAGAGGACTTACAACTATTATTCCCTGACTACGTGGTGATGACCATGGTGATTACGAGCTGTCCCCTCAAAGCCCATGGGATCCATCGGGGAGCAAAGACCCCCCTGTCGGAGCAGGGGGAGGCATGAAAGAAGCTGTTACCTCGTGGGAGGCCCCCAAGATGGAGTGGAGGTCCGGCACAGATTTGCAGCCACGATCCATGGAGGGAGAAGCCCACGCTTAGCAGGTACAGCCAGCTTTTCATGAGAGACTGTACCCCATGGAATGACCCACAAGAGAGCAGAGGATCCCTCTTGTGAGGGGGACCCCACAGAGCACAGGGGAAGGTCCCCTGTGACCGTGGTGACGACTGTGGTGAAGCAAGCTGTCCCCTTTGCAGCTCACAGGAATGTCCCCTGGGACAGAACTGCTGCTTAAGTTTTGGACGTAGATCTGCGAATGGCTGACCCAACAACAACTGACTGCAAACCTTCCATTCCCTGTCCCCCATGCCATCAGGGGAAGGAGGGGGCATGGACAGACCGAGGGGCGGTGGTGGAAAAGTGTTTCTAACCTGTTTCTATTTCTTATTTTTAGTTTGTTAGTAATAAATGTAAGCATTATTCTGAATTCTGCTTTGCCCGTGGTATTAATCAAAGATCCTCTTTCAGTTGTTATCTCTAGCTATACATTCCTAGCTGTTTTTGTTTTTGTTTTTTTTTCCTTTCCCTCTGGAAGGTGAAAAGGGGAGGGGAGGAAAAAAGGCCTTTAAAGAGGTATGCTGGACATCAGTAGTTTATCCAGGGTCAAACCACCACAACTACACATATAAATTTATTTCACAACTTCAGTTGATGCCTAAAGATAATAAAAACAGTTTTACTTAGTATACAAACAGTGATATTCACAGTAATATCAGTTACACGGTGATCAGGCAAATGAGGTTAATTACCTCAAAATATTATTTTGAGGCAGACATTATGCCCTCTACCTGCACAGATGACAAAATTAAAATAACAGTATCTAAAATATTTCAGCATTGTTCCATAATGTTGGCAATTATGCTACCCAGTCTTTTTTTTTTTTTTTTTTTTGGATATAGAAATTTAGTAACATTTAAATGGCCTAAGCAAAACAGAAAAAAAAAAAAAAAAAAGAGTGTTGGATTTTCAATTAATATTCAGTTCCTGATTCCTATACTTACATTCTTTCTGACCATCTATTCTAGGACCTGAATTAAGGCATTATAATCACTCTAGCATTTTAGTTCAAGGTAATGATGAGGGATTTGGATTATCTCATTCCCTACTGACATATTATAGCTCCTTGTACAGTCAATGTAGAGATTTTTTGATGATCCAGGTTTCTAAAAAAGAGCTGAATTGGAAGGTTGGATAGACAGGAACATGTATTAGCATAATTACACCCACTGACAGTTAAAAATATGACAAATACATATAAAAGGTTAATTGTAAGCCAATTTAAAACAACAAAGAAAGTGAACCTGAATACCTAAGATACTGATTTCTCCCCAGGCATATGCACACACACCCCCCAAACATAGGGGTTCTACTTTGGTTACTATAAAATGAAAATTGTTTGTCCAAACTCAGTGTTCCTTTAGTTTAGGACACTGATAAAATAACAGAAAGTATTCTACTGTCATTCTCATCCATTTTCTTCTGTGTAATTCTGTACAGTACATTTGAGTTAGTAATTTTTTGGTTTTGATAGAAATCAGAAATATGTGTGATATCTGCTTTTGTACTCATAGTTATTCTGAAAGCCTGACTGAAAAGAGAATGCGTGGAAATAGGAGGCGTGATATAGGAAGCAAAAATAAGAGCAAAAAACAAAGTAGCTTGTTCAATGACAAGCTTTAGTCATATTTCTGGTCTTGGATACACATGTGATGTGGAACTAAATGGTAGAACATGATTTTTTAATAACATATATGAGCATATGTATATCTACAGAGCTATATATAAGTTACAGCTGCTATATAAACATTAAAGAGTGTAATTGTCATATATTTAATTACTGTGACATGCCTAATTATTGTGGTTGATTTAGGAATCATGTTAGACAATAAAATAGGAAATCTGTTTATGTGGATTAAAAAGTCTTCTTCATTAAAGCTTGAGTTTTAGCATTGCTGTGTATTTCCCCCTGTTGACTGTTAGATATGCTCAAGGAACAGACTGTTTCCTGTCTTTTGTTATTCTAGCTAAATTGAAAACATCGTGTCAAAACTCACAATACTCTCGCGAACAAATTCATAATGAATATGGAAATCCTATGTCTGCTTCTGCTTTACTAAAAAGAAAACAACTCCTTTTGGATTTGACCAGCCTGGATCTGTCTGAAAAACAGACATGGTTATAAATAAAACCTGCAGAACAAGGAAATCATTACTTGACACACACCACCACCTCCACTACCCACCACAGCTTATCTCTTTTGCCCGGTGACTCCTGTCCAGAACACATAGCTGAGGTATCTGCACTCTTTACATGTGTCAACCAAAGCCCAACTTGGGCTTCAGGCATAAGCAAACTTGCAGAAAATGTCTTTGTAGTGTCTTATCTAAAATATTACTGCTCAAGTGACAGAGCAATGTACTACTAAATTATTGATTATATAAATATATATGCATTTATATAATTTTGACTTACTTATATAAAAATAGCTAGCTAACTCAATGTTATCAAGCTGAAAGTAATATTTTCAGAAACTTGGGAAAATATTCTTTGAAATTTCTCTTTTTCTATTGCTTTGGAGTACATATTCTTCTAGGATAATTTACAAGATGACGGATTTCAACATTTTGTCATCTGTAGTTGTGGAATAAAAAGAGATCCATCTCTATCTCTCTCTGAGTCATGTGCTGGGCATCTTCTGCCAAACATGAAGACTCTTTGAGAGTGGGATATCTGAAACTTAGAAGTGCAAAGCAGTTATGTGCTGCTAAAACACAAACAAGAGATAACTAAAATTTCAAATTTTACCAAGCTAAAATTTTTATCACTTGCAATAAGAAACACAAGGAATTTCTATAAGTGCAGTAGGTACCTGCCAGGAGAGAAAAATCTGACTTCTGTTTCTTCCTGATGAGTTGCCTTCTTGAACTCTAGATTTCTCTTTTAGAATTTTATCCCTTTCCACATTAATGCTTCTCCCCTTGAATTTTTGAGTTACTGTGAGTTCTCATGTCAATAATCCTACTTCCATCAGTAATACTATTATTTCTTATTTTCATGGTTGTGCAATACAAACTTCCTTACAGCTCTTTCTACCAATTAGTAATTTCTTTAGCCACCTGTTTCCCTTTTTCTGTAACTTTACAGTTGCATCAGCAACCTGACCCTGCCCATCATGTACATTGGTTTAATGAATGTGATTTGATTCACATGCATAATTTGAGAAAGATTTTTTTGCTGCCTTTTTCCAACCCCAGATTTTGATATCATGATAGGGAAATTCCACCTTGAAGTTCTGGATAACTCAGGCTCTCTCATGTTTGCATCTTGATGGTAAGGACCTGGTGTAAATACCTCTTAGATGATTCTGATCTCATGAAAGGCTGTTTTGGCATGTATTTGTTTTGAATATTTTTGGTTCAACCAGTGTAAGTATGCCAACTGTTTCTTGAGTATTAATTCAATAGGCTGTCACTAGTTTCTTTTTTGTTTGAAGTTGTGCTAATACTGGTGTTTCTACTTTGCAGAAATAGTTGGATATTGAAGAGCATGCTGGAGTCCAAAACAGCTTTCTACGCTTGCTAGAAGCATCATTTTCAGGACTGATTCTAGTTTGACCTGACAGGTTCTGATTTATGTGGTGTTTTTGATACTGCTTGAAAACACAGCTTAGAATATGGAAGCATGCTATTATCTTGTGTAGGAACTACATGGAGAAGAGCAAGAACAAAATATTGGTGCATGCATGATTGATTCAAATTTCAAAACTGAAATGTATGCCTATTTTCATCCATTTTTTCCCATTCTTATGTACTTTTCACTGGCACTAAAAAGTAAAATAACTTTGTTTAAGATGGTAAAAAAAGTTCTGTGTCTTAATTGTATGGAATCTTATAGCAATCAGATTTCACTGAGCCATTTGTTTTTGATAACTGAATGTGTACATTTAGAGGTTATAGATGTTATTTACTCAAGTTGAGCATTTTGCACAGGAGTTCTAGGATTCTTGTATTAGACTGTGTCATGAATTACATAGAATGGGTATATGAATAATATCTGCACTTTACTGAACGGTGAAAACAACATGAGAAAATGGCAGTGTTTATTTCAAAAACACTGACTGCTGCCATCGAAAAATGCTTTAGGCAAAGCACTTATCAAACCATATAGCACTGTATACATGTAAAGATTTTATAATAACATCTAGTAGGGAGAATGTTCTCTTAGTAGTAAATTTATTTTACAATCAAGGATGGAAGCAATATAAATATTAAAAAGCAATCAAAAAAAGAGCAACTAAAAATCTGAAAAATTCAGCATTTGTTTTATGGGTTCATTTAATATGATAGAAGGATAATAAAGCTATAATAATATGCTGCAAAACCTACAATATTATTTTTGAAGGACAAAAGGTCTACTTCTACTCTGTGTTTATCACTCTGTAAGGATCTCTTAGTAGCTTATATCTGAATATTGGATTAAAATCATTAATTTTAATGGCTAAATATTGGATTTTTATAAGCAATTATTTTACAGGTAACATATTAATTATATAAGATTCAATACTGTCCTGCTGATTTACTCACTCCCAAGGTTGAAGATTAGATTTAACTTTGTTGTATTTATGACAAAATCAAAATGAACAATTAAATGAGCAGGTTTTTAGATTTCTTCTGATCATTACTATTGCAGAAGATCTTTAAAATTTCTGGAGCATATTCTACTATCTGGAAACAATCAAAGATCAGAAACATAGAGTTTAATTACTTCAGGAAAAAAGAAGAATGGAGAAGCATAACAATATAAAAAGAAAATTGCATTAAGTTAATAGATGTAAATGTAAATGGGAGAGACATTAAAAACGGGAGAGAATTTAAAAACAGAGGCAAACTGCATCTAGCTCACAAAAAAAAAAAAAAAACAAAACAAAAAAAAAAAAACAACATATGATAAACAACATAAGACACAGAAACCAAAAAAGACAGTGTAAAGAGGCTCCTTTTAACTGTCTGGTAGTGAAGGTGGTTCTGAAGCACTGAGTTAGTGAAGGCAAGATCAGACCACATTGGTATACCACAGTACACAAGATCAACAAATAATCAAGCATCAACAGTTAAGTGAGCCTGAGGAATATTTTGTGCTCTTTGAATGGCAGCTGCAGGGTCATGATTCAGCAGAGGAGAAACTGGAAAACTGCTTGAGGAATTAGACCAAAAATGAAACCATGAACTCAGACAGTGGTCCCAAAGTCGTAGTATCTTGCATCTTTCTTAAAGAAAAAGCAGAATACATCCTTCTCTCTCAGTGCTTACACTCAAGCAGTAAGTTTGCACTTCCTCTCTCCATTTCCTAAAGTTTTTCAGTTTATTATTTGACTCTTCTTACATGCATAATATTACTGTAATATTTCTATTTACTGTATTTTAACTTGCTGTATAAAATACTTGTTGTATTTTAACAGTGAAGCTCATTAGGTGCAAATCAAGTTTTGTCTGCTGCTCAGTGTACACTCACTCACTATTTTGCTGAAGGTTATATTTGGGCAAGAGTGTTTTTCTCCAAAGCATTGTTTACCTCTTACATGCACATCATGAAGTATGACAATGCTCTACGTAATACGACTGAAAGTCACTATAGGGTGACTAACAACTGTAATATTATGATCAGTATAAATCAGATATAAATTCAAACATTTCACTGCATGCAGCAAAAGCATGCCTTATAGTTTTTGGTATTCCTGTCTTACTCTCTGTTAGGTTGGAAAAACTGACAGCACACTGCATTATCTAAAGAATTACACAAAATTTAGTTTAATTAATGAGTCTAATGTTCAGCTTCATGATGTTCAGAGAGGCAGTAACCAGATACATTCAAAAGGTACTTGTCACTCAGCAAGAATATACATCTCTAACTAGATCTATAGATTGGTATATCTTTGTTTCTAATTCCAAAAAACCAAGTATTTTTGTTCCAAACACTTCTTTGGCTTACAATAAGGTTTGTACTACCTCAAGGATACCAAATATTCTCTTGCCATCTTAAATCAGACTCTCTACTGCTTAGAGACATAAAAGCCTTAAGGTTGAAACATTATATATAGATATTTTATTGAAAACCTCATCTATTTAGTGACCTCCTGGGCATGAAAGTTTTTCTCTTTGACTTCTATTTTGGCTATGGGAAAATTTTGCAGTACGGGACATTCAATCCACTCTTGCAGAGACTGGCCTTTTGAACTAGATTTTACACCATACCATGAGAGAGAAATTGATAGATGAAGTATAAGGTACAATTATCTAATCATTTTATTTTTTGAACATTCAAATCTGGGGGAAAAAATGAAAGAAAATATTATTTTGTTTCACGTCTTGTGATGGTGATACTTTTTCCTTGTTATATACGCATGCAAATGAGAGAGAGAAAGAGAGTATATGCATGCTGTGAATATAATTTTTAGCTTTAGAAGTCAAAAGCTCAGGCTTCAATAAATGCAAAGAATATGGATGCTTTTGCAACCTTATTTAACTCCACTGTCTCTATGTTCAAGAAAAATATTTTCATTCCACAATATAATATTTTTCTATGGGATCTGTGTTTGTTGTACATAAATAACATTTTGAAATTTTCTTATCCTTCATTTAGAGCACAGTATATGATTGTATTGGGTTTCTGTGTCCATGGTTTTGGTAGCAGTTATGGGGCTACAGGGGTGGCTTGTGTTGGAAGCTTCCAGAAGTTTCCCCTGTGTCTGGTGGAACCAATGGCAACTGCCTCTAGGATGGGCATGCTGACACTGCCAAGGCTGAGCCAATTAGGAATGACAGTAATGCCTCCAGGATAACATATTTAAGAATGGAAAGAAAGTTGTTGCACAGTTGAAAACTGTGGCAAGGGAAGAGCAGAGTGAGAACATGTGAACAACAACATAGACACCAAGGTCAGTGCAGGAGGAAGGGGAGGGGGCGCTCCAAGCACGGGAGCTGAGGTTCCCCTGCAGCCTGTGGTGCAGATCAGGATGGAGCAGCTGTGCCCCTGCAGCCCATGATGAATCATGGGAGCACAGAGATCCACTTGCAGCCTGCGGTGAAGTCCATGCTGGACCAGGTGGATGCCTGAAGGAGGCTGTGACCCTGTGGGAGGCCTGGAGCAGGGTCCCATCAGGGACTTGTAGCCCATGGAGAGAGGAGCTTACACTGGAGCAGGTTTTCCCTGGTAGGACTTGTAGCCCTGTGTGGGTCCCCCACAGGAGCAGCCAGGGATATCTCACAGGATCTCCTCTACTTTAAATGGCAGTTCCTCTCCTGAAACCTAGTTGTGATCAGATCTGTCTTCTCCATCTTCATCTGCCTGTCAGTCCCCTTGTCACTTCAGACCCAGTCTTCTAAAGCTTCTCAAGTAATCTCCATCTTCTGTCAAGGAACCTTCATCTTCTTTCACATCCTCTTTAACTACCTGGTTTCCGTTTTCCAGATTTCTGGCAATAACCAGCTCCCATTATCTCATGTCATCTTCTCAGTTTTCTTCTCAGGTCCCATATCTGTGCCTTCATTTATTCTCTACATACATTCTACACAAATTCTAGCTCCAGAACATGAGAAACAACATCAGGGGTGGGAGGCAGAGCATATAGGACCTTCCTTTCAGAGAAAATCCATACTTAAGATGGTTTAAACTGATCTTGTAAATACACATTGAGAACCCTTATTTTGCTTTCAAAGGAAGATGAATGTGAACAGATTTATTTTTCTTCTTTTCTTGATATTCACTTTAATATCAAAGGTTTTGGAAAAAAAACAAACAACCTTTTAGAAAAAAAATAACCCTTTTCTTCATATTACTGAATCAAACATGGTGAAATTTCTCTATTAGAATCTGTTACTATCTATAGGTATCAGACAACGTTTGGTGATAAAATCTGGAAAAGTCTGGTTTTCAGCCTTTCTGTAGCCTCCATAACATGGCTCAAGAATTTAGTAACAGTTTAAACTGAGCACATGAATACAACATGCAGCACAGAAATGCCCTTTTGCAAATCAAGGCTAAATAACATTAGTGAGAAGAGAATCTGGCTTTGTTGTAGAGTGGAGCAGCAATCTGGTAACTGCTTTTGTTAACTGTAATTGGGAAAGCTTTGATATCTCTTCTATGTTTTTGACCCATTTAGTAGAGTGAGTTATTTTCTAAGCAGAGCACAATTCACAGGCTGCTGTAGAAGTCCTTTTCCCTTCTTATCTGGAAGCCCGTGATACGAAGACTGACATGAGTTAATTGGAAATTTAGCCCTCTGTTTATTTTTTATATGTTTTTTATATTTTTTTTTTTTCTCTAGAGTGCACCAGCAGAATTGTTTTAATTACAAGAGAAACAATATCCGCTGTTTGCATTCCACGGTTGTTAGAAAATGCGGTTTGTTAAAGTGGTAGTAGAGTCCTTACAAAATGTTACTTTGTTGCTGCATATGCAAGGCCAGGAAAAGAAGACATCATTGGTGGGTCAAACCAGTGAATCTGCAGAGGAAGGGCAGCTGCGTCTTCAACACAGCATTTCAATCGCAAATATCTTTTATTTGTCTTCCCATTTCTCTGCTGTACAGATGGGAATGGGGCTGGAGAGCTACCTTTTGCCTTGCCTCTCAACTTGCACCAGACAGAATGCTGGATTTAGATTTTACTTTTTTTTTTTGTTTGTTTGTTTGTTTTTTTTTCATTTCATTTCTAGTGTCTTAAAAGAAAAAAAAAATAGTATAATACCTTAGGTTTTCCTGTTTATTTTATTTTTTTTTCCTGGTTTTAGAATCATGTGCCATAACAGTTACAGCAACTTTCTGCTATCTGTTGTGGTTAATCTAGGTAGTAACTTAATCTTGCTTTGAATAGTGTGAGATGGAAGCTGATTTTCCAGAAACTGATTAGCAGAAAGTCTTTATGTGACGCTGTGTTCTCTGTTTTTTTTCTGATTTAGGCCAGTGCCACCTTGGAGATCTTTGTGCTCCACAGTCAAGTGTGTTACTGAGTTTATTTTCCCATTGAGCATGCTCGTTACATGACCTTCTGGCACAATTTATCTGTGTTTTGTACTTGAGAAAGAAACATAACTGGTTTATCTTAGTCTTGCTAAGGTTTCCCAGTAATACTATAACAATGGACATAAGCCTATGCAAATCCTTGGTCTATCAAAAAAAAAAAAAAAAAAATAGAAAAAAATTAATTCAACAAATATTTCAACACAGATTTCATCTTGAGATATTACCAGCTCAAGGCACATTCCAAAATGGAGGAGATGCTAATACACAATGCATAACACCCAACGTGCAGTTTGCTAGCCCCAAACTAGGAAAATTAATGAAAATATCTGCAATTTATAATTGCCAAAAAAAGTGTAAAATTTGTTGCGATCATCCTATTGCCCTGGAAGCATTACATGAAACTATTATAGCATGGCAACTACCAGAGTCTGGCAGTAATTCAGCTAAAAATCCTGACCTTGTCTGCACACTCACAAGAGGCATGGAGAGGTGATGATGGGTGTGGGATCCAAGCAACATTCTGCCCTGTCTGCCTCCAGGCCTATCTTGGGAGCCATCACACTGTCAAAGGACCATCTCTGCAAGCCTAGGGAAGAATGGAGGGACAAAAGTGGTAGGGAATGTGAGTTAAGGACTTCGAAGATGGCACACCCTGGGTCTGATCAGCATAATCTGCACTGTCTTGTGTTTAAACTCCAGTCCTAACTTTTGTTGGGTGGGTGGCTCTCTATTGAGTGTGCAATTGCTTGTGTGTGGACCTGAGTCTTAGCCTTGGAGTGGGAGCAGGGCAAAAGCTGTGTGTTTGGTGCAACAGCTGAACTGAATGCCAGTGAGTGAAGGTGAGTACTTACGAAGATGCATGGGCTGGTAAGCAAGTGACATGTCCTGGGAGGGGACTGTGTATTTCAGACCTACATTGCATGAGGAGCTGGCTTTTGGAGGGCTGGCAAGTCACAGATATCTGCTTGAGAGACCACAGTGTGTGAGGAACAACCATGACCTACTGGCATGTGTATTTCTCTCTGTGAAGGTGTCTCTAGGGGTGCGGCACTTGGGGAGAGCAAGGATTCAGGACCAGACCACGGTCTGAGCATCCAAGGACAGACACTAGGGGATCACATGTGTCAGAAGAAGGTTGGGACAGAATGGAAGGGGGAGTGAGTAAGGGGGTCTCAAATAGCAGCTGATGTGAACCTGCAGTTGCTGGGGCTTGCATGTCCAGATGCCAGTAATTGGAGAGATTGGGATACAGGAGCAGCTGCTGGGTCTACTAAGTGTCTGAGCCCGGTTTCTGCAGGGATCCACTGTAATTCCCACTCTGTACTTCCCACTACCAGACCTTCATCCTAATCAGCCAGAGAAAAGAACAAGATCTTTGTGTTTGTGTTGATGTGAGACCTGGCTGTGTCTGTGCTGTTGTGTGTGGCCAGCTCTGTGTATACAATTGCGTGTACTCATGTTGTATATAAATGCTTGTGTATGGACCTACTGCTAATACATGCTCGGTCTCACTGTTGGTTAGACCTGGGGCACACAGCTGCAGCAGCATAGCTCTACCAGGCTATAGATTCAGTCCTCTCTTAAGTAATTATACTGAGTTAAGAATCAAATGTACATGTTTGGCATCAAATCTCCTATAATTTCGGGGAAATCTAAGTATTAAAATCAAAACTAAATGTGTGACTTGAATATAAACCAGTGCATTGCATTAAAATTAGTCCTTCATTTTCTCTGAGAACATATCATCTTAAGGCTTTTGCTCAATGCATTACCCCCTTGTACATTTTTATTCTTAATTTTATTATCCTAGCATTTAAACGAGTTAGTTCAGGGAGGTAAACCAGTAGTAAACAAGTAGGGCTCTAAAGGGCTCTGCTTTCTGCTGATTTAGCTCTACCATTATACCTGAACACACCGAGATGACCATGAGCACTGTCATAAGCCTTGTGAAAGGAGCTTATGGAAGAAGCTCGCAGCAACAATTAGACTTTGCCTCAGCTTTGCTGCAATGCAGTGGTGGGCAGAATTATTTCTACTTGTTTTCTTTGTGAAGACAAACTAACTTTTAACTTTTCTTCTTGAATAGAATTTTTTTTCTGTGTCAGTTTACTTCTTGTAATGTTCTGCAACTCCAGAAATTTTCTTATACAGGCATATAGGTCAGTATCATCAGTGATATACATTTACCACCTATCCCACCCAATACTATTACAGCAAGAAGTAGAACTTTTTTTTTGTGACAAAAGTGACTGGAGAATAGAGGCAAGTACACTAGAAACCTTTGATAAAAACATGCATTGTGTACTAGTACACAATAATGTACTGAACATAATAAGCTGTAAGAGAGTTGCTAATTTATGATGTGGATTAATACAGCCTCTATATGTGCAAGCTTCAGACAAGTTTTAGGCACTTTGAGACAACTTTTAAACACTACACTGCCAATTAGTTATCTCTTCTACTATGTGTTCATTTTAATTTAGAAGATAAACAAATAACTTTAAACACAATGTGTAGATCCAAAATTTTCAACAATCATTTCTTGCACATATACACAATTTCTCAATTTTCTAATCTACCTTAGTAATTCATTAACAAAAAGTAAATAATTTCAGCAAGAGTAAGTGAAGTAGGAAAAAAGATTGCAATGATAAATTGGAAAAATAAGGAGAATATTTTAAGTATTCAATGTATACATATCATAAAAAAATCCTATACGTCACTGATTTATTTTTTTTTTTTTAATTTTCTTCTTTCAGTGTATTTTTCAGTTGTTTTTTATTTGGACTGGGAACATTAATCAATCATTATGGCAGAAGTAAGTAGAATAAGATCAGAGAAATATCATATCATATCATGAGTCTTAGGAGATCATTCTGTCCTTCAGTCTGCTTCAAGGCACTATTAGCACTTCTCCTGACAGACATTTTTGTTTAACCTTTTCTTAAAGACTTCGATTATAAACCTCCCTAGGCAATCTATTTTCATGCTTTATAGTCCTCTGCACTGGATATACTTAGTAATCTGATGCCTTCTTTCTGCAACTTTTCCCTTTTTTTTTTTTTTTTTTTTTTTTTCCAGCATAGTTCATGAAATATTATCTGCCTTCAATTCTTTCTCCTTCAGGCTAACCATTATTTTTTTTTATGTCTTTCTTTTCTCCAAAGTCTTTTTAGAATTTTGATGAAAATCAGAGATTGAGAGACTTTAGATATCTGATCAAGAAATCCCTGCAACAAATCACAGACTTCTGTGATGCCAGAAGAAAGTGTAATGGCCTGCAAATTCATTTATTAATTTTAGTATGGTTGCAATTGTTTTGATAGTACTGTACATAAATACAGTACATAGACATTGTATTTATCCTAAGCTTAACTTGTGATCCCCTGTAACCTCCTTTACTCAGACATGATTGTGTAGTTGACCGGTATTCCCACAGAAAATCACTCCTGCTTACAGTTAAGAAACTTGCAGTTGTCCTGATCAGGTAATTTTCTATTTTAAGTTTATTTCTTCAATTTTTTAAGACTATTTTGTATTCTGATCATGCTTTGTCGTGCCCATGCAGCCCCCCTCCTACTCCAGTTTAATCTGTCATACCCTCTATTTAATCATTGAGGTAATTTATGAAAGTATTTTCATACCTTAATGAGGCATATAAGCTGCCAGACTAAAAATTTTATTAGTGGTTGTAGCTGTGATATTTTTATTAGAAACTCAATTAGTAGTGATGCACAGATATACCATATTGGCTGGATTCATCTCACCATAGTGAAGAACAATGTAAGACATTGCATTCTTATTCATACACAGAAATATAAACAATAAGAGCAATGAGAGTGTGAAGTTAGGATTTTGGTAAAAAGAAAAATGGTAAAAAAACCCAAAACCACAGACTTATTTCTTTAGACACAAAACCAATTAGTGCTTTGACTGAAATCTTGAGCTTGATCTGGCTGCACAGCATTTCTAACATTGACTGAAAAAACACCAAAACCATCATAAATTTGCTCCTAGAGTTGCTCTTAGTCTAGAAACTGTCAGCAGATTTTTGGCTTGCATCAAACTCCACAAAGCCATAATTGATTCTATATAAAAAGCTTTTTCTTCTTTTTTTCTTCTTTGGTTTACTACCTTAGGTATTCAATCGTGTCTAGTCTGTTTCTGATTGCTTATGTCTCTTCTTGATGACATCTCTTGTATGGCCTGTCATGTTCTTTGATTTTGTCTCTTGACCATACCCAGCAGACCCTCAAGAAAGAGCAACCCTTTCTCTTTCATAAGAAGCAGTTACCTAAAGACAGTAGTAGTTAGAAACAAGGCAACTAGAAGCAATCTCTCAGCAGCCAGCACAGCCCTATATTCCTTTAGCCTTCTGGCCACTCAAGGGGTTGTTTGGAAAAATGAGAAGAAAAATAGAAATTCATACAATATTTAGTGTAATCTTGAAGACCAAAGGCATCCAAGAAACCAACAGGGAGCTGACAGATAAAATCAAGAACAGATGGGATGCTTGTGATTTTCTTGAGTGCAATTAGAGGCCAGGAAGAAAACTGTGGCACTATATGCCTCTGTTTAGAAACTTGAATTCCACTCAGGTTCTCTGAGTATGCCAGTTTCTAGTCTTAGAGTGCTGAGTGAGGAACTTAACATCAGTCACTTACTCTCTGATTACAACAGTTTTGCTCTTGTTGAAGAAAAATACTAGTAAATATTTATAATATCTAAAATATACAGTATAATTCAAAATGCTAATAAAGTATGAAATTAATTTAAAATATAGAAAATATAGAAAAATATAGAAATCTGATATATTTTGTGTTTTATATTGCATTCATCTTAAGTAGCATTCATCTGAGAGAAATCTCTGTGAAGCGTGTTGCCTTCATTAGTAATCTCTTTTCTTGGGTTCTCCAGGAAGTCCGAAGTGTTTTTATCTCTCTTCCGTCCATCTTCATTTCACCAGTTCTTTAAACTTAAACACTTCTAATTTATTTGGGAGATATTATTAGACATGCTAATTCAAAAATCTTATTTCTTTGGAGATAAAATATCAGATCAGAGATCACGTTTTCTGTGAAGTATGTTGATTTATACCTTGGTGTCCTGAAAAGGAATAACATTCCGTTATATTTTTTTACTTTGCCTTCACTGTTCAAAGTGAAGTGTATTTTATATAAATCTTGATGTTGTCCACATTTAAAAGGATAAATGTGTGTAGCACATTGCTGGCCTTTGACTGAGACCAGTCTTGATGGTAATCAGCATTTCTGGGATGATAAATGCTTCACACCACTCTTAATCAATTTTGTTGTTGTTGTTGTCTAGGACATAATAAACACTGAAATATTCTTGACTGAAACTTTTCATTTATGGCATACCTAGTGTTCTCTACAAAGTTTCTGGAATGTTATTTAGAAACCCAAGAGACTTGTTTGATATTTGCCATTCATAGCAGTCTGATAGTGGATCTATATGCTTTATATTGGTTTCAGGTCATCACCTTCTGAAACATTTTCATGAATCCACAAATTATATGAATTGCAATTTCACAGTACAAAAGTAATTTTGGATGCTCAGGGGCTTTTTGGATGTTTTTAAGAATCTTAAAAAAAAAAAAAAAAAAGAAGACAATTTTTTCATACTGTTTTCAGCTGCCCAGCTTAGATGTTTCCCATCTATCAGCCAAATATATTTATAATGACAGTAGAACTATACTTATTTGCACTATAAGTAATTTTTATTCTTTTGTGAAGGTTTCTAAGGATGTACTTAAAATATACTAGTTACTATGATATTTGACTTTGAAATAGGATAACCTGAAAGGCGTTGCTAGTGAAATTGGATGTTGTTTCTTTGATATTCCATTTAATACTGGGTTTTATTCTGCAGGATGGATTGAAGCCATGGGTGAATTAATACTTCTGTCAACAGAGATTTTCTCTCAGAGGAGATTGTATGTGTGCCCGACTGTACCAAAGACCAGTATACCTGGTCTTTGGTAAAATTTTCTTCAAAGTGTCAGTAGGGGATAGAGGGTTGCATTTAGTGGGCAGAATTTATGCAATTCCATTCATATTTTTCCATTCTAACTCTTTTACAAATCCCTTTCAAAACTTGTTGAAAAATAAAATCCTCATTTAAAAGTAAACAGCTCCTTTAAGGTCATGAGATTAGGAGTGATTTAAATCCAGGTATTTTTTTGAAAGCCAGGTACAAAATTAGCCATAAGCAAATACCATCACTCACACTGTGCACTGTTCATAATTCTGATTAAATGGAATGTTAATGTTAATTACCCTGTAAAAACCCTGTGACAGATTCTTAAAATGTCCATTTAGTTGAAGTGTTTCTTCATCTGTTTGTTTGTTCTTAAAAGAAATCAAAACCTTTATGGAAAGCTGCTTCTATAAAGCCAACATGTTCTTCCTACCATGAAGATATAAAATGCTAATTAGCTTCTAAGCTGTTCTGAATGTTCGATTAGACTTCTTCTGTATTCTACTTGTGGTTACACCTTGGATTTTTTTTATTTTTTTTTTTTTTTAAACTATAAAATAGCAATACTGACATCCAGTGTCTAGTTAAATTAATTGCAATTGAGTAGTCCCCAAGGATACTCCAGGTGCAAATCTTCTATTCCTTACATATTTTCTAAATATGTTTAAAAGTGACAGTGTAAAAAGTAATAGAAAAAGCCTTCTGTGAGTTAATATGTGCAACTATAGACAAGAAAATGAAACAAAAAGTCTTGATAAATAACACCACAAAGAATGAAATAAGTTATTTCATATAAAGATATGAGGTGGTATCACTACCAAAAGAAATTCTAGTTCAAGTCTTACAGGTAGAATAATGTAATTCTTTTTTCCCCCCAGATTTTCTTTCATTGACAAAATCTATTCAGCTTAGTAAGTTTAAGCTTTTAGTTACGCTTTTTGAAACATTCGCTTTTTTTTCCTCAAAGTGTTCATGCATTTTAATGCATCTCCAGGATGTCAGTGATGCTAAAGAAGCCCTCTAAGAATCTAAGAAGAAATATGACAGAAAAGAATGCTATGGATGGTCTTACATGAAAAGGTGAGATTACCTCAACCCTTAGTGTTTGATTTGTATGTCAGTGCCCCAGGAAAGTTGAGACTCTTGTGCCCAACGAGTCTGTCAGTGTCCTGTTTTGGGGACCCTTCACTGAACAGTCCTGTTGGATCGGAGGGAGATTCAACTACTCTTTTCAGTGAGCTAAGCGAACATCATAAGGGAGACCCTTCAGTGAGTCTTCCTACTTTATGACCCCTCAGCAGGTCTTCCACTTTACTCAAGTATGTTACCTTCTGCCATCAGCTGTTAGTATCCATGAAAGGCTCACACTAGCAGTTTATGGAATAATATTCTTTATTAATAGAAAGCTATGATATGTTAAGGTTCGAGGGTTACCAGTGGTAGTATCTGACTGCAAAAATATATTCAAAGCAATATACAGACAAACTCTAATTCCCAATAAAAGAATGTTTAGAGAGTATGGTTCTTATCAATAGACATCTCAATGGGAGAAGACGACAGGTTCAGCCTGTTGACTGATCCCAGCTACCAGCCCTCTAGCCAGTGTGGTAGAACAAGGAGTAGGAAAGGCTTTGATGCTGTGCAAGTCCTGCTCAGCAATACCAAATACATCTTTATATTATCAACACTGTTTCTAACAAATCTAAAACACATCCCCACACTATACTATGAAGAAAATCAACCCTACCCCAACCAAAACTAGCACAAGATTTTTCTCACTTAATTAACTTACAGTTCCTAAAATCTGTCTGCTTATGCTTGCCTAGGAAATGTTTTAAGTATTTTAAATAATGCTTTCAATAAATTTATAAGAATGACCATAGATTAATCCAGTTAATATCTTCCTTGTTGGCACAATCATAATTTTCTGAAGAGAAAAATAAGTATGAAATTTATATTCAATACTTGATAAAAAAGGTTTCTTTCACTAAAATTATTAAGAGGAGAACTAGACATAGCCAGTATTAGTTTGTGCATCTAAATACAAAACTTAGGTCCTCAAATGCTTTTTATCATTTGCTGATTAACTATGGAGGAGCCTATCTTTTTAGAGACACATAAAGCCTTATCCTGGGTTTGTCAAAATTAGCTATGTAAGGAGTCAAGAACTTGCCAAAAATTTCATGAAGTTACAAGAAATAGTCTTTGTGAAAAAGCCACAGTCAGAAGAAGACACCTGTAATCACAGTAGTTTATCAGATATTCTGTTTAAAAGGAGCGAGAGCTGTTATTCTTTGTCAACCATATTGCTCAGGTATCAAAGGGGCTGCCAACACCAGGAGGTGAATGTTCAGTAAGCTAAAGTGTTTTTTAAGAGTACAGATGTTATTTCTTAATAACTCCCTGTGTGGATATTGTGGATTCCTCTGCATGAGGTGTTTGACTCTACTTTGAAAATGGAGAGAAATTCTTCACACCTGGACATGCTGAGTGCATCTATAGAAAGCTGATTTTTTACAGTACACTGTAAATGGATAGCTTCTAATACTCTGGGCATGAATTTCCTTAAACAGTCTAGTTAATATACTACACTTTATTTCTGACATCTAGGTGCACAGTAAGGAAATATTTTAAGAATGGTCCAGTATTTTTCATTCCATTCTAAAAATCAATTTTTACATTCTATAATCTGAGTTTCAGAGACAGGTACTTCTAGACAAGATTTTGAAAATATGTTGGCACCTTTGGTTGCAGGTGAGAAACAAAGCAAGCTAGGTGTCAAAGTAGAAATAAGACATAATTATCTCTAACTATTAATTCACAGTGCAAATGAAACTGAAATACCCAGTGCAGCTCTGGAATCCCAGTTCAAAAGAGATATAGTAGAAACTGAAAACAAAGAGACCTCACAGATGATCAAAGGTATGGCTTAGTTTTCATGAGAAGTGTTGAGATATGATCAGGACCACTAGCCTGGAAGAGACACAAATACAGAGCAGCAAGGAATATGATAGAAATTTTTAATATCCTGATATTAAGGTCAACAGACAACAACTGTCTCTATTAAATAAAAGAACAGAAGGTGCCAAACAAAATCATCAGACTGTATATTCAAAACAAAAAGAAAAAGAAACTTCACACAATTGATAGTCAAAAATATAATCTGGTAGTGTTACCCATATTTTGCAGGCTCTTTTAGACCCTGTTTGATAGAAAATACAGGGCAAATGCTTTTTTTTAGAATCATAGAACAGTTTGCGTTGGAAGGGACCTTTGAAGATGATCCCGTTCCAGCCATTCTGCCATATGTCTTTCACTAGGTAAGGTTGCACAAAGCCCCACCCAACTTGACCAACACTTCTGTCATGGTTTAACTCCAGTCATCAATTAAGTACCATGCACCACTCTCCCATGGTGGAATGAGGAGCAGAATCAGAAAAAAAATTCAGACTCGTGGTTTGACATAAGAACTGTTTAATAATTGATATAAAATATAATAGTAATACTAATAATACAAATGATTGATACAAATACTAATGATACTATTACGAATACTACTACTACTGATGATGGAAAAGAGAGAGAGAGAGAAATAAAATCCAAGGGGAAAAAGTGACATGCAATACAATTGCTCACCACACACTGACTGATGCCCAGCTCATCCCTGAACAGTGATCAGGACTTTCTGGCCAATTTCTCCCCATTTATATAGAGAGCATGATGTTCAGTGGAATGGAATATCAGTTTGGCCAGTTCATGTCAGCTGTTCTGGATACGCTCCCTCACAGCTTCTTGTACACCTGCTGTGCACTGTCAGAGCACGGAATACTGAAAAGTCATTAACTTAGAGTAAATACTATTAATAACAACTAAAACATGAGTGTATCAACACTAGAATCACACTAAATCCAAAACACAGCACTGCACCATTAAGAAGAAAACAAACTCTACTCTAGCTGAAACCAGGGCAATTTCCAGTTGGGACATCCACAATTGTCTCTGGAATGGCAAGCCATTCCGGTGTCTCACCATAATCATCCAAAAAGTCTAATCTAAATCTACTTCTTTTTCAATGTAATACCATTGTCTCCCATTCTTTCACTACAGGCCTTGTGAAAGGTCTCTATCATTGTTTTAACCCCTCTATGTATTGAACAACCACAATAAGGTCTCCCCAAAGCCTTCTCTTCTCCAGGCTAAGCAACACCAACTGCCTCAGTCTTTATTCAGAAGAAGTGTGTTTCAGCCCTCTAATAATTTCTGTTACCCTCTTCTGGACCCAGGCCCAGACCTGGACAGAGTACTACAGATTGGATCTTATGAGAGTAGAGTAGAGGAGCAGAATCACCTCCCTTGGCCTGCTGGTCACACTGCTTTCGATGCAGCCCAGGATAGTCTTGACTTTCTGGGCTCCAAGCGCAAATTGCCAGCTCACACCTAATTTTTTCCTCCACCAATATGCCTAAGTCCTCTGAAGGAATGTTCTCACTGACTTCATCACCCAGCCAGTATTTACACTGGGGATTGCCCCAATTAAGTGCAGGACCTTGCACCTGTCCTCACTGAATTTCATTATTCTCCCATTTACTCACTCTACCAGCCTGTCCAGTATTTTTCTGAATGGCAGCCCAGAGTTGGAACATGTTAGACAACCCCTGTTTTTGGCTGTGCCCTGAAAGCAGCTGGAGCTATAGTAAAATGTGTGCAGGGAAAAGATTAAGGTAAGTTATTATTTTCCTTTACTTGGCTATGCCCACAACTGGAATATTCTGCTCAATTTCAGCCCCTTCCTACCACACCTTCCCAATACCAGAAAGAAATCAATAAACTTGAATGAGTTCTGCCGAGATCACCAGGATGATCAGGCCTGGAGCAGTTGCCCTGTGAGGGGAAGCTAAGACAGCTGGGCTTCTTCTGCCTGGAGAAAAGACAGCTTTAGGGGAATCTAAGCACAGACTTCCAGTGCCTATAGGAACATTATCCAGGAGACTTGCCAGGCTTTTCACAGGAAAGCATAGTGAGAAGACAAGAGACAAAGAAGTTAAGCTGAAACAGGCTTGACTCAGGCTGTGTATAAGGAGAGGCTTCTTCACCTTAGGAACAGCCAAGCAGGTTGCCCTTTGGACTGGAGGTTCAACTAGAAAGCTGCTGCTGTGTTCTCCACCCTGACTTATCGTAGGCTCCTGTGACCTAACTTCAGCTTTCTAAAATTCAAGTGTCTTTTCTATACCATTTTGTTTCATGCTAGATCAACAGAGAGAGATACCATCTTCTACACAACATTTCCTCTTATCTATTTAAGGCTTTATTATTAGGATGGAATGGATTGTTCTAATGGAGATACTATTTCCATGGCTAAATTCTAGAAGGATGAGTAACTTTTTGGATGCTTTCTAAAAGTAATCAAGTTCCTTATGGTATTTGGCACAATGATACAACTGAGGAGTGAAACCAGAAAAAAATTAACAAGGATCAGAAAACAAAGCAATTGAGAAAACACAGATCTCTTTAAGACCATCTGCTTTGTTTAGCTTAGTATTTTTATAAGAGCACAAAATTCTATTAGGGCACATAGGTGAATATTTATTATTTTTTTTAGTTTGAGTGAAAGACATTGCCACTTGTAGCAATAAAATTTTTTATATCCATAATTTTAACATCTTATCTTCACTACCATTGGTCACAGAAATCCTATTATGGGGATTCTTATCCATATATTCTACCCGAGTTTTGCCTCATTTGTGCCTGGCATGTTTGGGTAGTGCTGTTCTCCCGCTGTCCTTGTGTGGAGCTAATGAAAGACGTTAAGGTTCTGTAATTTTGCAGACTTCATCCTTGGCAGGAGGTTCTCTGTTATGACTTTCTGCATTTAACTCTCTATAATCTTGTACATATTTTCTGAGATATGAAGTAAGGATTCTAATTATTTAAAAATCTTTAGAGGAAAAAAGGATTTTGAAAGAAACCAAGTTCTCTGCTAACTGAGTCAGTGTTCCAAAAGACTACAGTCACTGGACATCTTGAAAGGAAGACAACTACTAAATTAAGACTCTATTCCTATGATAGAGCTACAGTTTCAAGTAAGATAGAAATACTTCTAAAAGAGAATTAAAAAAAGAACCACATCAAGTGTCCTTAAGACCATATGATGTTGCTGTGCAGTCCTGTCCTGAGCATGTCATGCCTTACAAAATTTGTGGTTTCACTTTCACCAGAATCAATCCAGACTGAAAATTATAACCAGGAGAAAAAAAAAAAAAAAAAGAAATGAACAACAAAACAAAAAAAACAAAACAAACCCAAACAAACCAAACAAAAAACCCCACACAAACAAACAAACAAACAAACAAACAAAAGCTGTTACATAGGTTTATTTATTTTAAAGTAATACATAGGGGAAAAAAATCACAGGTGAAACATCCTGGCTTGAAATGTTGTCACAAAGTTAAGAAAAAAAGAAAAGACTCCTCAAAATTGTATTACTTTTACATTCCTGAAATAGGAGTTAGACTTCTATCCTGAAAGACTGGCTGCAGGCTATAATGTTCTTCCAAGGATAAGACTCGGTTATACAAAAAACAAAGGGCAGAGCAGACATATTTTAATAATTTCATATTTCTAAGTCCTTAGTGGGATAAAAATATTTTTCTGAGTGTTGTTTTGTTTTTGTTTTTTTTTTTTTTGTTGTTGTTGTTGTTTTGTTTTTGTTGTTGTTGTTGTTGTTGTTGTTGTTTGGGGCTTTTTTTTGTTTTGTTTTGTTTTTTTTTTTTTAATTATGAAACTATGAATATTCACTGCAAATATAAAGATACTAATTGATAGTGGGGAACAATTTCATGACAGAATAGCAGAGTACTCAAAGTTTTGGTCAGAGTATGAAAACAGACTAAATTAATAAATCCATTTGTTTTGTCTAGTATAAAGAATTGCTTAATGCAACCCAGTAAAAAATTCTTCCTTCCCTTCCCTGCCCTGCTCTGGCCTGCCTTTATCTTCCCTCCTTTCCTCTTTCCTTCCCCCATCTTCCTACTTTCCCCTCATGACCTCTCTTTCTGATATAAACTTTAAAATGATTCGTTAACAGAAGACACCCATTAAAAAGAGATGTATTTGCAGAGTATAATAACTCTTACCATGAAAGTTAAAAAACTATTTTTTCTTAATGACGAAACAAAGAGAAATTTTAATGTCATTAAAAGGGATTATTTGAAAAATTAGAAACAATTAAATCTCTTTAACAAATACTGAAGTATTTTTTCTATAATTATTTATATATATATATATATATACACAATAGAAAAATAATGAAAATATCATAATAAATGTGAAACTAAATACTTCAAAATATTAATTGTATCATATAGTATTTTGGCTATTATATATATATACTATAAACTTATATAGATAGTGACAAGATTAAATTCTATATGAAATGAATTGACTTAAAACTATATAATGGGACACTACTGAACAAATCAAAATCCAAATTACTTGTTTTAACAATTAGTCCATGAAAGATGCTGTAAAAATAAATATTTCATAGTATTTTTTTTTGAAGAAAACATTTCTGTAAAAATTGTCATCCAGGGTTGCATCTTTCTGTATCAGTTAAAAGAACTGATAATAACAGTTTTTCTACTGTGTTATAGCTACTCCTATTTAATATTTCTTATTACTCTTTCACTTTAATTTGTACCATAGGAAAAATTTTACAGAATTTACAAGGCTTTTTGAGGAACTACAGAACAATATTTTGCATGAAGTTAGCATTTTTACTAACTTCCTGGGAACATTTGTTTGATTAAAGTTACGAATTTGACTAGGTTAATTGCAGAATTCTATCAAAAAATATTTGTATGCCTTGCATCTGACAAAAGTAGATTAAAACCATTTGGGGTGTAGCATAATTTATTTGCTCGATAGTCACAAGAACTTATGAATCAGCACAATCAGAATATGGTCACAGGGATAACTGCAATTAGTTTATTTTTTAATATTAAAGTTATTAAAGCTTACTGTTGTGATTAACTGCAATTAACTTGTCTTCTGTATGGCAGCCTTGGAAATTTCTGAACCTATCAAGGATCAGTTTTCCTTCATACTACTGTCATTTCATTGCTTTTAATAAGCCTTTTTGAGGTTAGTATAAGCCCCCATTTTAAAATTAACTCCTTATCTAAATTGTAAGTTTTCCATTACAGATATTACATTACTTAGACATCAAGATGAGACTCATGCCTGAAATTTTATAAAAAAATTACATTTTTTTATCATGTCTTTAATTGTTTTTTACTTGTTCTCAGTTGAGAACAGCAGCACAAAAGCTATTCATTTTCACAGACTTATCTTAGGTAATATAAATTTCCTCAGTATTTTCTTTGGTCCCTGGGTAATTATGGCAATAGAAAAGATAGCTACAACATATCTTTTCTTTCAGAATATCTGGTGTCACCTATTTTACAACAGACTTAATGAGCTGACACAATTAGTATTATTTCTTGCCATCTGCAGGATGTATGCAGTTGTATAACTACCTCACAAAGTTACTGGGCCACCTGTAACATCACTGAAAGTAGTTAGATCCATTAGGTAAACACATTGCAGTCTGCAGATCAAAAACACAAGTACTAAAGTAGAATGGGGCTAACTTTTTCTGCAGCAGCTGCACTGGTGCTGTCTTTTGGAAAGACACCAGTGTTTTGAGTATCACTAAGCAGTGCTTGTGGAGCATCAAGGCCTTCTCTGGTTTTTGATCTGTGTCCTGCCCAGTGAGTAGGCTGGGAGTGCCCCAAATTGACCAAAAGTATATTCCATACCATGTGATACCATGCCCAAGCTTAAGGAAGGATGTTTGTGGTTATGTTTATCTTCCCAAGAAACTGCTACATATGCTGGGATCATGCTAAGGGGGCTAAACATCCGCCTGATGATGGGAAGTAGTGAAGAAATTTATCTTTCTTCTTTGTGTGCACACTCGGGTTTTGCTTCACCTGCTAATACATCATCATCTTGATCTGCACATTTTCTCACCTTCCTGAGTTTTCTCCCCACTCCATGGGAAAAGGTAGAGAGAGGCTGGATAATGACAGCTGTCTTGGGTCAATCAATGCCAAAGATAAAGCATAACTTGTATTTTAAGTAAGTGTACTAAAATATTTGGGGGAATTTGATGCCACTGTTGAAGCTTCACCACTGTGCAGTTGGAAAGAATGGTGTTTGAAGGCTACTAAATACCACTCTGGCCTTGTATGTTGCTGTAAGATGTACAATATCTGAAATAGCTACCATAATGTTTTAAAGTAAGGGTTTTTCCTTTGTAAATTA
>JAWWTY010000106.1:94378683-94419435 GCA_035222235.1 Margarornis squamiger
AAAAAAAAAAAAAAAAAAAAAAAAAAAAAAAAAAAAAAAAAAAAAAAAAAAAAAAAAAAAAAAAAAAACCAAAAACCAAACAACAAAAAAAATTCAAAACCCCCAAAACCCCTGAGCTATTAATTTTGTAAGGACAACTTAGTTATAGAAAATTCTGCCAGCTCAGACTTTAATCATAAGTTTTTCTAATAATAAGGAAACAAATATTTTGTGTATTTTCCCTCCAACAGTCTAAAATTTCCAGAGTTAAAAAGAAATTGGTTTTGAGTGAAATTACTTTGCAGTTTAATCTTCACTGTTCCTTTACAAGATGACAAAAATAAATCAAATACTTATTTCTAGGTATATTAATTTATTTTAGAGGTTTCATAAAAAAAGCGTAATACATCACACAGTACAACGACCTCCTCAAAGCAGGTCCAGCTAAAACAGGTTTCTCAGGGCTATGTCTGAAGTTCTGAGCCTGTCCAAGGATTTAGACTTCTTCAACATCTCCATGAAACTCTGAGAAACATCATGGTTAAAATGTTTTTTCCGTATATCTAATCAAAATTTCCTGTGTTGCAACTTGTGCCCGTTGCTTCTTTTCGCGTCACTTTGTGTTTTCGAGAGTCTGTCTCTACCTTCTCTATACTTTTTATAATTCTAGAAAACAATGATGACTCTCCTTAATCTACTTTTTCCTAAGACTGGACATACTGAATTTCCGCAATGTCTCCTCACATGGTGCATGCTCCAGAACCTTAATCATCTAGATCAAACTCAGATGACTTAATTCCAATTAATCCAGGACTTTCTGGTAGAAAGGAGGTCAAACTAGGTACAGGTCTACAAATGTGTTCTCACAAATACTGAATGGAGAGGGAGAATCACTCTCCACAACTTTCCAGATACTTCCCTTCTAAGAGGGTATGTTGTGGGCTTTCTTTTTTGCACGTGGCTGACTCACCTTCAATTTGGAACTGCCAGATCCTTTTCTGTAAATTTTCTTGCTGTCTAGACACCACATAATTGTCCTGTTGCACTGAATTATTTCATTTCAGATGAAAGACTGTATTTTCTTTTATTGACACTCATGAACTTTCAGCCAACCCATTTCTCCTACTTGTTGAGATTCCTCTGAACAGCACTATGTTAACTGCTCCACCTAGTTTGGTACTGCCTGTTAAATTTCTGATTATTCAATCTGTTAGGTCAAAAAAAGTGGTTTAATTGTTTTGGCCTCAGTAGCAATCTCTGAGTAATGCCTAGAAACCAGCCACCAGTTGGAATACAATTTTCCATCCACCTAACTGGCCACTTATCCAGTCCATATGAAGCCACGTTGACTACAAGGATACTCTGGGAGTATCAAAACCTTTACTGCAAAAGCACACAACATTCACTACTCTCTGACCCACAGAGTCTAATCTATCTCATCATAGCACCCAGTCAGGCTGGTCAGTTTACCTTTGGTGAACCCATCCTGTCTGTTCCCAGCTTATATGAGTCTTCATGTCCTTTATGTCCCCTGTAAGGGAGGCTGGTTACGACTGTAATAATCCAGATCCTCCTTCTTGATCTTGCCAAAGATGTGTGTGACATTTTATTTTTTCTATTATACTAACTTTAATAATAATTTTACAATTTATTTACATAACATAGAATATATTTAATAAGAATATATATTAAATCAAAAATATGTACTATTAAACAAATTATAATTTGAATTATTCTTTCCTAATACTTAGGAATTCTGAACTAAATCATTTGGGGCTTGGAAGTTGTTTTGGTTGGTTGGTTGGTTGGTTTTTGGGGGTTTTGTTTGTTTTTCTCTCATCCTTGACTTCATATCACTCATCACAGTTTGTCTTTCTGTGAAAGCAAACATCAATATGATGGTTCAGAGAAACAGAAACAAAATTTTAACAATACAGCAAATTACAACATCATCATCAAGTTAGCATATGCTGGTGAATAAAAGCCCTTAATTCCTCTATTTGCCCTTGAAAATTTTAGGTTATACTTTTTTTTGTAATAATGGTACTCGCTCATTGAAATGCTGTTGTGATTCAGGAAACTAGCAGTGTCTTCTGTGTTTACATTACAATTTTGTTTATATATTCTTGAAGGAAAGGAATGTGCTAAATTACAGTGCATAAGAAGATAGAGTAGAATTTTATTTAGATTTCAGATATTTATGTCAATTTCATTGTTTTTCTCAAAACAACATCTTGAATGTCTTCTTTTAATATAAAGGCTCTGTTTTCATACAACACATACTTTTGTTTCATATAACAGGGTTAATTTTTTCCAACTGTTTTTTTTTTAATTATTATTATTTTTTACCAGACAGTATTCACTAAGTTTTAAATAGATCTCTTTACCAGTAATTTAACTATTTTACTGATCAAGCTACTTATGTTGTAAACAAAATACTTCAGTTACTCAAAGTTAGACAAACGCTTCATGGTATACCTGACAGGAAAGTCCTTTACAGAGAAAACACAAAGATAATTGCTAACAGAAGTGACCACTTCTCATCATTCAAACAAATGTTTCTTTGACATTTGTATTTTCTTTTTCCCTGTTGTGCTACTAAAAAGGATGTGCAGTTAACAATCATAATTATTTTACCAGCACTTACTCCTGGAGTTCCGCAAAGCACAGCCAAGATCCCATACATTGAAACTAATGAGCTATATCCTTGAATTGCTTCAAATAATTATTTTTTGACTGAAATTTTGTGAACTTTTCTGTACTGATATTTGGAATTTAACAGAATTAAGCCTGAATTCAATACCCCAAATACAAGAATACTAAACAGTCTCTGAGATATTTAACTTGCATTGGACTATGTGAAAATATCTTGAGGAAACTGCAGCCACTTTTCTTTCTCTAAAATTAAAATAAAGCATATTGAGAGAGAGGGTTCCTTATTTTATCTTGATTTGTAAACACATTTTATTTTCTTCTATAGAAAAAAATATAGTAAAAATGAATCTTAAGGGAGGGCCTAGCCTACTAATTTGCATCACACTATTCTGGAACTTACATTTTATTTTCTGAAAATTAAGAACATCAGACACAATTCTGAAGACATATTTTCAGAAACGTTTCAAGTAGTTAATCAGTTTCAGTATCATTTAAGAACAACCTGATGACAGTGAAAAAGGCTCTTACTCTTTGGCTAAAATTCCTTTAACAGAATTATGCCCAGTTCTACTCTTTCTGATAGTGTTTTGAAAATCATTCAAAAACATTATAACCAACATATTGTTTCATAAATAGGGACACTCATGTTTAAATGAAGGGAAAAGCATTGAATTAGAAGCACAGAAATTTAAGGCCAGATCTGAATTCAGCCTGTGATTCAGCTCCCATGAGGGTTGTAAGATGTGATTCTTACATACATATTGAAAATATTTATTACTTTGGACTTTGATGATTCTTGTGC
This sequence comes from Margarornis squamiger, assembly GCA_035222235.1. NCBI lineage: Eukaryota > Metazoa > Chordata > Aves > Passeriformes > Furnariidae > Margarornis > Margarornis squamiger. Next base: position 94,382,120 of record JAWWTY010000106.1, read on the forward strand.
ATCCCTTTCAACTCAGCAGGTTCTATGATAATTTTTGTATGATTTTTTTTGCAAGCCGCAATCAAGGAATCATGTTAAACAATTGTGCTTGTTTTACTGCTGGTACTATAAAACACTAAGCTGGCTGCATTTGAGTTTATCTTGGCTGTTGTCCATTCTGTTTTATGCTCTCAAACATAATCTTATTACAACAATAAAAAATTTTAATGCTAAAACACACCTACAATGGGCAGCATTATATTTATTGGCCATGGTGTTGGAGATCTGCTTTTCATGTTCCAACAAAATACTGCAAGCTTATAAACAGGACAAATCTTGTTTCTAGTGGTAGCATTTATCAATGAAAAAATAAAGATATGGCATTCCTTAAATACCCATTATAATGTATACATTTAATTTATCCCTACTAATTTCTAAATTAGTGTTTTGACAGAGGAAATTTTTATATTATATGTTATTATATATATAATTTTGTACTATTTGCATATTATTATATACTATAGTGTGTATTCCTAATGTACTTTACATGCTTTCATTATAACTTTCAGTGTTGCATAAAGCACAGTGAGAATATTGTACTGTAAAAGTCTGGTGATTTGTAACTGTTGCTATAACTAAGGAATAGCCACTGCTTGAATATTAACGTTGTTTTCTATTGTATTTGTTTGGGGGAGGATGGTAGTTCAGAAGCATAAGAGTACTTTTTGTAGTAGAAATCATTATGTATACTTTGTAGTAGTAAATGACATTCAGGATGAAATATTTTCCTTAAAAATTAATATTTTACTTATAGCCATTGCTGATTCAGCTGTCAGCAGTTGTTAGATATTTAAATTAAAAATGGGAGCATGGAGCTTGACTGTTTTTAATTGGAAATCATGGTTATCAATAACTTGACAAATTGCGTAGTCATCTTTGTTGCGCATATATCATCAAATACAGAAAAAAAAAAAAATAGTACATTTCTCTTAATGTGAGTGTTACGTTATTGTTTCCCAATCCTTCTTTATAGAGAATTATCTACAGATCAATTAAAAAAAAATAAAAATCTTTCTTATGAAATTTATCAGTTCTGGAAGCTGCTGAAGTGAAAAGAACCTGGGAGAATTAATCTGTCACTAACTGACTGTGGGATACTTCTGCCATACAGCTGTGAAGAGAAAAAATGCAGTCTTACAGGATAATGTTAAAGGTCTTTCAAGGTGTTCTGGAATAGAGTCCATTTTCTTCATTGTAGCTGGTATGGGTCTGTGTTTTGGAATTGTGCTGAACAGTGCTCATAATTTAGGGATGTTTTTTGTTATTGCTGAGCAGTGCTTGCACAGCTTCTGCTTCTCACACCATCCCTCCAGCAAGTAGGCTAGGAGTGCACAAGAAGTACTCTACAGAGGGACTTGGACAGGCTGAATTGATGGGCTGAGGCCAACTGTATGAGGTTCAACAAGGTCATAGTGTAGACGTGGTGCTTAGGGGCATTGTTCAGTGGTAAAGATGGCAGTGCTGCGTTTACAGTTGGATTTGATGATCTTAGAGGTGTTTTCCAACCTTAATGCCTCTATGATTCTAAGATGGGAGGAGGCAAGGCTGTGATGGATGACCCCAGATGACCAAAAAGATGTTCCATATTATATGACATTATGTTTAGCAATAAAATTAGTAGCAGGTTGGTGGGGGTGTCACTGCTTGGGGTCTGGTTGGGCATTAGTTCCTTGGTGGTGAACAATATATTCTTACTTGCATAATTTGTCTGTCTTGGGTTTTATTTCTCTCTCTTTGATATTTTCCTTCTCACTACAATTTATTATTATTAACTCAAAATCACAGAATCACCACGATTGGAAGAGATCTTCCAAACCATCTAGTCCAACTGTTAACCCAACCCATTATCACCCTTAAACCATATACCCAAGTGCCACATCCAAATACCTCTTGAACACTTAAAGATATGGTGACTCTACCATCTCCCTGGGTAACTTATTCAAATGGCTGGCCACTCTTTCAGTGATTTTTTTTCCTAATATCTAATCTAAACCTCCCCTGGCACATCTTAAGACCATTTCCTCTCATCTTTTCACTTGAGATATGTTGAAAGAGACTCCTTTCAGGTAGTTGTAGAGAGTAATGAGATCCCCTGAGCCTCTTCTCCAGACTAAAGGGCCCCAATTCCCTCAGCCGCTCCTCACAGGACATGTTTTCTAGACTCTTCATCAGCTTCATTGTTCTTCTTTATAGTTCTATTTTATTTTAATTATTAAAATGCTCTTATCTCAATCCATGAGTTTTCTCACTTTCACCCTTCTGTTTCTCTCTCCCCATTCCACTGAGGAGGAGAGTGAACAGGTGGCTGTGTAGTGCTTAGTTGCCAGCTGGGGTTTAGCCATGACACATGGAAAAGAGAAAAACATAAGAAACATTGTGTTATGACCTTTAGGAGACCTTGCCTTGGAATAACAATCAAAATTCTTTTCCATGTTTGCATTTCCTTCATGATCTGTGCTCAGAAACGATACCACAGAAGTACCTGACAGGAATAGATATAGAGCAGAGCCATTTAAACGGACCTAAAAGTATTGTTTTATGTGATGGCACTGATAACACAATATTACATTAAATGACAGAAGGTCTGTTTCATTTCTGCAATCATCTCACATACATGAAACTCCCTCCCTTTACTGCTATGTGTCAGTATCCATCTGGACCCAAACAACAAGCAAATTCCATCTGGTTGAGACTCAGAAATGACATTGTCAAGCATGAAATACTGGACATTTGCAGATATCCACAGAAAGTGTCTGCTGCTCAGCCAGGATGCTTTAAGTTTTGATGCATGCTTCTATGTTGTTCAGTTATTTGCAATATCAAGCCTTCACATAGGAGGCCAATTAACATTTTCAGCCTCAGGTCAGATGCCTCATTTTATGCAACTGTGAGTTAAAATTGCAAGATATGATCTGGACCCTGTACCATTAAACTCTTACCTACACTGGCCAGAGTAGGTATTTTAGTTTTATTTTGGAAGACTGGCTGTCACAGAAGGATTTGGTATCACCTTTTAATTACAGTTATGTATCCCTTCCCTGTTGCATAATATTTGAATTTTTTAGGTCCTGTTCAGGCAAAAATACTTGGTATAAATTGTCATAACTTGCTGGTACTGAAAGGGGATTTACCTTTTATTTAGTATATAACCCATACGTGTGCACTGGATTTGTCTGGGATGGAGTTAAATTTTCTACATTGCAGTTGTATGGTGCTGCATTTTAGATTCTTACCAAGAAAATTCTAATTACTCACCAATGTTTTAGCTCTTGTTGAACAGCATTTGCACAACATCAAGGCCATTTGTTTCTCTGCTCCACCAGTGAATAGACTGGGGATGTGCAAGAGGTTGGGAGGGAACAAAACCATGCAGATGACCCAAATTACCAAAAGAGATACTCCATACTCCATATATGGAGTAAAACGCAGGAAAGCTTCTTTATTTTTCACATGAAAACTGACAGGGTATCAGACTATCTGTAGGAAATGTATTTGACTAACTTGTCATGTTTTGTATCCTCTTTTTCTTATTCTACATTTGTTTTGCCTTTTAATCTATTTTTATCACTACTGTTGTAAACTGCCCCTGAAGGCTAGGGTAACTCAGGTTCTTGTTAATAGATCCTTTGAGGTGGATTAAAGTGAAATGACACTGAATGGTTTTTTATATATAATACATATAATAATAATGGGTTTATATATAAATATATAATATTTACATATTTATAATATATATACACACATATATGTATAATATATATATTTATATTTTATTTTAGAGCAATTTGGTTGCAATGGAAAGGAGGTATGTAGCCATTTTTGTTATAATGTATAGTGATGTAGCAATAAAAAATCATAAAAATAACACTTAAAAAAATGTATAAGGAAAATATAGAGAAAGATATCACAACTCATGGATCCAGCAAGCAGACTTGATTGTTGGAATTTAGATGTCCATTGGTCAAAGTGTGGGTCTCAGACTGGATCTGTCAAGAGTGCGGGAGGCCCCTGAAACACAAAGTTCAAAGGGTTAAAATACAGTCAGGTTCAGGTGGAAATGCCCAGGTATTGACCTTGGTGTGTGGGGAGGAGTTTTACACTGTAGGTCACTTATAGTCATCTGGTGGAAGTCCCCAGAAATGGGTCTGGGGACAGTTTGGGAGTCTTTGATGGTTAATGACACCTTCTAAGACATAAGAGGTGCCTGTCACTTCAGCATAGTTGAGGCAGTTATGCCCCATCAGAAGGGATGAATACCTTCAGGCCTGTGTGAATGTTCCAGTACTTCCAAGGAGGGGAGTTTTCACACCTGAGCCAGTTGTGGAAGTCAAGACACTGGCATGATAAAAAGCATTATCCCACTGAGGTCATGTTGACCTTTTCCCTTATCTGGCTCAAAACCCAGCTTGCTGTTAAACAGAAGTTGGTTTGTGCTTACCCCCTCTGTCTTATGTGGATCACACAAAAACCTCTGCTCCTCACATACAGCTGGGGGACAGGGTGCAAACCTGGCCTCAGCAAAGGCCCGGGCTGCTTCTGAAAATGGTCCATTGTTTGAGTCATTAACCACTAACATTTTGATCTCTCACAACTACCCCCGAGTTTTCTGGCACTTGCTCTTCCCTTTCTTCTCCCCTGTCCCACTGGAGACTGGCTGGGAGAGAATAAGCAAGTGTGGTACTGAGCTGCCTACTGGTGTGAACCCACAACAATGTGAAACAGAATACATCAGAGAAGTATCAGAAGCTGCCATAGGATCTTTATCAATGTTGAATCCTCTGGATCTGTTGGTTTTTGTTTTGTTTTGTTTTGTTTTGTTTTGTTTTGTTTTGTTTTGATCATCTAGGAGACCATATGTTAATCTGAAGACTTTGAGATAGCCATAGAACACAAATAATCAGCACTGTTGCAGATGGAGAGTTTATGTGTGATGGCATTAGAAGTTTTTTTTTGAAAGTATGAAACATTAGCCTTGTGTACTGAATAAACATACATTTGCATTTATGTTGAAACACCTGAAAATAAAATACTTTTTTACTATCTACATGTTAGTGTTCAGTTAAGATAAAATTACTTTCTATTCAAATAGAGAATGAATATATACATTAATTTAGATTAAAATAAATCAACTGATTGAATACTCTTTTCAGCAATTATGAATACTTCATCTAATGGGATTCACTTTCCACGCACAAAAAAAAAAATCAAAAAAAAAATCAAAGGAAATGTTCTCTAAAACCTTGAAAACCTCTTTGGTTCTTTTTGCAAAATACTGTTCATTAACATTCTCTCCATGTAATGTAAAATATTCTAATTATAGTACTACTGTGCGTGACAGAGATTAACAAAAACCCACTTAATAAGAGAAAAATCTATGAAAAGGGTATTTTGTTAAAATTAGGCAAGCTTTTTCCACTAAGCACTGAAAGAACTGACAGAAAATTAATTCTGCTATTAGTCAAAAAAGGTGCAGTTTATCTACTAATATTTTCTGCAAGGTATTTTCTGCAATAATCATGTTTTAACTATTTATACCCTGTAGCAGCTCAAACACGGGTACTTCACTGTCCATGTATTAAGATCTGATGTCAGTGTCTTAATGAACAGAATGGAGAGAGAGTGGAGCACTTGACCATTCTTAGACTTGCTCTCCACTTGTGTATTCTCAGCCTTGATCTGCTTGACAGCAATGTATTTATACATATTAAGTAAATATGTTAAATTTGTAAATGAAATAAATTTAATGGTGCATACTTTCTCCATGTAGATCTCTTATTCATATAAATCAAGATAAAAATAAGGTTCAGTTGGTCCTTTCAAACCTGTAGTTGTCAATGCCTATAGAAGTTTTACAGCTTCTACTTAAATGTGCATCTTTGCTCTATTGTTCAACATGGAAAACCAAACAATAATAACAACACCATCAGAGATGAAGCTATGAGTTTAAAACTAGTCAGTAAAACTTTCCTAGATAAAGGAGTCTGTGCCTTTCATAGATCGATGCAACTGGCCATCTGGCAAATAGAATAAATGTTCTGTGAAGTTCATTTTTATCAGTGTGTAGGGAAAATGTATTTAGAACCTTTTAACATTGTGCTATAAAGAGAAATTAAGGATAATGAATTACTGTGCTGTACTTCAAAAATATAGGAATCACTAGTGTGTTGGTGAGGCAAGAAATTCTTCACCAACAGTTCAGTTAGGCCTATAAGAACAGCTTTAAACTAGAGTTACCAGGAGAAGGGAATAGAGTTTTGAATAACAAAAGAGCCAGGGAATCTTGATGTGTTAGAAACCGACATGAAAACACCTGTGAAATGCCTCAAAGAAATTAGGGTATGTTCCTCTAAAATGATAACATAATAGCTGAAATGACTCTGCATCAATGGAGTAGAATGAGTCAAAAAACAGGGGAAGCTGGAAGCCACTGTGCAGCTAGGCAGCCGGGATCTAATCACTAGCACTAAACCTGGTGTGATGAATCACACGACTGGAGCACTGCAGTCAGTGGTTATAAACCAGTATTTTACAGGAACAGGCAAAGAAGGATAGACTGGGGCAGGGATTGCCTTCTATGTAGGAAGGGAAAAAAAAAAAACAAAAAAAAAAACTGATTGATTGCACAGAGCCATCTTTGAAAAACCATGATGAACAGATTGAGAGCTTGCAGATGAACATTAGAGGCCAAACCAACAAAACCTTGTGTTTACTACAGGCTTTCTGATGAAAACAAAGATGTTGACAAATCCTTCTTACTTCAACCATCAGGACACACCATGCTCAGAGGCCCTCGTCCTGCTTGGGGACTTCAGTCACCTTGACATCTGTCAGAAGAGCAGCACAGCAAGCTGTAGGCAGTCCTGAAGACTCTTTGAGTGCACCAAGTGATAACCTCTTATTCCAGGTGACAGACAGTCTGACCAGAGGAGAAGCATTACTGGACCTGTTGCTTTGTCAACAGACTAGAGACGCCAAGACTGCAGGCAGACTGCACTGCAGTGATCGTGTCCTGGTGGAGTTCATGATCTTAAAAGACACAGGCAGAGGAACAGTAGAGTCAAGAGACTGAATTTTAGGACTGAAAGTTCTTTGAGGAACTTGTAGATGGACTCTCTGGGAAACTGCCCTGAGAGACAAAGAAGATGAACAAAGCTGGCAGTTCCTTAAGGAAATCCTTCTCAGAGCACAAGAGATCTTGATTTCCATGTGTAAGAAATCAGACATGGGAGGCAGAAGACTGATGTAGTCAGCTGATGTAGTTTCTAGCCCTCTCACCATCATATTTGAAAAGTCACAGTAGCCAGAGACTGTAAAAAAGGGAATATCACATCCATTCTTGAAAAGGCTAAAATGGAAAACCCTGGATACTACTGAGAAGTAAGCCTTTCAGTATACAAAAGGTGTCTTATAAGAAAAACGGAGAAAGGCTTTTTATCAAGACTTGTAGTGACAGACCAAGGCGGAATGTCTCTAAACTGAAAGAGGTTGTATTTAAATTGGACATAAGGAAGAATTTTTTCACTGAGTGTAGAGAGACACTGGAACAGGTTGTCTAGAGAAGCTGTGGATGCCCCATCCCTGGAAGTGTTCAAGGACAGGCTGGATGAAGCTTGGAGCACTTGGTCTAGTGAAAAGTGTCTCTATCACTGTACATGACATTGGGGTTGGAACTAGATGATCGTTATGATCCCCTTTCCACCCAAACCATTCTAAGATTCTGTGATTCCAGATTCTATGATTCCATGACTCTTGGGAAAGACTTCTGCTGCAGTACATGTGAAACAGAGACAGAGAATTATCCAGACTATATATTGTGGAAAAAGAAGCCCCTGGATACAAGACCACCACTGTGACAACTTCCAAAGGACCAGAGGCTTTATAATTCAAGACTTATGTCTTTTATGTAAGGGTTTTCCCCTGCTGAGATTGTAATCCCTAGAACTCCTGCACACATGTGAAAAGAGTATTCCTTTTTCCCGGGTATCCAGCCCCGCCCCCCTCCCGACCTTATTGGATGTATCCCCTGTCATTCCCTATTCCTGGGTTCCCACTGGGTTTTGGTCCTTCTGCTCCCTTATTGGCCCCTGTGCCCCCCAAACCACACCACTCCCCCTGAATCCTTACCCAATCACCTCCTATCTCCCAGACCCCACCTGAAGGGCTTAAATACCCTGGACGCAGGTAATAAAAGGACACTATGACCACTCAATGTAAGACTGCTACGTCTCTTTACTCTTGACCACGTGGGGATTTCGCAATCCCCTCCAGACCCTGGGAGGCCATGGGACAGTAGAGGAGCTGGCTCCCCTCACACCTGTTACATGACTCTGTAATTTTGAGGGTGCAACATGCACAATTGCTTTTGCTATGAAAGAAAAGAATGAAAAAGTTAGCAATGAAAATGGCTAGTTCTTACCATCCACATGTGTAAGTTATCATATTGATTTTCCAGCTTTAAAAAGCCAGAAAATAATCCTTATTTCCATCTTAATTATTTTGAACAATTATATTCACTGCTTGAGGAAATTTTTCATGGTATAACTACTTTCATGCTACTTTTAAGCAATAAATAATATTGGTTATATGACCTTTTTTTAAACCGCTAAAAAGAAATAGCAATTTGTAATTTATCTAAATAAATATTTTATGTTAATTACTCACAATGATAAAAAATTCATAACAATTGCCAAAGTAGGTTTTTTGGCAATCATATGCTTTCAAAAACAAGTTATATAACCAAATGTTTAACTCCCATTAAAAATTTATCTATGGTATTTCAATTAAAATAGATTATTCAATGTAATTAATTAAATCTAGTATATAGAAAGCAAAATCAATTAAGTAAAATGGATTTTTAAAAATCTTTCAATATTAGTGACAGAGTTTTGAAGACCAATACTATATACTGCTTCATTATTGGTACTTTGCAAGTAATTTTAAATATATGTCTGCAATCAACAACTGTGCTATAGGATTCTCCAAGAAGTTTTATAAAAGACAGATGACTGTTTCTGACCCAAAAGAAACCAATATGTCAGTATTTGGTTATTTCAAATGGCCTCTGTAAAGTTTGGCTGCCATCAGCCTATTTGCACATAGGGATATTCTTGTTCCTTCTTTTGACTTTGGTCCAAACACAAAGCATTCGTCTTCTATTCTACCAAGCATTTTACATATAGATTTCTACCTTTGAAATCAACGCTTCAATATGTGTAGAGTTTTTGCCTTTACTTCATCTCAGAATAACATCTGACTTTATATCAAGTCTCATACTGAATTATCATAATGATTTTTAGAACATAAATTTATTACTTCTTCAAGGTTTAATTTAAAATGTATTATGATTGACTTCTTTTTGCATATTTAGCATCAAAATGATCAGTTACAAAGAAGTCATATCTGACAATGCCTAGCAGAAGGTAATTTTGTGACATTATAAGGAGCATATATTCATTTTATGATTTTCTAAATTGCCTATGGAAAAGAGCAATCACAATAGCACACCTAATGTTTGAATGCAATTAGTATGTGAACTGATCATGCCTAGATATGTGCAAATGTCAAGTTAGGTATCTGCATACTTGTCTATTGAAAATATAAGCACACATACCAAAAAAAAAAAAAAAAAAAAGCAGCAAGACTTTTTTATGCACTGGGTCTATCCTGGTTTTGTCAAATAATCTAAAATTAATTTTGTTATTAAAAAATAACAAAAAAAAAAATAAGAGCAACACAGAATTATAAATCATATTAATTAATCACTGTGTTGTAAGGGTAATTAATAGCCTAGTTGTAGGTTTCCAATATTCATTCATATTCTATATTCAAAATAGACTGCAGAAGCAAATTCAGCTGAATCAATGCAGTGGTTTTAGGGGTAACTATTTTCAGTCTTTAGATAGCAGTGATATAGATATCTGTAGATCATATGAATCCATGTATAGGCAAGGCCTAGATACAGAAAATACATCTTTTTTTCACTTAAATTCACTTATCATTCAATTTTTTTTTGTACTACTCTATTGTTAAATCATAAGAATATAGAAAGACTAATAACTGATGCTGAAAGAAAAAGAAAATCCAGGTAAAATGTGTTTGGCTTAAATTTTTAATGTTCCAATTCTAAAACTCATCTCTTGCTATCTATCTCGTACATTGTCATACGTTTTTATAGTAAGTATTAGTCATATACTGGAGTGATCATTTCAGCTTTCAGTGAAATAGCACTGCATGTTTTTTTATCCCAGTTGTACTTTATCCAGTGGATATACAGTCACACACTGGGATTTACAATGAATAAAAAACTACTAAAGACAAACCCTATTTCCTGCCCCAAGCAGGTAGTAATATCTGGGCTTCAACAGATCCATTGCTCTAAACTAGTGAGCAATGGCTTGCTCTATTATTGCTTTTGAAATATGCAGAATGATCATTGTTGAAGGCAGAAAAAAAAAAAATGGCTCTTACTGTTTATTCAGTTTTCTATCAGAGAAAGTAAAAGAAACACAGATGAAGAGCTGAAAAGTACTAACTGAAGGATGTTTTCAAGTGCAGTAATCAGCATGAAAGATGGCTAGAAGGTAAGAGCTGGCAAATAATATACAAATTGCATTAAGATGATAAAAAAGATTGAAGAAAGTTGGCCATGAGGAGAAGATGAAAGAAGAAAGATTACAAAATAATGGGGGATAAGGTTGAGTAATACCCCATTTCTGAAGCTGATTCTTCTTATGACGTCAGTAGAAGTTTTGTTACAAATCCCAACAAGAGGGATAGAGCTTTCTTTGTACTAACTGTAACCTTGACAATTTTATGCATGGCTCATAACATCTGCTTCAGTGAACAGCAGCTGGCTAATAACTTGCCAGAATACCAACCGAATTAGAAAGCTGTGAATCACTGAACTCGACCAATTACATGCTCAAAAGATTTTGTGAACTTCAAAGCTCCATGTACACAAGTGAGCATTTGTAGCACCGGTTTCCTACAGAAATGAAATGCTACTAGTACATTCAGCAGTTTATGCCATTATTCTCTGGTAAAAATGGATAACTGTGAGCTCTGTGTTTGTGATTAGTTTTTGGAGGGTCAGTTTGGGCAAACTATTGGAACATATTTAATTCCTGTATTTGATAGACTGGCAATACAGCTTGTAATTTGTTGTAAAGTTGCCTAGGGCTGTTGTGGCTGTCTACCAGTAATTCACAAAATTAAATAGATTCGCAAATAAGCGTGACCTTTTTTGGACTCTTTTAGGACTTAAGCCTTTGAAGTAGATGCTAGAAAGCCTTTGTGAAATACTAAGAAGCAACTTTTGCAGTTTTTTTCTTTTTTTTTTTTTTTTTGTTGTTTTGTTTCTTTGTTCAATGTTGAAGTCTTCAGAAGCTTAAATACTCAGATTGTTGCTAAACATCTTTCACAGGAGCTTTTGGATTTAAGTGAATACTGAGTTGAATTCCTAAGTCTGTAATTTATGACTAAATGTTTGACCTAGGTTTCTATATGAGATACAGAAACCCTACTTAGATGTTTCCAATGTGGACACAAAAGTGTCTAAAAAAAAAAAAAAAGCCACCTGGCCCCAGGAGTGTGATTCAGTGCACATAATTTAGATACTTAGTCTTATATGACATGGGAGATGGGTGAAGTGATGAAGAATGATTAATGACTATGAAGAGTGATTCAGGAAAGTTACATGCTGATCATACACCTGAAGTAATCTATTGTCAGAATGTTTTAATGCTTTCAAGTCACAATAGCTGTTAGGAGGATTTGCTGGAACAACATTTTGCAATTAGCCCAAAGACTTAACTCACCTACAGAGTAACAAGACAATACTGAATTCCAATTTTAACTTTAGAAAGCTGAAAGATGTATTCCTTGCTTCTCAGGTGATTGCTTTACTCATTTGACTACAAAATATTTTTACAAGGTACCAATCTTGAACAGACATGGAGAATAATTCTTCAGTCAAGATTTAATTATCATTAATTAATCATTTAATTATTATTATGATCCAAACAAAGTAAATGGAATGTTGACTGATTTTGGTTAAGCTGGGATGGGCATGCAAAGACCCCTATGCAAAAGACTGGATCAGATATGACACACTTTGAATTAAGAAGGGAACTGAAGTAAAAGTCTTTTTGATTTATGTTTTAGTCAAGTTATTATTATGGAATGGAGGAACACTGGCTCCTCACCTTCCATTTATGCTTTTGAGCTAAACTGAAGTAAACTTCTGTGCTAATCTACAATTCTAAATCAACTCAATCTGTTGATTTCTCTCTGAATCATGATCATCCTTACACAGGTACTGATATACAGGAGAAAAAAAGGAAGTTATACCCTGCCCATGTCCAATCACAAAGAGATATTGTTGTACAGCACCTCGTCTAGGGCTTAGGGTTACTTCTGTCCCCCAGGAATTCTATGGAGGCACTTCTGCCATGAGTAGTCAACCAGAAAACTTCTAGGTTTTGGTATCACAAAGTGATGCCTATGCAAAAGCATATCTCAGAATAAACAAGGCCTGTGCTGTATCTGCCCAACACTGTCTGATGCTGGAATAAGAAAGCAGAACAGGTTATATGGAAGATATACTCAATTATCAGGACTGCATTTGCCCAGCTATAATTGGGCACTATAACACTCAGAAAGGAGACAGTGAGAAGAGCCATTTTTAACCTTACATCCTTGTAACTTATTTAGGGTAGGAAGCCAGAAGAGGATAGCAACCCAGGTCAAAACACCCAACTGGCTTCAGATATGGAGAAGGTGAGAAAGATTGGTTTGGGATTCCTCTGGAGTAGTAAGGCCATTGACTTTTTACAATAATACATAAATGCCATAAAAAAAAAAAAAAAGCCATAAAAAGCAATAAATGGATAAACAATAGGAACACATACACAGGTGTCCAATAGTCTGCAGAACTGTGTTTGTGTTGTAGAACATAAATCTTTTACTAGAAATTGCTATCCACCATTATGCATTGTATCCATAAATGTTAGACTTTATGTTACTGAGAATTTGAGCAGAACTGAAGTGCCCAATAGCATGACTCAGTCCTTTCTTTTTGCCTTTTCCTTTTTCCTCTTCATTTAGTCTTGCCTGTGCTTTTGCTATTCAGCTACCACTTCACTTGATATAAATTTGAATGAACCCTTTAAAAATTCCTACAAGTACTAACTTTCTGAACAACTCCAGAAACGTGTATGAACAGACTTATTTACTGCCTTAACAAGGCACAGGATTTAGGAGGATTCCTGCATGCTCTGAGGACCCTGGTCTCAGACTGGCCCTGATTCACTCCAACAGGATAAGGTACCTTTCAAAACAAAGCTATAATCATGTGTTTTTAGGAACAGTGGTGAGACAGTAATCATAAATATAGGGGCCTTATACAGAGGCTACAGACATGTTTATATATAGGCTAAATTCTCTCCTCAGACTTAGGAGGGTTAAAAGCTGTTTAGAACATTATAATTCTGTGTATAATTTGCTTAAATAGAGCTCATTTTTTTATTGCTTACTTACAAAGCAAAATAATTTTGTAATAGTTTTCTGTCTAAATGTTTATGTATTTCATCAACAGCGTAGTATTTATTTTCCTTTTGTCTTTTTCCCACCTCTCTTTTATCACATTCCTTTAGATGGAAAGAAATTATTTCCAAAAAATTTGAAATGGCAAATTCCTCACTTTAAAAATTATGTTACTGAAAGCAGGAATTTCAAAGGAAACTAAGTTACCAAGTCCTCTAACTTTCCATGGGATTTTTACTTTGTCCCTTAGGTACTTTTAAGAATATTGTATCTCATCCTAATTTATACACTTGCATCAAAGTTGTAGGCTTTTAGAAGCAGCAAGTAAAAAGAGTTTCCACTTACTTCAGTGGAAACTCATTACCTTGAAAAGTAAGACCATTTTTCAATCGAAGTTTTGGCATTCCAGCTCTCACATCTGAAGATATAAAAGTTTAGGACTGAAAATTTTAAATTAATCTGTGAATTCAGGAAAAAAAAAAAAAAAAAAAAGCCAAGCATGGATAAATTTAAAAAAAAAAAAATAAATAAAAAAGTTGCTTAATCCTGAAAACACTCTCAGTGTGTGGTGTGTAATGATCTCCTTCTGGAAACACAAAGCAGCAGACAAGTGCTTGTCACATACCTCTTATGGGGGAAAATATGAAACAGAAACTACCTTGAAGCTATTTGGAAACACTATTCCAGCCTTATGCCTAAAAGTTGTTTCTGGAAGTGAATAACAGGGATGGAGTAGAAGTAATAATGTCTCATGAAGCCATTTTATTCTGATTTACTCAGGAACGGAGACTTACGTGAGCATTCTATTCTGTCTATTTGTGCATATTCAAATATTTTTTTTCCAGGTAATTTACCAAGTTTGGCTATATTTTTATGGCAAATTCTCAGGCCTCTGTGATTCATGATAATATGCAGCCTCATGAAGGGCAGTGACTGCAGCACTGTTTCCATTTAGGTAAGCTATGCCACACACAAGAGGGAGGAAGAATGCGACAGCTGGTGGAGACTCTTCCCCTTTTGCCCCCCCACTCACAGCCCCCGAGATGCCCCAGAGAGAGACACATGGAGTCCACAGGAGGGTAAGCAGAGAGAGAGTTTATTAACATAGCTGAGGTATATATATAGGTTTTAGGGGAATCCAAATTACTACCAATAGAAATCAAGGGATAAATACCAACGGGAAAGGGTTAACTAAGGGCCAATAGAGAAACTTAAACAGACACCTTCAAGGACAAATTCCTTGGTGCTTAGCTACACAGATAAGGGGTGTTTCAAGGGGTCTTGGGAAGAAGAAGGATGACTAAGTAAAAAAGACAAGTAAACCATTTTACAACACAGTAAAAGCTTCAGTTTTTAAGGCACCCTGGGGGGTTTCTTCATTTTCTTCAGAGACCCATCTCTGAAATGATTTTTCCCATTTCTGATACTGCATGTCCTCTGCTACAGAAGAAACCTGGCAAAAAGTCTCATGTTGGAATAACTTAATGGTAAAGTCTTATCTTACTATACACAGTAGGCCATTACAGTGACTGAAAAGTGGAATCATCTGTTAATTGCAAATATGGGTTTATGACCACATGTAATTAACTGGGAAAGTCAGTCCATTTCATCCATCAAAGAGAAGGCTTCAGCTAATAAAGGTGGCTACAGATATCTCAGCTTACCTGAGAGAGTAGAATGTTTAGGGAACAAGATCTTAAAACTAACACATAGAGGCGCTTAACAGTAGGACAGTCAAAACATACTGATACTGACTCTGCTAGAGAAGGTCCTGCACAGACATGCCAAGATGTGCACAGGTGCACCCACACACCCTCACCTCCCTCCTGCATCTTGTTTCAGACAATTGAACTACTCAGACTTTCCAGACCCCCAGTCCCACACAGTCACTCATTCACTCCCTCCTGGAAGGATGTGGAAAGAGAATTGGAAGGGTAAAAGTGAGAAAACTCATGGGTTGAGGTAAAACCAGTTTAAAAAGTAAAGAAATTAAAAGCAAACAAACATGTTAAAAGGTATGGCCGCACATGCAAGCAAGCCAAAACAAGGAATTCATTGACCACTTCTCATGGGCAGGTAGGTGTTCAGCCGTCTCCAGGAAAGCAGGGTTCCATCACACATAGCAGTGATTTGGGAAGACCAGCATCATCATGCTGATCATCCTCCCCTTCCTTCTCCTTTCCACAGTGTTACACGATGAGCATGATGCCATGTGGTATGGAATATTCCTTGGTCCTTTGGGGTCAGCTGTTCTCGCTGTGCCCCCCACCAGCCTCCTTACAGGTTGGGTAGGTTGAGGAGCAGACAAAATGCAAACACTGCAATAACAAAAAAAATCCTTGGATTATCAACATTGTTTTCAGCACTAATCCACAGCACAGCCCCATAGCAGCTACTATGAAGAAAATTAACTCTATCCCAGCCAAAACTATCACACCCCTTGAGCTCACACCTTCTCAGTCCAGGTGCTGTTAGGCCTGTTACCCTACTCTCCTTCCAGTCTTGTTTCACATTGGTTCTCACACAGGGGCTCAGAGTAGAGAGTACACTCACACAGGCAACACTTAGATACAGAATTGGTTCAGGGTGTAGCACAGACTGCAGTGATCAAGCACAAGGCTCAGTCAGGTGAAAGCATACTGACCAACCACCTGATTACATACAACTCAGTCTCTTTTGCTTTCTTCTCTGTCTGTTTTTCAACATTTTGTTCTTCCCAGTCCACTTTGATTTCAGCCTTTTACTGCCTTTGGTGTTTTTGCCTAAACATAAGTCTTGCACATTCTTGCCATGTCTTTAACTTGGTTTGCTTGATTTAGTCAGGCAGCCTAATGAACTGCAGCCACCATACCTGATACGCTCCTATCCTCAGGACCAAAACCAACCTATCCACCTTCCCTGTATGTTGCCCACCAAGGAGATAGTTTGTACAAAAACAGAAACTGTGTACATTCCACATCATCCACTTGCAGATGTTTACAAAAAGCTGAGGAGCTGATGCAAGGATATTAGTCCTTCTTTCCCTTCCTAAGACAGCATAAAAGGCAGTTAAGGATGCACTTAACTTTTTCCTAATTTCACTTTACGTTTAAGTAATTGCTGAATTTCTTTCCAGAATAATATCTGATTGCTTTCTACTCATTTACAATTAGAACAATGGCTAGTAGGAAGTAATATGCCCCAATTAAAATAATTCTGAATGAAAATGTGGTCCAGGCAATAACAAAAAATGTGCAAACAATCTAGAGCATTCATTTACTAATAACATTTTCTTAGGCATAATTTGTCTTGTCTTAAAGAAATTGGATCAGTACTTCAGTTACAAATTCATATTTTAAAACACATTTTATGACTACCTTTCACATCATGATATGTGCCCATCATAAAAAATTTTACTTTTATGACACCGTTCCATTATGAAATAACCAGATTTTTTAAAACACATCTATCCTTTTCTATTATGCTAAATAGAGCACTACAATATCTACAGAAATTGAGGACTGAAATAGGTTCCCAAACAACTGAAGTACGCATAGTTTATCATCTGGCATGGTAATGAAAAGCACACCAGTGTATTCCACAAGCTGAGTGGAAAGTGTGGAACAATTTCTACCTTCTTAGAACCTCATCTACTAAATGACCTATGGATGCCAAAGAATTTAGACAGTGCACTTATGCTGGATGAAGGATTTGTTTTTTTATCCTACGTAGACTCATGAGGCTTTGCATACAAAGCTGTGTTCCCCCATGCTTGAGCAGGAAGCACAGACTGAAAAACACAAAAAAATACACAGCTGGCCACAGCTGCAGACTGTCAGCATAAAGGGGTGAAATCTTCAGAAAGCCCAGTCTCCAATGGGTTTAGGCTTCCACTGCTGCAATGGATCCATATACTCAAGTATAGCCAAGGGTTTCCTGTTTTTTTAGTGTAATGGCATAATAATACCAAAATTGCTCCCTAAAACCTTGTGGAGTAGTTCATATTACAGCTTTGTAATTATTCCTAACATTCAGGAAATGGAGTAATTCTATTAAATAGTCATGGTAAATTTTGTCATTATACAAATCCGGTGTAATTTATTTAAAAACATATTTTTAATCGATAAAACATGCCCTCTGTATAAATGAAGAATACCCTGTAGTAAAGCTTTCTGGACAACAACAGTTAGAAAAATTTAACAATATTTCTTTTTACCTTCCTTTAACAATTGATATATTCAAATAATAATGCCCTGTAAGTAATAAGTTACTCCAGGATGAGACTGTTGAGAAAGTAGTGAGTGATTTCTGT
Organism: Margarornis squamiger; assembly: GCA_035222235.1. NCBI lineage: Eukaryota > Metazoa > Chordata > Aves > Passeriformes > Furnariidae > Margarornis > Margarornis squamiger. The sequence goes on from JAWWTY010000106.1 coordinate 94,399,992, forward strand.
TCTTCTGAGAAACTAAATAAACACTTGATACATTTTATTCCTTAAATCAATCACTTTATCTGAAAAACTTCTTAACAAAGTGGTTATCAATGTACTGCAGTTTTTGAAAATGAAGCTTTCAGAGGAGCATGGCCTCCCAGTGATTGTTCAGAAAGACAGACCAGGCACTGTCCCATGAACCAATGTCATGGTCTGCCCAATCACTAGTTTGTTACCACTGTGTACGTTGCAAAAAAACCACAAGAAAATTCTTGTGGTGCTCAGAGGTGTTTTTTTGTTTTGTTTTGATTTTTTTTGTTTGTTTGTTTGGGGTTTTTGTTTGTTTTTTTGTTTGTTTGTTTGTTTTGTTTTGTCTTCTAGCAAAAAATTAACATACTACTGGTGAATGTCATTTAAATGGGGTATCTTGGAATAAAAATACATAACTTTTCCTGAAGAAAGAGAACCTGTTTTAGGCACTTGCAGTACCTTCAGCCTTAGATCTCCTCGGTATATATGGGACATGCCCAGAAATAGAGGCCAGGCTTAGGGGTAAAGGATGATTACAAAGATTGAGTGCTTCATCCAAGTTACATGCAAAACAGATTAATTACATTACTGTAGTAACATGAAGCTATTTTGATTACAGCTGTAATCTAATTGGAGTACAAGCTTTTTATGATGCCACCTAATCCTGTTCAGAACAATTTCAGGTTTTTAAACACTATCTGTTAAGGCAGTATAGCCATTGTCAGCTAGTGATTTGTTACCCTTTTCATTTGTCTTAGAAGTCAGGAACAAGCTACATATATTTTACATATATTTGCATCATGTATTTTTTCAAAATTTTAGCTTATACAGTATGAAAAAGAAATATATTTTGCTTTATTAGAACAGAAAAAAAAAATTATTATTTTAAAAATCTGGTGCTGTAAAAGATAAATTTCTCACCAAAAGTACAAAAATCCATCTGCAGAAGGGAAGAGTTTCTAACTAGCCCATTAAATGTAGGAACTAATTCCTAATGAGAGGGTTTTATTTATGTATTTCTGAATTTAGCTAAGACTGTGTGTGTATCTCTCCCAATGCTGAAGAGGTGCAGTAAGTGGCCATAAATACTAACAGCATGATCCCCTAGCAAGATCTTAGCCATGACATAGAATAAAACATGTTAAATACTTCATATGCTTGTCTAAAATGACCAATTTGTAGCTTTTTTCCTCATTAAAAAATACTATATTTGTACTCTTTTGGCAAGGTTTTTAACTCCTTCAACGACAGAGTCTAATTTTATTAATTTACTTTATTAATTTATTATTTTACTTCGCAAAGTTGTAACTTCCATTAACAGGACTTTCTCACTTATATTTTAGCTTGCCACCCTTATTGTGTTATTTACCTACTCCAGGCTCTCAGTTAATAAAAATGTTATTAATGTTTGGATGAAATCCACTTTACATTCTCAACCCATGTATCACTTGCCAGGTAAAATTCCAGCAGGCTTAATGGGTCAGAAAGGATAGTTTTTCCCCATTTGGAAACTATTGCAAAATCAGCTCCAAAATTTTGAAATTAATCTTTTTATAATCATGGGTCTGATTTCGTTTTACAGAGTCAGTTATGAACAATGTCTGCCTTTGAGATGAAGGACAGACAGATACAAAATTAGTAAGTTATGGATATCTATAATGGCATGGCTTCATCAGCCTTCAGGTCTGGTCCCTCAGTACTTTCTTGTAACCATGCTGCAGGCAACACAAAAAAAAAAGGGGTAAGAGGATATCAGCCATAGGACAATAAAATCAGAATCTGTTTCTGAGGAGTGATTGACACTTATCACACCTGGATTCTTTTTACTGCAGTCAGAATTTCTTGGAATTCTCAGTTTGAAATAAAAAAGGTTTATTGACATTTACTTTATTAAAACATTACAAATTAAATAATAACGGTGTCTTAGAAAGTTTCACCAAGATATTAGAATAAGGTGTTATACTATTTATAAATAAATCACTAAAAGTATATCATGTCTGGAGGCAATAGTCTTTCTACACTATGAAGAAATTCTAATCTACTGAGCCATATACTCAATAATTAATTATTTGGCCTTACTCTGACTTGAAAGAATCCATCCACTCTGATGTTGCTTTCACACCCATCTTCTTCTATCATTCTACCTTTCAAATATTTCTATAATAAGAACTATTTTTCAGCAGATATAGTTTTTAACAAAAATATGATGTACTTTTGCATTTGAAGCCAGCACAACTATATACGACAAGTAACCATCAGTGCTCAGTTCTGCATTCTTTCTAGTAATCATGTGTCTCTAGAGACACCAAAATACTTGTCAACTGTGCTACTAAATTGGGTCACAAAATGTTAAAAACATCAAAGCTGCTCTTGTATCTTCCAAAAATAATTTCTAAGAAATTTATTTTATATTTCTGTATAATTATAGCTTAAAAACATACAGAGAATTCTGTCATTTTTTCCTCTGGGATGCCTTCATTTTTTATTTTATTTTTTTTTCAAATTAAACAAAGCATCCCCCCAGTGCCATAGAAGCATATGAAGACCTTGGTTTAAAGGGATCTTAAATGTCATCTAATTCTACCTCCCTGCTATGGGCAGGGACACCTTGCGGTAGACCAGGTTGCTCAGAACAAGTGGCCTTGAACACTCTCAGGGATGGGACATCCATAACTTCTCAGGGCAACTTGTCCTCATGCCTCATCACTCTCACAGTAAAGAATTTCTTCCTAATACCTAATATAAACCTACTCTTTTTCAGTTTAAAGCCATTCCTCTTGTCCTGTCACTACATACCCCTGTAAAAATATCCCTTCGTCTTTCTTGTAGGCTCCCTTCAGGTACTGAAAGGTCACAATTCGGTCACTCCGAAGCATTTTCTTCTCCAGGCTGAACAATCCCAATTGTCTTAGTCTTTCTTCATAGGAGAGGTGTTCCAATCCTCTAATCATCTTGGTGGCATCCAGACTTGCTCCAACAGGTCGATGTCCTCCTGTGCTGAGGCCTCAGAGATGGGTTCAGTATTCGAGGTAGGGTCTCATGAGAGCAGAGTAGAGAGGCAGGATCCCTTCCCTAGACCTACTAGCTACACCATTTTTGATGTAGCCCAGGATATGGGCATAATTTTCTAGCAGAACTTGGTGGATTCCAAGTCCTCTTTGTTGCCCATGCTGCATGTGTTGGTGTAAAGGAACCTCAGGCTGCTGGGCTGTCAGCTGTGTTGCCTTCCTACAGGAACACCCCTTAATTCCTTTGAGATATTTCTCCAGTGTTTCCCTGTTGGTGGCTTCTGTTACCTCAGGAGTCTCTGGCTCATATTACTAAGTCTGCAAGTGTGGTCCACTGTGGCCAGCACATTTTGAGGTCAGTGGCAGATTCCCCTCACCAGCACCCTTTCCCTCTAAGCCTTGCTTATCATCCCCAGCTGGCCAGAGACAAGCTCCCTGGGGGCAGCTTTAGTGGAGGTGGATCCCTGCTGGTGCTGCCCACTCTGAATCAGAGCTCCATCTGAGTCAAGCCTTTTTCTGATCTGGTTTTGAGCTGTTGTCAGGTAGGAAAGTTCACCTGCCTCCCTTGATGCCATCTGCAGCTTCAGAGCACTTATATATGTACTATATATGTATATCCTTGAAAGATAGCAGGGCACTAAACAATTTTATTTTTTTTCTAGGTAAGTAGAGCAATGCAGAAATTAAGGGACATGCCTGACTTACAGTATTAGTTCTATAAATAGATTTAGATGGATTTTCACACTCAGGAAGTTAATTCATAAATGGCCTGATCTAATTCTCATTCAAATCCAATAGCAGCCTTTAGTAGGCTCTGAGACTAGTCTATTTAATCTTTCTGTATCTCAGTTATACCCCTGTAAATGGAAGATATCTCCTTTAGTCACAGAAGTGATGTGAGAATGAATGTTTAATAATTTAGAAAGAGTCAGACAGTGCTCAGAGGCAGGCCATAAAAGCAACCAGACAGCTCCATTCTGTATCTGTTACTGAAAATACTGCACAAGGTCCAGCTCACCTAAGTTTTGTGCCCTGGCTGGGGAAAAAGGAACATCTCTTAGATGGCCCTGAAAGACTTCTATCACTTTTCTTAAATAGGGCAGGAAACTCAGGTGCACTAAGGGCACTGCTTCAAAACAGTGACTAAAGGGAAATTAAGTATATTAGGTGATATGGATTTCACACTTTATTTATACCCATCCTTTCTAATCATTTACATTTACTCTCAGGTACCTGGTGTGACTCTTGGGATGGTCATGTGCAGGGCCAGGAGCTGGACTCAATGGTCCTTGTGGGTCCCTTTCAACTTGACACATTCTGTGATTCTGTAATGTACTTGAGACTTGAGTCATACTCCCAAATACGCCTTCTGTTCAACTAGTGCTGTTGCTCTATAGCCACACAGAGTCATTGAATGTGAAGCAGAAAAGGCTTTACCTGTAGTGATAAGCACTGTCAGAGGCTGTCTAATCTCTCTACCGGATAGTTTCATTCATTCATCTTACTCAGTGTGATTCCTGGCTTTTGATATCCTTTAACTGTGGCTGGGTATTATCTCGATGAGTATTAGCAGGTACAACCCAAAACCAGTGGAGGTGCTGTGCCAGCAGTGGAATGGTGTTCTGGACCAAGGGAGCACACTCAAAGGTGCGCCTTGCCCCTATGCAGTGTAACAGCATGCCTACATCCAGAATGCCCTCAAAGCAGCAAACTGAGCAACTTCTGGTCTCACACTGGGTATTGTTAGAACTGATAAGCTATGGGATGAAACTGATGTATAGTTTACAATTCTTCTCACTAAACTTTATTTCTTGACTCTCAGTATGTTCATGTTACCGAACAGATTCAATATGTCTCAGTGCTGACTTAGACTTTTTATTAAAGCTGCTAATACCATTCTTGTTCTCATGCAGGGCTCTGAACTGGGCTTTTTACTGAATCATGGGACACAAAGCATGTTATCTCATCATGGGGTAGAAGTAGATAAAGACAGTAGAATCAAAAATTCAATGATTTGGAATCTACCAAAACAGTTAAAATAAAACTGCTGTTCAAAAAATACAATTTTAATGATATTCAGATTTGCAGCTAACAGAGTAATTCAATGTAGAACATCTCATTATAAAATAATAAGGCAAATTGATAATATCTTCGCACTTCAATACAAGATGCAAATTGATACTAAATTAAAGACTGCTTACATGAAATCCAGGTATCCCACAGTGTTTATGATCTGTTTAACATTTAAAACATCTTTGTATCTGTAGCTCTGTATCTTTATATATTTATTCTGGTTTATTTCATTATTAACTTTACTGTTTATAAAATTGCTTTTTTTCCAAGTACACTTACATAGCAAGATGGGGAGATCTACAAATACCACAGTGCATCACCAAATATGCAAGAACTTTATAAAGAATACCTTATAGAACTTTTTTATTCAAAGAAAACAAGGTTAAGTTGATAACAGTGTACTTAAAAATGACTAATTAAGCTGGCTGAACATAGATACTAAGTTTTCAGAAATTATTTAATCATCATGTTGTTCAATGACCAAGATTTTCAGAAATCCAGGATTACTGGATTTGCTTTCACAAAAGAATTGCACATACAAGAATAAAATAAAATAAAATTAAAAGCTGTTCAGATGACAAATTCAAGCTTTGATAAAAAGCTTAGGGGCTTTTGGTTAAAAATAAAATATTTCAGCATTAGAATGATAAGACATAAATTGACAAATTACTGGATTACAATCATATCTTCTATCTAGAGGAGGTTTTCTTTTTACATTTATTTGGGCATGAGAATGTACCTCTTCACAAATAATAAAGTGCAGTATTACATACATTTTTACAGCTTAGACTGCCAGAGTGAAAAAGTGTGTTAGAAATGTTAATTACTTGCTTTATTGCTCTAATAGCACAGTATATATGTTTATTGGCATATTTCATTGATATATTACCTTATTTTCTAAGTACTTGGACCTATATTGATATTTGAAAATTAGGACTCTTCCCACCATCAATAAAGAAGAGTTATTTCATTTAAAAATAACCATCATTTAATTAATATTATGTGATTTCCTTTGAACAAGCAGCAAAGGTATCATTAGGGCTTTTTAGGGAATGAGTCCAATCCTGATAATTGCAAAGTTAATTTAACTGTGAAATGGAGGTATCCGTGTGCCAGAAAATGTTCTTTAGTACTCTATGGGCAATAGCCTCAAATGTATAAATTTGCATAAGTCTATTGAGTTCTGAATTTACACCATCAAAGAGTCTAGTTCCATGTTAAAACCTGCTATTCTTCATAATGCCATTTACACAAATTAGTGAATTATGGGAATAGAGCTATCACAGACGTTTCCATTAATTTGATGCAACCTTGATTTTTATTATAAATGACCAAGTCTTTCTCAGACAGAAAGGAGAAAGCAAAGAATTCAATAACATATCCCAAGCCAAACCCAAGTTTATATATGCAGGTTTCTGAAAGCCTCAGGGATTACAGAAGTCTTTTATCTAGAGCAGTTGACACATTGAGGGGAAACGATGCCATCCAGGCGATGACAGCTTTGAGAGATGGGCTGATGTAAACCTCATGAAGTTCAACAAAGTGAAGTGCAAGGTCCTATACCTGCATCATGACAATCCTACAGGTTGGGCAGAGAAGTGATTGAAAGCAGCCCAGCAGAGAAAGATGGGGTGATGGTTGATGAAAGACAAAATATGAGCTGGCAATGTGTACTCACAGCCCAGAAAGCCAACTGAATCCTGGGCTGCATCAGAAGGAGCTTGGCCAGCAAGTCAAAGGAGGTGATTCTCCCTCTCTGTTCTGTTCTTGTGGCATCCTCCCTGAATACTACATCCAGTTATTGTGTCCCCAACATAAGAAGGACAGACATTGTACTCTTGGAGCAAGTCCAGAGAAGGCCACAAAGCTGATAAGAGGACTGGAGCACATCACCTACAAAGTCAGGCTGAGAAAGCTGGGGATATTCAGGCTGAGAAAGCTGGGGATGTTCAGCCTGGAGAAGAGTAGATTGCTTGGACACCTCATAGCGACCTTTCAGTATCTGAAGGGGGCCTACAGGGAAGCTGGAGAGGGACTCAGTCAGAAACTGCAGTGACAGGACAAGAAGTAATAGGTACAAATTGAAAGAGGGGAAATTTAGGTCAGAGCTGAGGAAGAAACTTTTTACCCTGAGGGTGGTTCAGGTTGCCCAGGGATGCTGTAGATGCCCCATCCCTGACATTATTCAAAGTATTCAAAAACAGGTTGGATAAGGCTTTGAGCAACTTGGTCTAGTGGGAAGTGTCCCTGCCCATGGGAAAGAGGGTTGGGACTAGGTGATCTTTAAAGTCCATTCCAAACCCTTCATTCCAAGCATTCCATGATTCTATGATAAATCTCATTCTTGAAGAGAATAATTCCTACAAAAAGATTGCATAATACATCTACCTTACTCACAGACTGAATTTACAGAATAAGTAACAAACTCTTCTAGCAGCCCAAGGATGCATCTTGCACTGAGATTTGTGCCACAATACTCTGGCATCAATAGTTCTCTTTCACCTTCTAATAAGAGGGCTGACAAGCATTATGTCCCATTTTGTGTTTTTGTTTTTTTTTTTTTTTTTTTTTCCCCTTTACAAGTGGAGCCAATCTGGAAGCCAAGTGTATCAGTCTTCATACAGCTTTCATACAGGACATTTTTCTTAGGTCCAGGATAGCACTATGTAAAGAAAAATACCTGTTAACTCAAAGGCAAAGATATTTTCCTGTGAGTGGAAGAAGACAGTTTTAAGCTTGTCTTCTTCTAATTATTGAACTTTTTTATATGATCTTCTTTGTTAATTTTCTATTGAATTTGTTTCGCTTGGTTCTGAAGATCTTTCCATGATAGAAAAGACCTACTTTTGGATGTCCTTTATGAAGAAGTTACAGTACACTCAAATCACGAGGAATGCTAAATATGGCTTTTGGGGAACACTGTGTCAAGTCATGCCTTAGAAAACTGATGCTTTTCATGACCAAGGTTAATATTACCAGCTATTGGAGTTCTGATTTATTTAAATTTTCTACATTACAGGACACAGCAGAAGCACTTCAAGGAATCCAGATGTAGGTAAACTTTAATAAAAACTAAACTATTCTGGCTGGACAACTACTTTGTTCATCCTAGCTTAGACCCTGTGTGTGACAAACACATGACTGATTTGGACAGTTAGAAAGCTAAGACGTTGGCTCAGAAAAAAGGCAAGCCAACAGCATAAAAAAGATACATTTTAAGTCTTCTCTGGATGAGTCTTTCTTTATCCTTATTAACCAAAGAAGTAGATTAATAGATTAAGTTATATCAGCCAATATCAGGTAGTTAGTACTTCTCTCCACTTTTTAATTTTGGTATACATTACTAGTCAAAAATATGTTGTGGAGAAACTGGCTTATGTTTTTCTTAGCTACCAGCTGCTCTGTGCTACTTTTATTTGATAAAATAAGGCAACAAAGGAAACTCATGGCATCTGAGCATACTGGCCTTGTACTGCTTCCTGCATGTTGCCCAGATTTCATAACATAGATTCATCTCACTGCCATCATAAGTAGCCATTTTCACTGATACAGAAATTGTAGGACATGTGGTAGGGTTAAATTGCCCTCAGTTAATAACGGCTTTTAGGTTGTTTCTTTTTGCACATACACACTCTAACTGGTCCCTTAATGCATCATTTAAGATCTCTGAACTGGCAATGCTCTGTTAATTTTCTTAATTCGTCCACTTAAAAAAATTATAAATGTGGAAACAGCCTGCAGTCACCAGTAGTTGAGGGAATAGGTGATGTTATGCAGTTTCCACAATCTATGCAAATGTTTTCTCCACTGGCTTAATAGAAGCTCTGAGCTTATACAACAGCTTAAAAAGGTTAACCAACATTACACTCGCTAAAACCACAAAGTAGGGTTTTTATTCAATTTAGGATATTGGGTAGTTCATATTATTCAAAGCCTAAAGTACAGGTGGGGCACTTCTCTATTGAGCTATCAAACAATTCCATTTTCCCCAAGTTAGACATTAACCTTTTTTCTGTTTTAAGCAAGCGATTTACTGACAGTCCCAGTAGCTACATGATGTTTCTTTCTTCTTTTTTCCTTCTGCTTTTTGCCAGGCTTTAATCACTTTCTCTTTTACAGTTTTTACAGAGCTCATTTTATCTTCAGTGTTATGTTGTTATGTTCTTTACCACAGTCTTAACAATTATATTATGAAGAAAAGAAATAATCTAAATTATATATGTAACTTTTAACTAGAAATATATACAACTCAGCTAAAAGTATTTTAGATCTAAAAAAACAGTGAAGTAACCATAGTAAAAGAACCTGCAAATAATTTAAGGTCTTATTATCAACTTCTTTTGCACCTAGTATGTAAACTTCTCATTTGCACATTTTTCAAGAACCTGTGAACACAGTTCAGTTGTATAGATTATAAACATGAAAATAAGACAGTTTGCAGCATATCTTCTCTGTCCATTTCCCTCATTCATGCATTGTCTGCCTTATACTGTAACATTTGACCTTGTGTTGCATAAAAAAAAAAAAAAAAAAGAAAAAATATGAAATAATTTTTCTTAACAGGTGGAAGATCCAGGTATTTTTACAAATGTATTGTGTCTGTCCATATTTGTATTAGCTCAATAATCATTAGTTAATAATTAAAAAAACCAAACAAAGAACCCCCCCAAAACCCAAATCAAAACAAACAACCCCCCCAAAAAAAACCCCCAAAAAACCCAAAGCAAACAAATAAAAAAAAAAAAAAAAAAAAAAGATAAATCCAACTTTGCACCACTAAATCCAAGGCATACTCACCTTTTAACAATGTGACTATTTTCAAGCTCCATCTCCAAAACAGTAGAACTGAAAGAGACACAAAGCCAAATATTTAGGCTTTCAAATGTAAAATCCTAAAAAATAAAAATAAAAATAATGATTTTTTAATCTGCAAAAGATGTCACTCAGAGGCTGTTAGCACAGTTCATTCACTTTTGATATGCAACAAAGTTACCACCGCAAAACTCCGAGGCTGACTGAAGTTCTAGGCGTACGTATGGAGAGAGAGAGGAATGGCCTAGTAGAAGGTGTCCCTGTCCACAACAGGGTGGTTGGAGCTAGATGAACCTTAGGATCCCTTCCAACACAACCCATTCTGTGATTGTATGGCTGCAATTGCCAGAATTTTAACTCAGAGTTCTTAATAGTATTTCAACACAGAATATTTTAATTTGAAATCCCACATTTCTTTTTCTACCCCTTTCGGGTACTGAACTGATAAATTATAGTCTATAAATAATAGAATCATCTCCTCCTCTTTAGGTAAGCAGACTATTCTCTGCATCCCTGTTTATTACTGCTCCATATATTTAAGCTTTCCAAAGCTCAAAAAAAACCCCAAAACAAAACAATCAACAACAACAAAAACTACACCTACAAAACCCCAAACAAACAAAGAAACAAACAAACAAAAATAAAAACAAAGGCCACTAAACTGCATAATAAAGCTCTACTTGTAAAACAGAGGACACAGAGAAGCTGTAAATAAATTCAAGAGAAAATGTGTGGCGTAGATAGACATAGGGAAACTACTTGGACAATTTAACTCTAAAATAAGATATTCTACAGGAAGATGGTAAAAGGACTTGTTTTTTTTTTTGTTTCTTTTTTTTTGTTTTTTAAATTATTTTTAGAGTCTCAGGTCATCTATCTAAAGACAACAATTTGTGGATGTCGTGTTTACTATTGCAATGATTCCAACCAGTACAGAATTACACAGGTAACATTTTGTCTTACGTGGCATTGTGGATCAGTGAACACACATTCATTTAACAGTTCAAGGAAGGATAGACACTGAATCATAAGTCATATGTCAAGAGAAAAGAGGTGTAATAAAAAAATTCTTTCCATTATAATTAGGCAAATTTGTGAAGTAAAACTCCACTTATGAAATGCCTCTCAATATAATTGGTTTGTTCAGCCTGGAGAAGAGGAGACTTAAGGGAGACCTCATTGCAGTCCCCTCAAGGGGAAGCAGAGGGGCAGGTATGGATCTATTCTTTTTTGTGACCAGTGGCAGGACCTGAGGGAAAGGCATGAAGTTGTCAGGGAAGGTTTAGATTGGACATTAGGAAAAGGTTCTTTACCCAGAAAGTGGCTGGGCACTGGAATAGGTTCCCCAAGGAAGTGATCACAACACCAAACCTGCCAGAGTTCAGTGTTTGGACAATAGTCTCAGGCACGTGGTGTGATTCCTGGGGTATCCTGGACAGGACCAGGAGTTGGACTCGATGATCCTGATGGATCCCTTCCAACTCAACATATTATATGTTTTTATGATTCTATGATAATTTCTACTATTACCCTTAGCACTGAAAGAAACTTAGAGAAATTCCAATTTAATAATATTTTAAGCTTTATGTATATTGTTGACATATCTATTCCTGTTTCAGTCATCAAGACAGGAAAAGCCATAGAGAATGTCTTTAACCTAGGTTCTGGCACTATTTTCAGTATCGCTCTTTTGAAGCATGGTCAAACATATATATGGATGTTTGATGTACTGTGGACACAACTTTCTGCCTACACGTGTGCTTGGATTTCCTCCAAAATAATAGAAAAGGTACTCCAAACTGTAGTGGTTACAAAGCTTTGATTCTGGCAATTTGTATTTTCATGAAATCCTCTGTTCTGGCTCTTATGTTGGTACTTAAAAAACAACTAATCAACAAAATCATTATAAAAAAAAAATCTAAGCAAAGTTATATTAAAAACTCTCAAGTATAAGAGAAAAAAAAAGATCTGAGATGCTTTTGTAGAGTGCTGCATGTCTCTTCAATATATTGCAAATGTAATAAAATCCTCTTGCTGTGGGAGTTTATTTAATCACTACTGGAACTCTAGATGTCAGGTCTAGATGTCATCCTACAGTAGCATTCTAGTTTGAAATATCCTGCAAAAAGTTAATGCCATGTGACTAAAAGGAGCACCTATTCATGGACTCTGATAAGATCAATTTATAAAATGAACCAAGCAGGGCTATGTCAGGAATAGCTTAGTATATACCCCCCCACACACACACAGGTACACACATACATACTGTAATACGGCACCGAGAAAGACATTTTAACAAATAAATTGTGATTTCAATCAGAATATAGGCAGTATAACCTCATAGACCTTGGTTGTAGAAACTATATGTTAGCACTTGAGTGACTGTTGTATAACCTGAACACATACTGTGATGTCAGTATGCACTGTCTTTAATTATGTCCTGTAAGAGCTCCTTGTTATGGAGAGGTGTCCAAAGTCAACTCCCATGTATCACATGGAAAGTTTGATAGTGTCCAGGTAGATTTATAGTTTTACACACTTAGAAAAATATTACAAAGGTGTGACAAACAGAGAGGCTGACCAACCTGACCACAGGTTACCAGCATCAGGACGGACTTAAGATTGTTGTGATCTTTTCTGTAATTTCTCTCCTCTACACAATGAAACAGGTAGACAACCTTGAGATCCCATAAAAACTGGTACTGAGTGGGAGTTAGCTGAGACAGCTTTGGCATTGTTTCAGGGGTTGGCACAAAGCAGCCTCAGGAAACACGGTGATTACCCCAGCCACGTTCAGTGTCAGGCTCTGCCCAGCAGCTCAGCCTTGACATGGGCTCTCTGCTTGTATGCATTTTCTCCCAGACTCTGTCCTTAAGGAGTGGACTGTTGTTGCACAAGTCATCAATTGTGTCAGACAATGGTGATTTCACACTACACATTTTCAGCAGCCTCAGATACTGTTCTTCAGACACCTCTTGGTCCAGGGCCCCTGCCACAGCTCATCCCACTCAGTTCTTTTTTATGTTGTCCTGTATGTGGCATTTTATGCTGTTTGGTCACTCAGCTTGTGGTCAAGACAAGGTTGTAATGTTATTGAGATAGTCACCTGGAGACTCTTTTCTATTAATTCTTAAGCCTTCTTTGCAAAGCCTGCTAAAGAAATAGTAACTTGCTTTCATCATAATCAATTCATCATTGTAATAAATTATTGTTCAGCTGACAATAAAAGCAAGTCAATATAAGATCTTCTTATGATGTTTGATTGCAACACCAATTTGATCAAATTGCAGTTGATGAACATCTCCAGTTTCAGTTGCTTTGCATGCTTGTTTCATTCTAGAACATTGTTTGGATGAGTGAGAGAACTTAAACACTGGAAGTAAACAAGAAAATGATTAGATGGGTGACACATTTTATCCTACTGTTATAGATACATTGATATATCTTCTGAAGAACTTGTGATAGAGAACAGATTGACAACTTTATTGGTTTTATGTTAAATTACTTAAGTAATGTTTCTGACAGCCAGAAATGAAAAAGCAAAATAAATTATTCATCAATTTTCAAGAACTTGCTAAATGTACTTACAAAGCTGATCTCCTCAAATCAAAATAAAAAAAAAAAAATATTTCTCCATTGTCAAATGGTTTTTGTCTACAAAAATAAAAAATCTTCAGCTTAAAGACTTAAAAACTTACATCTGAACAAACAAGCTCCATCACAAAATCAACAATTTTATTTACATATTTGAAAAGGTTTGCAGTTGTGTGGACTGTGGAGATTGTGCTTTCTCAGTCTTAATCTGATTCTCAAAAGAACCAATACATAAAACAAACAAACCCCACCTCCAAGCCCTGAAGTCTGTCTGGCCTACTAATTCAGACCTAATTCTACAGTTATATAAAAAGGGGGGAAACAAACAAAACAAAACAAAACCAAACAAAACAAAACCCAAAACAAACCAAAAAGAAGGTATGCCTTCAGGTACTGAAGCAATTTTCCAGTCTATTGATGTTTAATGTCACTCTACCTCATTTGTCCTTTACTCTTCCCCACCTCTCATTACAATAGTCCCAATTACTGTCTGACATGACCAGGGCAAGAAATGTTTTGGCAGTGTGGAAGGTACACCAATGGCCCTCTCTGATGCTGAGGTCTAACAACTGAGATTCCCCCGTCTTTCCTTTCTTGGGGGGAATCGATATAGCTATCTCTGCTCATCACCATCAATTTGCACTAGACTTTCACATATTTATTTCCCTTTGAGACTTCTATGTCTTTGAAAAACTTGAGAATTTTGACAATGAATCACAAGTTTTTAGGCACAGATGTGGCAGCAGATGAACTACTTGGTTTGGGTGGGGGTTTTTTGCACATTTTTGTTTTTCATTTTCATTGAAAGACTAGTAAAATGTTATAACATTAAATCTCAGTCACCAAATGTATCAGCAAAGAACTTAAGACAGAAATTAAATACTCAAACTTTTCTAACCATTTAGATCATAACAGTTAGATTAAATAATTTCTTCCCTCCCTAGCAATATTGAAAATCATTTCACAACAAAACGTTGAGAATTTCTTTATAATGTTTCATTGGACACCATTACTAATAATGAAACAGCGTGGATGAGGGATTTTTTGTTGTTGTTTGGTGGTTGTTTGTTTTTTTTTGGTTTCTTTTGCCATTGAATAAAAATGGTAAAAAACACCAAATGAAGTTTCTTTTGTTTGTAAAACTTTTGCCAATTTCTTATGTGAAAGACTATTTTTTAGTTATAATGTAATGCCTAAAAGACTCTATGCTAAAGTTAGAAGTATTATTTCAGGTCCATTAGTGCTAAGCTTCATTTTTCAAGGTCTTTCAGGACAGCTAAAATAATAGCAAAAGTTGAAGACATACGCTACTAATGAAGTCTGTTTCATAACCTCAGAGCTATGTTCTTGCACCATTTTGACAAAAAGTAATTACTTTCTTTATTTTACCCAAAGGCTAAACTTCTAACATAAGGAAAAAGAGAGTGGGAAAAATACGCATTGAATTAAATGCGAAGAATAAGTAAAAATAAAGTGAAATATCACTTACTACTAAGCCTGTAAATGCTAACCGAAATTCTTCATACATCCACCATAAAAAAAGTTAGGTGTAGAATTCTTTGCTGTTTTTTTTCCCAGTAAACACTATTTTTAAGACAAGGAAAATAGACACATCTATGTAAATGCTCATTTTTATTTTAATCAGAGTGAATTATTCATGTCACTAATAATGACTGTATATTCGAATAAAGCAGGCTTTAGTAATTTTTTTCATAACAGGTGTTATAGCCTCACATAAAGATTTCTATATTGAATTTTATTATTTTGGCAAGGTTTTCTTTTTTTTTTTTTTTTTAAATTTTTTAAAACTATAATTGCAAGAAGATGTTCTTTTCTCTTTTGTCTTTCCTCCTTACCTCAGAAGCACTTCCAAGTTGTCACAATATTTATGTTGGGTGGCTATGAGAACAGACCACAAAAATCAGTGATCTTTATCAGAAATTGCTAAGCAGAATAGGTGTAATATGTATTTATTGGTGCTTATTTTCACATTTCTGCTCTGTGGCACACACAAACCAGCCCCTCTGGTCCAGTTTAGAGAAGCAACACAGACCAGCAGAGCAGGACTTTCTCCCAGGGCCAACGTGCCAAGCCCTGGCTGACGGCCAGGCTCCTTTGCCAAACAGGAGCCTCGTCCTTGGGCTTAACCTTCCCCACAATGCCATAGACACCTGTGTGCTTCCCCTGTGCTCCTGCATTCCAAGTGCATAAAGCTAGCACTAAAAGCTGTTGCGTTCCTCACAGTGTGTGGAGACTGCAGACCACATTAGGTAGAAGAGCAGCATGATGTGAAACCACTATGAGATAATCCTTGACCTGCCCAGTGAGGTCATGCTTTTGTTCAGGGTGACAAAATACTCCAAAGAAGGTGGCAGTTCAACTGGTTTAATTAAGCATATACTAAAACCTTTTTTTAAATATAACTCCAAGTTGGGTCTATGTACTGAACTTTAAATCAATTTGAAATAATCTAGAGTCATCCTGGATAAACAGGGTCTGAATCTAGCCATGTTGCTGCCACAGATCACATTTTGAAACATGGTTCATGAGGATATTTAGCATCTCTATTAATAAAAAGATTCAGACATCTTATTAGAGAAACAAGTACTTCAATAATTTGGATAGAATGCTAGTCATTGAGAGACAGGTCAATTCCTTTAATGTATTTAAAATATAGTTTCATCGTTGCATGATATTTAGTGGTGTATTCCAAAATAAGAGCAGAAAGAAATCAGAAGGCAATTTGAAGTGCTCTGTTCAACCTCTGTCCAATCAATGCATTATTTTTGTTCACAGATAACTATTATCAGGTAGCCTACCTCTGATGCACATAGCCCCACTAAACTGCTGACTGAATTAATAAAAAGCCTTACCATAAACCTGGTCAGCCAGCTCAATATCTTTCTGTTTCTGATCTGTACATTGAGTCTGTCATTCTCAGAATAAAAAGGAAAATTAAATCAAAACTCTTACATAGCTATGCATCTATTATGCAATCTTTTTCACATTTCCACTTTTACCTCTATTTCTGGTGTCTTTGAAGAAGGCTACAACATGTCAGGGAAGTGGACATCATATAGAAAATTCTAGGAAAACAGAATTGTTTGAGGACTATAACTCCATTCCTGAAAATGAGAAAATGTAAAGAAGTAGAATTCTCTGAAGTTTAACTAAGGAAGCATTCTGACATAACCAAAACAGCCCAATTACCAAGATAGAAAAATAGACACACTTTATATTGATTCCTGGTAACCTGGAAATCTATGAAAGCCATAAATATATTCCTGTCATTTTCTTGTTTGTTTGTTTTTTTTTTCCTATGACTGCATCACACTTAAGTGAAGCTTCCTTATTGAAGGAGACATAGATACAAGAAGAAAAAAAATTTACTTCGACTCCATTTCCTGAAAAGTTAGTCTTAAAGAAATGGTGTTTCTCACATTGAATTAAGGACAAGTCTCACTGCATTGCAATCATGTCAAAGGGGAAACATCTTCCACAGTTTCAGAGTCAGAAAATGGATATAGATCTCATTTCCATTAGTAATAAACTGTTCTATAATACTGGTGTTTCAGACATCATTACTACTAAGTCATATAGTAAAAAATATTACTAAAAGTACCATTAAAAAAAATAAAATTATGCTATATCAAAGCAACACAGCATTACATGTAAATATTTTTTTCTGATTGTTATGTAACCTAGTGTTTGGAAGCAACATTAATAATATTTTTTTTACCTTTTCAAAACTAAATTCCTATGAAGATTATGCAGTTGATATATACCTCATCATATTGGTAATTCTGAAGAGACATCAAGGGCAAGAAAATTCAATAATTAACACTTTAATCAATAATAAGAGGTGAATTAAGATTATAAAGATGAAGGAATGAAACAAAATAGATTTTTAAATTCTGAAATCTGGACAAAATATTTTCAGATTTCTCAAGAGGCTGGGCTGCAATTTTTAATTGACATCTGATTTGTAGTCCTTATCAAAGAGATTTTAGTAAAAGCTAAGGGTAAAAGAAAGCCAACTTCTCTAAAAACAGATGCTAATTAAGTGTAGTCATTAATGGTTTTGACTAATTAGCTCAAAGATCATCTGAGAAGAGACTCCAATTAGATCTTTAGTATCCAAACAAGAAACTATAAATAAGTGCATTAAATCAGAAATACATGATGAAATATATTGCACCTGGGAAAAAGTGCATGTCAGTATGAATGTACATCAGGTGATATCCTTGTAAAGGTCAGATATTTTTGAAATGTTTGGAGAAGTAGTTAAATGGTTAATTGGGTAGGCTAAATGTGAAATCTTTTAGCTAGATAACAATGGAAAATTTCAAGTATGAATCTTCCAGACTATTAGTAGCCATAAGATTTTCTGCTATTTGACATTCCAAACTATCATCTTTGCCTTCTTTTACAGAAACAGTGTTTATAGCTTTCTCCAAGATTAGCAAGTAGTAAGTAGACAAAAGCACAAGTAACTCTTCTCTTCTACCAGCTCTTTATGTGGACATTGGTGACTGTCTCAAGCTTTGCGTTTCAGCTATTCTGAGAGAAAGTAAGCACAGTTTTTTCAGGGCAGCCTTTAAATTTCCTTGACCTTAAGTGATGTGGCATTAGATCAAGTTACACTAAGGAAACAGCACTGACCATGCTGACAAGTGATTTCTCACATGTGATGGATGAAGGCATCTATACCCTAATTCTCTTAGATTTGTAGCTGTTGTTAGGAACACTAACCATGCTCTTCTTGAATCTGAACAGTCTCATATGAAGTGAAAGGGTTGCCCGAGTGAGCTGCTTATAGTTCTCTTTTGCTGGCTTTTGGGGATCACAAAACAATTGCTTATCATTTTCAGAGATTTTTCATCTGGATAAAAGCCATAGAAGTTTATGATAAGTGAGTGTTATAAAAACTGCGAGGAATTCCTGGAAAAAATTACTGAGAATATTTAATATTAGCAAGCCAATGTAAGTTTTTAAAGAAATTATTTTTCAGTGGAATTGGTGGAATAAGGAGATATGGATTAACAAATTAATCTTTCCTAAACATCAAAATTGTTTCTTTACCACCTCTGGAAAATGAAATTAGCATAAGCTTCTTTATTCTTCTAGACTTTTTTTTATTTTTCACCACGTTGGTTTTTTTTTTAATACACTAGAGTATATTAATTTACATATAGTGCTTATCCTTCTGATTTGCACTATACTACTTGGAAGTCTCTTCATTTGTTGCATCTTCCAAAGATGAAAGCTACCTTAATTTACACGATGTTAATACTAATTCATCAGATATAGGTTTATGCAAGTTGTTCCCCAGGACCTACTAGATAGCAAAGAGCTTGCAGGTGAAGTTCATCTGGAGTTTACAAGTTACTAAAGTTTTAATCTTTAATGTTCAAGGTGTTTGTTTTTTTTTTTCTTTTTCTCTGTCCTTGTATTTATGTTCAAAATAAATAATAAAAATAAGAATTTGCGTGATCAGTTCTATGAGTTGATGAAATAAATGCTAGTCATCAGGAATTCCAGGAAAATGCTTAGACTTATTATTTCTGTATAATTTGGCACTGGGTTAGTTATTAACCCTTCATATTAATTCTCTCGGGATTCTCTTCAAGCAAGAGCAGACAATATAGGGATAAACCTTTGTCTCAGAAAAAATTACTGGAAATATCCACACTCATTTTGGATTAATCTGATTTAACAAAAGTTAGAAGAGCAGATATTTAAGACTTTAGCTGTATTTAGGTACCTCAGAAGACAGAATCATAGATTATCAAGTTCTTGCTACTAAACTCATAGTTTACATTTTTAAAATTTTTGTATTACATTTGCAGCTTTTGTTAAATGCCATTAGAAAGCATTAATAAATATGGGCTTATCCTCCCACGATCCCTTTCAAAATAAATTGTTCCTTAAATTTATAACAGCTGAAT
>JAWWTY010000106.1:94424355-94443465 GCA_035222235.1 Margarornis squamiger
ACAGGGTTAGAGGTTGCTAGCTGCTCTATATGTGAGAAACTACCTAGAAGTATAAAAATCTTCAAATTCGTGAAAACCCTACCCTTCTATAGTTCTGATTCAGCAACACTAATGGGAATTTTGAGTCCACAGAAAATGCAGTCTTACAGCAGTCTGAACATTTTGGTGTTTCAGAAGACACATTTTCACATAAAGTGAATGAGTTTTATGAAACAGACTGTTATGATACTTTTAAATATAAACAATACTCTGCAATTACATGAGATATTTTTAGATTTGCCATTTAGCAATGACAACTTGACAATCTCTTATTTCTTTTTTTATTTTATATCTTCTAAGGCCAGACTGTTTATGATAATAAGAGTTTAAGCAAGTATACAAAATTTCTAAAGGAAAATGACGTTCATTAAAAGAACCTCCCATCTCCCCATTATGCAGATTAACCACATTAGTCTTTAATTTAAATTCTTAAATATTAATAAAATTATAGTCTGTTTATTTCTAAGGACTTTTTCTTAAAAATTCTATTGCATATAATTTGTGTAGTTTTGCAGATTTATTTATATATTTTCTTGATTTATATGTGCCACTTAATACTAAGAGATGGAATTATGTAAAGAACTAGACTGGCTGTGCCCCAATAGCATTTTAGAATACTTGTAGCATGTCAACCAAGGATTGAAAATAACTTTAAATTGATTTGACTTTTCAATTAGCTGCCATTTTTTTTAATTTTTTTTTAAAGACTGTTAATAACTTCAAAATAATTTTGTAAATAGAAACTAAAAATTTCAAAAGAAGGGACAGAAAATAGGTGTCCAGCTTTCTATATTTTCAAATGCCAGGGTAAGAGTGAAAATGATCTAATAAGTGGACATTCATGTTTTAATTAAACAGTAAGTTCTAACACTTGGTTTTACAACTAAAGCGTATCCTCTCTCCATTTGACTAATTACTGATGGATCTTAGTTTTCCTCTACAATGCAAAATTTTGCCTTGTGATGTAGTAGAATTTAAAATGTAAAATTTTCACTAAGGACTTGCATTTCTAAAAGACTACCCACTACTGATCTGTAACTTTCTGTTGACTCTTAAAATCTTTTTTGAGGAATTCAATAGTGGGAATATAGTCTGATATTGCATTCCAAATGTCACCATGTCTATTGCACTAAGCATTGTCAGAATGATGCAAACATTATCCAGGAGGATTGAAGAGGAAAGAAAAGATGAAGAAGGAAGCAAGACAATAAAGCTACAGATGTTGTAATGTTTTCAAGGACAGATAGTAATATGTTGGATTTTTTGGAGGGGAGTTTGCTATAAATTGTCTTTCTTCACTAGTAAAAGTGAAGATAGATGAGAAAAGAGACCTTATTCATGTTGTCCCTAAACTCTGTGTCATTCAAGCAGCAAATTATTTTCTCTTATTGCCTTTGTCTTGTCCTGGACTGTCTTCATCTTAGGAACTCAACAGACTCAACTGCACTGCCTCTAGAGCTATGTCTAGCTCTTCTCTCAACAATCCATAGAAAAATGGATTGCATTTTTGTGGCTTAGGTTTTCAATCCCTTCTGTAACTTTTTTGTTTGTTGGTTTGTTTGGTTTTGGTGGTGGTGGTGTATTTTTGTTTGTTTGTTTTTTTTTTTTTTGTGTTTGTGTTTTTTGTGGTTTTTTTTTTGTTTGTTTGTTTGTGTTTTTTTGTGGAGTGAATCATTTCTCTGACAATATCCAGAAGAATGACCTTTCCATGTTTTATCACTGTCCTTGTCCATAGTTCCCTTAATATGTTCATCTGCCCTTCCTTTTTCCAAGATCATCGGTCATTGGTGGTCAGAATTCAAAGGTTAGGGATTTATTTTTCAGTAAAGAACTATTTGACAGTATATATAAATGGTACTTATGTTCCTGTAGATATGTGACTTATTTTGGCTTTCATCCTCCTAGCAATGCTTGAGCCTTTGTAGAAATGGATGTTATTTCTATCTCCTCCACGGTGTGCAGAGCTGGGAATATTTTTGCTCTGCATATCTAATCTCATTTCACATTCATTCCCCAACAGTACAGGAGGGGATATTTGTAAGATGTATTTGTAAAATCAGCATTTAGAGTTTAAGAAACTATTTATTTTCAGATATATAGCTTTTTTTGGTGTCTACATGATTTTTAAAACCAGGCCAGATAAAAAAGAAAAAGAAAAAAAAAAAAGAAAAAAAAAAAGACAGCTTACACATAAAACACATAAGAAAACACAAAAAGATATAAAGGTCTGTGAATACCATATTCAGTTTAAATTCAGGGATAGTTATAATAATCCATTATTAGAGGTCTAGTCATTAAACAAAAACTGATTCTTTACCAGTGGCTACTTCCTAAGATCCTTTGAATATCATTGCACAAATTCTCAACGAAGAAATGTCAGAGCTCTCCTCAAGCCAAAAGTTTTACATCCCCTGAAGATCTCTCCCTACCTGTTATGTACAAAACCAACTGTTGACAACTGTGCCTTGTGAGATTTTTTTCATCTACTTTAATGGATTTTGAACATTCATGTTCATTGCATCTATCTCTCTTACAGAGTTCCCCAGGGATGACATCAGTTCTTAAAGATAAGATTCTGCCATCTGTTATCACTTAGAGGATATGAGCTTTGGGAATCCTTAGATGAGACCTATCCATGCTTATAAACTGAGTATATCCGCTATTACAAGAATTTTATTTTTTTTTATATTGGGAAAAATTACTTAACCTGTTGCCAGGACTACTGGGGAAGTGAAAAAACCCAAACCAAAACAAAACAAGACAAAACAAACAAACAAACAAACAAAACCCACAAAACCCAAACAAAAAAACAACAGCCAGAAACCTTGCTACCTTACAGCCTTAAAGCCCTAAAAGCCCTGTAGGCGTCTTCACATCTAAATTGTTACTCCGTGTAAGAAAGGGATCAGACACTGCTGGAAATTTCCATTGTCTTCCTCTTTTTGATCAATTTCAGGATATATCTGCAGGCATGAATTTGTATTCCTGATACTTTATAGCATCCAGATCTGAAGCTTTTGTCTCTCCTCTGTTAAGGTTAACAGACAGTGGTACATATAAAATTCTACAACTCTGAAGAATGTTTTGAAGGAGGCCAGTCCTAGACTTTTTCAGAAACACAATTTTCATAAGTGATAACAGATAAGATTCTAGATAAGAACAGGTTTTTGAGGTGAGCTTTCTGTGAAAAAGGAGAAAAAAACCCCAAAACTATTTAGGTTATTTGGTTATGGTGAAATTATAATGAAATAATTTCTTATAAATCTTCTTGGAAAGTGGAAAAATGTTGAAATGGAGGAACAAATTCTGAGCTGTAGCATATGCTGTAACCCGAAAAAGGTCTGTGGACAAATTGAAGTAATTTTTTTTTGTTTTGTGTGCTCAAATACCCTACCAATCCCAGAAGAAATTACCTTAGAAATGATTTTTGAAGATTGTATTTTCATCACAACTTTTGTTTTCTGCATTTCTCAAGTAGTGTCTCATTTTAGTGACTAAAATAAATGAGAAAGTTATTTGTATATTCTTCTTCAATATCATGTAGTCAACAGCTTCTAATAAATGCAATATTTCTTTTCACTTTCAAGTGTAGATGTCAAATCAAGTTTTATGTGACTTGACAGCTACCTTCTGCATGGCTGTTATTCGGGGCATTACAAAGCCTTTCTAAGAAATAAATCCCTCTCAGATAGATTCAATTGAAAATTATCGAGTTGTTTGGTCTTTAATAAATTAGATGTTTATTAAGTGAGAATAAATTAAAATATTTGCATCAATTTAAATACCTGTGTTTCATTAACTGACAGATCTGAATTACTAATGATACACCAAGGGGAAATTTGTTATTAGTGATAAGAGGATTGCTTTTCAATAATCTTTTAAATTATTCAGAGAAATAATATTATGAGCATTTTAATATATAAGACAGATTTTCAAACACATTTATCTCAACTATTTTTTTTTTTTTCAAATCAATAGAAAATATCCTAAGCAACAAGCAGAAAAACATTATTAGACACACATATAAATACATGTATAATCAAACACAAAGCTAGCTTCATAAACTTAGAACTTCACACAAGAGGAGCTTTGTTTTTCAGAAAAAAAAAATCTTCAACATCTGACAAAATAAAGACATATTTTTTCACATTTAAGAATTACCTTATTTTTATGAGCAGTAAGTGCAGAGACTTTACTATCATAAAACTTTTTATTATTATGCTACAAATAGGACTTATTTTCCCTCATTAAATCAGACTTTAAACCAGATGAAAGAGCGAGTAGGCTAGCTATAAAAAGTAAAAAAAAAAAAACAAAAAACCTTAATACTCTGATCAGGTGAAAAATATTAATTGCGGAATGTCATGAATAAATATGGCCTTATGTTTATAGGAGAAGGCAAAAATTACATTTTCATTATGTAAAAAACCATATGTTTGTTATAAAATATTCAGATGTAATCATGCTTCACAGTAAATTGGGAATTTATAGTGAATCTGAAACAGTTTAAAATAAAAACTAAATTTTACTCACAACTAAGTATAAATGTAGCATTTCTGTACATCAGTGTTAAAAGGGCATTATTTCTCCCATACCACTTCAAATCTCAGAGAAAATAATTTGAGTTTTATGATAATGTTGTGATATATATTGTAGGGTAAGTAAAATCAAAACATATCCTCTTTGTGCTTCACCTAGAATGGAATAGAAAGAAAATTCCTAGAGAAATATCTGGATAGCTTAGAAGAAAATACATAGTCTTTTATTCTGTCATGACCAGAGGCATGATATGACTAGAGGAAATTAATCATAGTTAGGTGTGTATCTATATGCATTTGATCATAATTAATTCTGATTTTCCTATTTTCTTATTTGCTAAATGACTAAAAAGATCTTCTGCAGTGAAAATTACATTTGCGTTGCCACATGGATCAGTCAGCAGTGTGGTTCGCTAACAATGTGCAGAGTGGACAGCCAGGTGCTGTAGGAGTGCACATCCTACACCTCAGGCTACAAGCTGGGTGTTAAACAAGATAAGAGGCAAACCCTGAGAGGTAGAGTAATGTTTCTTTTTCCTTAAACAGATGACTCAGCTGTGATAACTCCCCTGAACATTCATAACCAACCTGAAGGTATTCACCTCTTGTTGATGAGCCATAAGGGCCCATAATGGACTCAGCTGCACTGATGTAAGAGACAGCTGCAACATCTTGGAAGGTATCAGAGGTTCTCAAAGTATCCTGTGACTTACAGTATTACCTTATCCAGAGTAAAACTCTCTGCCTTAAGGGAGGTAGTGGAGGTGTTCCCACCTGAACCTGAGTGTATGTAACTCTGAGTTTTGGGGCTTCCCTCACCACCGGCAGCTTTCACCACTACATTGATTGATCCACCACTTCAACAGTACTACAAACACCACTTTGACCAGTGAACATCGAAATTGCAACAATCAAGTATCATTGCTGGATCCAAGGGGTGGGTGTCTTGCTGGTCCTTCCAGTCACCTGGGGGGTCCATAGCCCTGCTCCGACTGCGTGTCCCAGCACTGCAGCCTCACTCCAGAACCATGGGTCTGCCACTATCGAATCCCAGCCATCTGCTCTTTCCTGCCACCACTGATTCTCCAACAGTTCCTGACAGGTTTTCTGGGTGGGAGAGGCTCACCATCATCTTGATTTGGTCTGCTGGGTGGAGCTTGGAAAGATTCTCCTCAGTGGTTGGTCTAACCCAGTTTTATCAGTATTGTTATTGACATTTTTATTAGTAAAGAGATGGGTTTTTTTCACTTGTATCCAGGTGTATTTAGTCTGTCTCTGTACTGGAGAAACCAGGTGTATTGAATTCACATGAGAAGACTTCTGTCCAGGTCTCTACCCCTCCAGATTGTCTCAAACTGACACACCAGGTGATGACAGCTTCAGAATAAAAGCAAAAGCTATGCTTGCAAGCAATTTAAAAAGAGAAATTAATTCACTGCTGCCCATCAGCAGGCAGAAGTACAACCACTGAAAAGTGTGGCTTCTAAATGTATAGCAGTTGCATAGTAAGATGAATGCCATAACCATGAATGTCCATGCTTTATTCTTCCTTCCCTGAGTTTTTATTACTGAGTGCAACTTCATATGATATTGCACATCCCTTTTGTCAGCTTGGGTCAGCTGTCTTGACCATGTTGACTTCCAGTCTCTTGGCCACCTCCACTTTACTGGCTTTGGGAGACAGTGGATGGGAGGGAAGAAAAGGTCTTGATACCACACAAGCACTGTTCAGCAGCAGTTAAAATACTGATGTGTGTTATTGTGGAAAACTGATAATAAAAAAAATGCTTCAAAAAATTTTCTATCATTGTGTCTGTTTTGTTATCTCTCTTTGGACACCTGAAGGCTATGTGCAAAATGAACCCTAGCAAAAAGGTCTTAAACCCTATATAAAGTGAAGCAAAAACTGTGCAAAACAAGGAGGCCAGGGGGACAGAGATAGTTACTCTGCAGGTCTCTCTGCCTAAAGAGACTGCAGGTGACCACCCTTCCCCCCTGCCACCTCTCCTCACCACAACCTGTGAAGTCTACGACCAGGACCTGAGGCACTGCCAGCTTTGGGAGAACAGAAACCAGCCTTGCTACACACGCGAGTTCTGAAAAATCCTGTTCCTGCATCCCTACTACTTGAAAGCCAAAGTTGCTGCCTGCCAAAGAAGGGAATTGTGACTTTGCATTGCCCAGTGGTTGCCCGACTGGAACATGGCTAAAACATGAGCAGCAGGGACAATGCATCATGGCTACATTTCAGAGACTGCATTCTAACAAGCTGCCAGACCCCCAAGAGCTGGAGAGAACCATCACAAGCAGCAGAGATAAGAAAAAAAAAGGCAGAAACTACTTCACCTTCCCCCACTCCATCTCAGCAGCAAGGCAGAATGTGGTGGTAAAACTGCCCTATGCTTTTAAAGTAACCTTAGATTTTCCCAATTTTTCTGTTTTTCCTTTTCTTTTCCTTTGCCACTTTTACAATAAATAAAATAAAAATATCAGGGTTTGGGATCTACATATGACTTTGTTTGACTTTTAATCTTGTTTTGGGGAATATTCAAACCTTAAGTTTTTTTCTGCAATCCACAGAGAGCTCTCTTTGCTATTCCATGGTTATCAGGTTGTAACAGTTACCAGCTCCGGTCTAGACACACATTGAAAGCACAGAATCATATGGGCTCAATGAAGAAATTTAACTCATAATTTTATCCCACCCAAACCCAGCATACAGAAATACAATAAGCAATATATATTGAAAACATTGGTAAACATTGATAACAAAGTATATTGCAAGGGGAAGGCTATATTATGAAATAAATGAGAGGCTGAGATACAGTTGTTTTTTTTCTAATTAGAGACACTGATTTGGATGTTTATCTCATGTCTTATCATATCTGGTTTTCCTAAAAGTCATAGAAATTTCAAACCCTTCAATACTTTTTCCCTTGGCTGGAATTATCGAATGTGCATAAAAGTTATTAGATAGGGAAAGATAAGAATAAAGTCAAATATACAATCTAATCAAGCAAGTCTTGATTTCTATGATTCCAGGCAGCCCTCCTTTCTCTTCTAACTTTTTAAACATTATGCCATGAAAAAAGAACTAAATGACTATGTGATTTACTGATAGTACAAAATCAAAACCAAGAGCAGTATGTGGCAGAGGGCTATCAACATTCCAGTTCTCTACTTTTCTGCTTGTATTAGGGCATCAGAGACTTGCCGAGTAGTGTCAACCGCCACAGTCTCTTACATCATGCTACATGAGCTGATACTCATGTTCTTTCTACACTTCTGAAACAAAGAGCATGTTAAATATTCCATTGTTTAGGAATGCAGCACAATATCTGCGGAGAGAACCTCTTGTGTCCTTTAGCCTAGTCTTCTGAAATTTCAAGCACAAATAATAAAGGAAGAAGCTCTTTTCTCAAAATGTCCAAAAGGTGGCTATATGGATAAATTAAATCATATAAAACATTGCCTGGAGGTACCCATTTCTTTCTACTGACTGGAAGATTTCAAGACTGAGTAGCTCAAAGGTAAAAGATACTTAAAATTAGGTAAAATGAACAAATACACCTCAGATACAGAGTGCAGAAGGGTTCACCAACCAACTACACCACACAGCAACACTACCACCACCACCAAGCCTCAATACCTTAAATAAATATAAAATTTACAGTAGAAGACCACCAAACCCTATATCTCCAATGATCTACAGAAAGGGGAAAGATCAAGGCTGATCTAGATCAATTCAGGTTTTTATGAATACAATTCTTAACAGGTTTACTTAAAGATCTTACCCAACAATCAAGAATGAACAAAGAAATCCTTACCAGCCCTTGACTATCCAATCTTAGAAAGAAAGCATTGTGACTCCAGGCTGGATAATCAGTTTAATCCAGAGTGCAAATAGGCAACTGATTCTGACAGTGAACTCTATCTACTGCAAAGCAACACCCATGGCTTGCAAAAAAACCCTCCAAAATAACAACTAAAAATCCCAACCACACTCCCTTATCTTTTTAAACTGCACAGAGGCAGTAAACTGAAATTTCACAGAGTATTCTTGTCTCTGGGAATTTTTCCCAAATGCCTCTATAGGCTTAGTAAATTAGACTTTAAAGCAATTTTGGTTTCGTGCCTCACAAAGATATTCAGCTGGTTAATTTAGAAGTTCACTCACCAAATGATCTGAAGCCTTATATAATATCTAGTCTAAGCTTATTCATAGCCATTTATCATATACTAATATTATTCTTAAAATTAAAGGATTTTTCTTTCCTTGATATAGTCCCTCTCAATGTAGTTATAAAAAGTCATTATATCCTCTCTTAACCTTCCCCAGCTAGGCTAGACAAACAGAGTTCTTCTTAATCCCTTCTTTGTAAGGTAAATATTCTACTCCTTTAATCATTTCTCTTCTCTGAATCTGATCCAATTTAAATTAATCATTCCTCAGAGAAATGATTAGAGATGTACACAATATTCCAGATGAGGCCTTGCTGATACCCTATGTAGTGGTATTTACACTCTTCTTTCTTTGAGAAGAATGTGTCACTCAAAGCATTCTACAATAGTAAGAGGCTTGTTTCAAGGCTACATCACTCCAGCAGTTCACACTCAACTCCAGCTAATATACTCAGGTATACCAATTTCCTCACATCAGACTGACAATGTTCCTTTTGCAGCAAATTTTTATTATTAATTCTTGAAAATATGTCTTTGAACTTTATGGTGTTAAATTGCATTCCATTTGTGTGATTTCTTTCCTCAGAATGATCGAATCCTCTTGATCCAGACTTAGCACCTTGCTATTTATTTCTCAAGTGTATACAGAGTTTTCATCTAAATGACATAAACAAATGTAGTATATATGTTCAGTCCCAACACTGATGCTTGAGAAGTGTCTGTACAGATTTTTCTGCAGCCTGTCTAGCTATTTGAGTATAGCTGGGGATAGT
This sequence comes from Margarornis squamiger, assembly GCA_035222235.1. Taxonomy (NCBI): domain Eukaryota; kingdom Metazoa; phylum Chordata; class Aves; order Passeriformes; family Furnariidae; genus Margarornis; species Margarornis squamiger. The sequence continues at coordinate 94,433,888 of JAWWTY010000106.1, forward strand.
CTCTCTCCTACAAACTGTTTTCACACCTTGTGTTAATTGCTGCCATTACCATGGTTAATGCTAATTTTCCTTAGAGAAATTTTATCAAATGTTTAGCCTAATTCTGAATAGAGTAGCTTTACTTTATTAGCCTCTCTAGGAAGTCAGTTATGTAAAAATGTACTAGGTTAGTCTGATACTATTTGTATGGGATAAAACTTTGTTGTAATGTAAGTTTCGTTTACTTCTATGAATCTTCTCGAATGCTTTGCATAGCATTACAAGCAAACTACCTGCATGGATCATGATCTTTCCCCACTGCTTTTTGTCTTGATACTACATTTGTTCTCCAAAGCTACTGGCATCAGATTTACAGTTTACTTTTAGATGACTTCTACTGAATTTGCAGTACCATGTGCTAATTTGTTCAGTTGACTTGAATTGATGTTATCAAACTCTAAATCTTTCACACTTAGAAATAACAACTCTGCTTCAAACTTCCATACTGTAATTCATATCATAGTCTCCTCATTTGATGTAGATAATGTATCTTGCAATCAAAGACCCTCAAATTAAAAAAAAAAAAAAAAAAAAAAGACCCCTAAAGTGCTAAAACCCAAACAACACAAACCCAAACCAAACTCCACCAAGGGCAACATTAATTAAAAATTGTGGTCATTTCCAGATCTTCTTTGCTGGCTTCTAATTCCAAATATAGAAAAGCCACCTTCTTTTCTCATTTCCCCTCTTTTGCCTATGTAAAGAATAAGGTGTAAAGATTACTATGTAAAAAAAAACCCAAAAAACCAACCAAACAAACAAACAAAAAACCAAAACCAAAACAAAACAGTATGTTTTCAATTCTAATGCTAGGGTAAGCCATTCAAATTATTTACTCTTCATGTCTTCAGACTGAAACATTGTCTTTCTCTTAATGAACTTGTTTTCCCTGATGTTTGTCTCTGTTCTTATTAATGAATCCCTTTTACACTTTTTCATATTTTATCATCTTTTTAATCTTCTTATTAAATCCTTTTCATGACTATTTATATTGAAAAATCCTTTCATACAACTATTTAATTTTCATTTTGAATGAATATTCTGATTTTGTTGGAACATCTACTTAGAAGTAGAGCTCCTCCACGTTCAATGAAATTCCTCACTATGAGGGTAGTGAGACAACGAAACGTTGCCCAGTGAAGCCATGGATGTCCCATCCCTGTAGGTGTTCCAGGCCAGGTTGGATGGTACTTTGAGCAACCTGCTCTAGTGGAAAGTGTCCCACCCCACAGCAGAAAGGTTGGAACTGGATGATCTTTAGGTTCCCTTCCAACCCAAACCATTCTCTGAATTCAAATCTTGAATTTTCCCAAACCAATCAGCCTATTTAATTTCCTTCCTGAGCATGCAAAAGTTTCACTTTTTAAAATTCCAAGGATTATTTATAAATTTAGTTTTGTCTACTTTTTAACATCAACTTAGCTCCCTCTGCTTCTCACAGAAGAGCCACTGTTATCCTGGTGTCACTCTCTGAACTCATTCCAGTTTATTCAAATCCTCATCCTGCCACTAGTGGAAGTCCGAAACCAGATGCAATAGTCCAGGTGTGGTATAACCAATGGAACCACTCAGCACAATTCATGAATACAACTTTGCTAAGTGTCCTTTGTATCTAAATAAAGTACCCTTTTTCTTCTTGCAAGTATTATTAAGGCTTCATTCAGTGAGAAATGTAAAGCTATTTTTTTTTTTCATTAACTGTTTTTCATTTTTTTAAATCCAGTTCTTCCAGTTTGAAGGGAGAAAGCCAAAACGACTTTGTAACAACATAGATAGATAAACAAAGTCTGCATTAAAAAATCAGTCATGGCTTAAAACCTCCACACTGATAACAGTGAAAATGAGAGCAAATAGGAGAACAAAAATCTTTCTGAGGCATTTTATGTGCGTGTATACAGATTATTCAAAAATTACAGCATGCATTTGACGGAAATAATGTTTGACCTCTATCATGAATATTTATTTCAAAATCTTTTATAAAAACTTCAGTGAGTTTATACAGAATCTTGAACAAATACTTTTATCTTTATAACCTGAGAATGAAAGTTTAAGTGAATTTGAATTATTTTGAGCCAGAACATTGCAGTGCTTAGGAATTAAATATTATGCAGGGAACTTGGATTTAGTATCTAAGACTGAAAGTTTGTGTTTTGTTTTTTTTTTTTAATTGTAGAATTTATTCAGTTTGCACAACCACCTAGGATACACGGGGGGAAAAAGTGCTGCCTCCTCAGTTAAAAAATTAATACATATAAAGTAAAAATCTTTATCAAACGGAAGGCAAACACTGCAAAAATTTCAAAAAGCATAAAATTAGTGAATCAGCAATATAAATATAATGAATTAAATATCCACTCTAACATTTTTAGGGCAATCCGTTGCCTCCATTTTCACAGATCTCAGTGTCGCCATTTTTGAAATAATGTCCTTGAACCTTTTTATAGTTTTCCCTTTCCATTATGTTCCAGTTTACATTCCAAAGTCAAGAAATTCTCAGAAAAACAAATGAATGCCCATCTCTTTTCTTACTTTCACACTACCACCAGCCTCCATTTACTGTTGAGATACTTTACACAATACTATTTTGGTATAATGGAAATATGGCCCGCATGGATGCTCTTCCTGGGTTAATAAGCCTGCTATTTACTTTTATGACTATTATCTCTGGTCTCTCCAGTTCTATAGGTTTTTGTGTTGCAATGTGCCATGTAAAACCTTTACTATAGTTCATTCGCCTTTTGTGATATTCTGTATCTTCAGTGCAAGCCTTCCACAAGTTCCATCAAGCAGTTCAGATCTCAGACTTTACTTTGATCATTTCATGTCATACGTATGACAAGCACAAATTATTTCCAAAATATGAGAATACCTTTCTACCCAGAATTATTTGCATATAGGCCCACTACACAGGCATGAGCTGACAGTTTTCTGAGCAGGCCACTCAGGGGACATTAATTATATTTTGGGTGCTTCATGGTTTCACAATTATTTTCTTATCTCAAACTCTGCATAAAGTTTTAACAGAATGATTAAAAAAAAAAGACTCTAAACTCAGCATTTCCCTGGGATACCAGTACCTTCTCATTTTGTTTTTTCTACCAGTTTCTTAGAATGGAATCAAGGACATTCTTACATGAGCCCCCAAACCAGATTTGTGAGCGTCTTTCAAGGCCATTGTAGAACACAAAGGAATTTAGAGTGGTCTTGTATTTCAGGTAGTAGTCATAGAATCATATATATATATATATAAAATATATTGGTCTACTTTGTTTCCTATTTACAGTAACCGTTAAAAACTTGTGTAATTTTCTTAGACACATAGAACATGAATTCATTAAAATAATTTAAATGCTGAGTATTCAGTAAGGCTATTGTTTTGCAATAACACTTACTTTATTTTGCTTTGCTGTTAAGAGTTTTTTCTAAAGAATGTGTTTCATTAGAAAGTCTTTTAGATGGTAATAAAGATGGTAATAACTCCTTTTTTCTTTTTGTGCAAATGATAAAATCTTATAGTAGAAAAGGTCTGGAAAGGTCATCTGCTTCCTGCCCTGAGGCAGCATCAGTTCTACCCAACAGTTAACTGAGAAGGTCAAAAGCAGTTTTTTATTGTTGTCCTTGTTGAAGTCAGATCTCCCTTCACTCAAAATTGAACAAGACAAAATACACAAAAGGCTAAGGAAGAGAACAGCATGCACAAGTTGTCAGAGCTGCTCCTTTAAGACCCTGAAAACTTGTAGAGCAGCAGGTGATTTAAGAGATCTTTTCTTAGCTGCTCTTTCCCTGTGGCTCACAACAGCTCTGTGATAAAGATAGTCTTGGTTCACTAAACTGGCTTTCTTTATCAAAGGCAAGAAAGATAGGGATAAGGAGGAAGAAAACAGTAAGGTAGAGAAAGAAAGCACATAAAAATGTTTGTAACATTATGCAGCCAATTTTTATACTCCAGATTATGTCCAACATCTTGCCAAAGCCAGTGAAGACAGAAAGGTAGATGAATAGTGTGCATTTGCTTCTATTCAGAATGTTTGATGCTAAAGATCAAACAAGTGAGATGGCTGAGTAAGTGCAGATTGAAAGGACTGAGGTTTCTTTCTAGATTTCCCCATGAAGACACTTTTTGTACTTCATAAAAGAAAAATAGATGAAAAAACTCGGTTGCTCAGTGTTTTATTGGAAGTGCATTCTAGGGAAATTTTTAACAGATTACTGTAGGTGCAATGGTTTTTGTTCCTTTATTTCTCTGACTTATAATACATTGTTTTAACTTATCCCTTTTTTATACGATCAGACATTTTTATTGTTCTTATTGACACTAATTCAGTCTTGTTCTTTGGCTCTTGCAATTTCAGTACGCAAAGTTAGGTTTTTGTTACTGTGACTTTTCTAAGTCTCATATTTAAATTGCCTATATGAATGTTTACATAGGAGTATTCATATCTGTTGCAACAGCAAATAGATTTTATTTTTGTTGTGTAAATGGAAACAGAATAGAGAGATTTAACTTGAGATATAAACAAAAAATATCAATGACCAATTAATGTAAGAGAAAATGGAGAAATACAGTATGTAATCACAAAACCGTGTGAAGTAATATATAAAAAGTATCTCAGTCTTAAAGCTTCATTTAGGATTGCCTTTTTGACAATGAGCCCTTAACTGTCAACTAAGGAACTACAGTGCCTTTAAATTTTTTTATGAATATCTATGGAAGAGCTATTGAAATATTAAAAAATATAAATATAATTGAAAAATCATAAGACAAATCATAGTCCCATTCAATACTTATTTTCTTTAAATGTATCTTAATTGCTGTTCATAAAACATGGCTGCAATATTGCATTTAGAAGAGAGCAGTCAATGTGGTATCTCACAAATATGTCCAAAGTGTCATTAATTATATTATTGTGCAGGTCCTACAGAGTTGAGGCCTATAACCTAATTTTATAAGAAAGTAACAACACTGTCACACAGGCCAGTAGTAATTCACCATCAAAATGTCCTGTGACATCTTAAACTCACCTTTGAGTGGTCTGGGACTGTCCAGTGAATGAGGAGAGAACTGATGGTTGTATCCAGTTGCTCCTGTTATGGAGATGTTTAAAAGTTTTAACAGTGGCATCCAGATAGACCATACACAACTTATTAATGGTCTTGAAAAATCTCATTACTATTTTCAATCACTATTTTTATTGCTAAAATTACTGATTTTGCAATACCTAAAAAATGACAATTCAGATGTTAATATTAAATCCCAAGTCCAGAAGACATTTGATGCAAATGAGGATTAAAAAGATGAAACTGTTGACTGTTGGCAAGTGCTACTTTCAAAACAAGGCTATCTCTTGGTCTTCAGAGGCACATTGAGAAAGTAAATTCTGAACAGTCCTTTACATTTGAATCATAATTGTTCTACCAGGCTTAGACAGACTTTTAGAGGATCTGACACTAGATACCTAAAGTTAGGTCTTCTGCTGGAAATAACAATGATATGGCAACAGAAGAAAGAAAATATTTTGAAGTTATATGCTAATTACAGTTAAAAGACATTCATAACAGCATAGGTCAGCCACTCTGCAACATCAGGCAGAGTTTATCAAGTAACCTCTGTTACATTGATATGTTTGTCTTTTACATGGGGTCAAACAACCTCAGACTTTTGACTGTTATAGATATTTGAAGGTCTTTATCCCTGATTTGCAGTTGAGCAAGGGCTCTCTCTGTGAAATGCCAACTGCCTGGCTATGTAAGTGACCCTATGCATTCCTGCTTTTATGAAATCTTAAGGTCTTAACTAGTTGGAAATGCTGCAGGCTAAGATGCTTTCCTCTAGAGTGCTGTATTCAGGTGCTCAGTTGTACCAGGCAGGTGAGCTGTTTGTAGATGTTCTGTCCCTGCAGAGCAGACACAGAGGAAACATCTCAAAGAATAGTGCTACATAAAGTCCTTTACTCCTTTTCCTCAGAAAGCAGTTCCCACTTCCTCACTGCTGACTGTCACATACCAGCTGGAATGTGTCTGGGATATTGGAGGGGGAAATATGGATCTTTGTTCCTTTACTAACCAGAGTAGTCACATCATAGAGAGTCTGTGGAACATTAGTATGTGCCGCAGCCAAAAGTTTAGCCACAATGCTTGAGCAGATTCAGCAGATATCTTGCTGTTAGCTGAGGGTGGGAACCATATTTATATCGGAATACAGACATGATTAAAGTTCATACTCTTTAAGCATGCATTCAGACCAGGTCAGAATCTCAACCTCTATCACCAGGAATAGTTCAGCTATGCAAAAAGTGCTTCTATCAGTCTAAGGAGGTGGAAGAGCTAAGGGAAGTATAAGTCCAAGTATGTTACATCCCAGCCAGCAATGTTTTTACCCCTAGGTAGGTTCTTCTTGAGCCTATTGGAGACAGGGTGAACTACAACTGGGCTGAAAAACATCATGAGCAGAAAATACATAGACCATTGTCTCTTATGCGATAGCATATCATGATACAGTACCATCAAGATCTTCCTAACCATCAACAAACATGTTGTGTCCCACAAAGGGGAAAATAAAAAGTTGCAAGGTGCAATAAACAAAAATCCTGCCAGTGGTTAGTTTTCTTACCCAAATATAAGCTGATTCTCTCACCTGAGACATAACTGAGTTGCAAGGCCAATCTGACTGTTAAGTACACATTGGTTACAGAAAGCAGAACAAATGAAGAGTGAAAACAAAGAATGAATGAAGATGAATAATGAGAAGGAAAAAGAGAAAAAGGAGAACAAAAAGGGAAGAAAGAATCAGAATAACATTATTTTCCCAATTGTAAGTTCATTCCAATTTGTCATTCAGAATTGAATGGCACTATAAGGTGCAAACTCAGACCTTACTGTTTTAGAGTAGAAAAGAATTAACACAGAGCTAATGGGCATACTCTTCAGCTGGACAGAAGCACAGAACAAACACAAGGCAAATTAACTGTATTTTTTATTACATATCGTAGATCATAGGAGTAAATATCATTTTCATTATCAATGTGCATTGAAACAAAGGACTATAAAATTACTATGAGGTGAACGTGGTTCCAGTAATTATTCCTTTTTTTTATTCTGGAGATTTTTTTTCCCCAAATTTCTTTTAAACAGTATTTCTGTTTTAAATAGTGAGTTCTGCAATGTAAATAAAGTATTGTAGGACACTGTATGCTGCATTGATTTCCACTACATAGTGCAATTTAGGCTGTATCTTTAATATTTAAACTAGCTAATATAACTTAACAGATTCACAGTTCTGACAGAATTAAAAATTACATATTGAAAATAGATTTTACAAATTGTTTACACTTTTTCAGAAGGCTTCTTATTTGCATTTTGATTATTATGTAATCTATGCCTCTTGAAAATTGAAAATAGAAATTGAAAAAACAGTACTTGTTTGGATAAAATATTTTCCATGCAAAAAAATAACTTGCTGATTTAAATAAGGGGAGGGGAGGAGAAAGATATTGAATGTTAAATAATTTGAAAAATAAGCCAAAAATAATGAATCAAAAGGAAATAATGCTCATTGATTTTAAAGATAGGAAAAAATCAAAGTCAGTGTAATTTCCCTAATTTCCCAGCAACTCGCGGTTTCACACATAAAATAGCATTAACAAAGAACTGCAGACTTGATGCTACTTACAGCGGATGCAAACCTATGGTGTATGTGGTACAGGGCATACTGGATTTGATAAGTGTCTCTTCCTAACCAAAAATCTATGTGCTGAAAGACAGATCATGAACTGAACACATTGATACTTCCAGACAGAACAATAAGCATGTGACCATGGTTATTATGTCAGGCCAGGACAGAGATAATCTTTGTTATTTACTTTTGAAACAGGATTTTAAGAAATTTCCTTTTTCAAATATTGCAATGCTTAAATGTCTGGTGTAAAATGCAGGTCCAAAACTTTTAAAGGCCATGAATATGGACATGAACAGATCTAGGTTTGCTGGAGAGGAAAATTTGTCAAATTTGCATTACATTAGTTTGGGTTTACTTACATCGAACTGCAAGTTTGGTGCATTTACAGCTGAAATACTGAATTAGGTCTTTGTATTAACAATGATCAAACACTAACAGCAGATCTTTGTTATTTTTCAAGGAAGTGCTAGTCTATCAAACAAGGCTAAAAAAGGTCTGTGATTCTTCTGTGGGCATGTAGAGACAACCATGAGAGATAGATGATCTAGGATAACAAAGGAAGAATTTCTGTGATAGCTTTTTTCTGGGTATTTCCAAGTTTTCCTGTTGCAAGTTTTCAGATTCTGCATCAGTAGGGAAGAGAGGGATGAAGACTTTCACAAATGTATGATAAACGTAACAGCTTCTTTTCTGTTTGAAGATTAACTAACAGTCTGTACAAAACCAGCTAATGACTGCTCTGTTGTTCTTAATGTGATCTTGATTCAGAAAAATATCTTCAACACTTATTTTACAATCTCAATCTTTATCGTAGCCAAGGCAGAAACATCCATAAGGGTCTGAAAATTAAATGCACCTTGTATGCTATTTGGAAAAGTATGCAATTTATTTCTTAAGTGGCACTTCTTGCAAGTCCTAACTTCATTTGAAGAAAACAGGGTGTCATGGTTCAACCCCAGCCAGCAATCAAGTACCATGCAGCAGGTCATTTACTCCCCCACCAGAAGGACAGGGAAGAGAACTGGAAAGGCAAAACCTAGAAAACTCACTGTTTGAGATAAAGACAGATTAATAAGGAAAACAAAAGACACGCACACACACACACAAGTAAATAAAAAGAAAAAGGAATTAATTCACTGCTTTCCATGGGCAGACAGATGTCCAACCACCTCTAGGAGGGAAGGGCCCATCACATGTGAGGGTGACTTGGAAAGACAAACACCATCATTCCAATCATCCCCCTCTTCTTTCTTCTTTCCTCCCCCAGCTTTATATACTGAGCATGATGTTATATGATCCCTTCCATTAGTGGGATCATCTGTCCCCGTTGTGTCTCCTCCCAAACTCCCATGCACCCCCAGCCTCCTTGCCAGCTTGGCAGTGATGCCAAACAAAACCTTGGCTAATAATAAAAACCACTCAGAGACTTGTTTTAATCTTTGAGTAGAAGGTGTTTGTTATTTACGGTACCGGGAATGAGGCGAATAACTTCGCTAAAACTTGCTCGCTTTTCAGAACAAAACTTACATATTTATACACTTTAAAAAACAGGAAACTATGAATTGCCAGCCTCTCTTCTTCAAGTCATTTTACACTTCTGATTACATCAGTCTTTCCGTTGGAGAATGTGCAGTAAAGGACTCTGGTGGTCTTTTCCGTTTCTTCCTCGCTTCGGTGGTCTCACAAAGTAGTCTTCGTCATTGTAAACTTTCGACCTTATGTCTCAATTCATGCCCTGTTCACTTGTTTTTCACTATTTCTCTACCTAGACAATTCCATCTGGCAAAGCATCCTGTTTTTCTCTTTTTGCTACATTCTGATTGGTTACAAAGATTCTATAGTGAATAGAGTTAGTAATATATAT
>JAWWTY010000106.1:94443565-94493107 GCA_035222235.1 Margarornis squamiger
GGGGGGGGGGCGAAAGTGAGCAAAAAACTGAATAAAAGAGAAAAACCAAATTAGAGCAAATTATAAATAATCTTGTTTATAAGAACTAATCTAGATATCTTGGAAGGGAGGAAAGAAACCTTCATGTTCAAAATCCATGCAATACCCTGCATGTTGTAAAAACAGAGAGGATACTAAGAAGAAGGTATGTTTAAAGATCTTACTTGAATGGGAAGGCAAGAATTCCTTCCACATTGTTTCTCTCAGTTAAGGATACTGAGCTCATCAAAGTTGTTAATTAAATACTAGCAGTTCCACCATCACCTTTGTAATGCTTTCTGTCACCCTTCCTAGAGAAGGGAGTGCTGGTTTTTTTGTTTGCCATTTGCTGCACTTTGATGATACAATTTAGCCATTACATGCATTGTCTTTTCGTCTATTATTGCATTGAACAAGCTGCAGTTTTAAAGAGTTATATATGGGACTAGCAAGCGAGTTGAGGGTATGTGTATTTATATGTGTTTTTCTACTCTAACCTTCCCAGATGACAGTGATGGATAATGGGGTGCTGGCACACAATAAAATTGAATGAAACACTGAAGGCTTGCAATCTCTACAGTTATATTTTTATCAGAATAAAAAAAGAATATTTCAGAGTATGATCTGTATAGACTGAAAGCTGAAATATTTTCCTTTAGACTTGAAAAATACATATTTTCAAATAAATCTATTATGATTCTGCTCTCTGCTACAGAGAGTCTCTAGAATGATTGAGCCTCCTCAGGTCAGACTCCCTGAAGCCTGTTGTTACCCTTCTGCTTCTGTTCCACGCTCAAGGGATTCCTGGCTGAATACATCACCTCCATGAACAACCATGTGCCCTGCCCCCTCCAGCAGAACAGCCTATATGATTCATGATGCAGCTGCCCCAGGAATGTAAACAGTATAAAAATCTGCTCTGATACCAAATCATATTCTCTTCAAAAAATATATGCAATCCATTTTCTCTTCAATAAGGTATGGTCATGTGAATTATACCAGTTATATCAATTTTCACAGCTGATGAAAGTGATTCTTCTCTGTGTTGCACGTAACATTTGACATATTCCTACTAAACTAGAGAAAGCTAGCAGTCATGTGGAAGACTCTTTGATTGCCTAGAAAGACAATTACACCCCAAATTGTGAGGCATCTCACATTAAGCTCATCATTAAAATGCTTGGAGTCAGCATTAATGCTGGTAGTTAAGAACAGCCTATATCCATTTATGATGTACTGTCTGCAGTTATTGAATTCCCAGGCTGGTTGATTCTGGTCACACTTCTTTTTGCATGGTACTTTCAGTAGCAATAAACAGGATGTTATAATCAGCAGTCTCAAAATGCAAGCATTTTGTCCTATTTTCTTTTTAGGTCTTTTCTCATATATTTCCACATGACAAATATGTTTCATATGGGGGCTGGTTTTAAGTTAAATGTATTTTCAACACTTCACAAAACAGCATAAGCAGATGCAAATATGCAGAGTTTAACTCAAGGATCATGCAAAACATACAGGTTAAGTGACAATTTCTGTTGCCCAGGGAATTTGCAAGAGCCACAGGTATACTGAGTTCTGTAATTTGCAGAGTCTAGGGCCATTACTTCCACTTAAAGTAGAAATAACCATAAACAATATATGAAAAGAGCATTTATAATCTTATGGAACTTTTTAGAGGTCTTAAATATAACTGTAACTATATATACAGTTAGGAGAATCTTTTTCTGAATGCTATTTTTGGTGACACTATAGATACATAGGTTTCATTTATATTTAAAAATACAGTGCAATACAAAATCTGAGGCATTATGGCATTATTTTCTGCCATGTAGTCTGTGCAAGACTATTGCAGTTTAGAAGACTCATGTTTTGTGAAAGAATATTTAGCATAAATAAGACTGTTTATAATGTGTATAACTGAGTTGGGAACTGCTGTAAAGAACTGCTCTTTGTACATGTCCTTAGGCCTTAAATCTTTGATGGCTTTGTCCCTGACAAACTCCCTTTGTCACCTTAGCTCTTCTCAGAAGCAAATGTCTTGGATTACTGCCTTCAAATTTCAGCATCAGCTCGAGTTCTCCCTTACCCGCTATAGCTGACACTTTTACCAGTCCAAAATCTGTGTTAAGATAATTTCTTTGAACATAATTGCTTTGAAAACTTTAAACTTCAGTAAGTGCTACGACAGACAGACCCACAGATAGACAAAAACTTGTGCTGTCTTCTTTCAGCATCTCTCAGACTGCTAATCACACAATCATAGAACCAGAAACTGGCTTGTGTTCGAAGGGACTTAAACATCACTTAGTTTCAACCCTCTCTGCCATGAAGAGGGACATGTTTCACTAAACCAGGTTGCTCAGAGCCCCTTCCAAAGTGACCTTGAACACTCCCAGTGATGGGGCATCCACAACTTTTCTGGGCAATATGTTCCTGTGCCTCACCACCCTCACAATAACATCCAATATACACCTATTCTTTTTCAGTTTGAAACCATTTCTCCTTGTCCTGGCACTACATGCCCTTGTAAAAATTTTGTCTTCATCTTTCTTGTGGGCTCCCTTCAGATACTGGAAGGCTGCAAGTATGTCACCCTGAAACCTTCTCTTTTCCAGACTAAATGATCCCAATTCTCTCAGCCGTTCCTCCTGGCAGAGGTGCTTCATCCCTCTGATCAATTTGGTAGCCCTCCTCTGGACTTCCTTCTACAGATCAACGTCTTTCCTGTATTGAGGACCCCAGATTTGAACTCTGTACTCTGGGTGGGGTCTTTCTGGAGCAGAGTAGAGAGGAAGAATCCCCTCCCTTGATCTGCTGCCCACATTGCTTTTGATGCAGCCCATGATGCAATTGTCTTTCTGGGCTGCAAGTGCACATTGCTAGCTCCTGTACAACATCTCATCCAACAACACCCCCAAGTCGTCCTTGTCAGGGCTACTGTCAAGCTGTTCATCCCCCTGCCTGTATTGATACTAGGTGTATCAATACAGTGGAATAGTGACATACTAGGACACACAATATGAGTGACAGATAATGGAATATGAGTGACATTTCATAAATTGTTGCCTCTCCTGTTTACTTCATCTTGCATACAGATCTACTATCCACAAAACAGCATAGCAAATTTTAAATGGGAATTTTTTTATTACCTGATAAGCTCCACAAACTCATTGGAGTAATTAATAAGTATGTATCTGAGATATTTGATGATTTGCTTTCCTATTTATGAAGGTTATAGCTGCCTTACATGTTTTTCATTGAAAAGGCACTTTGTCTAGTAAATAACAGGTGGTGTAAACCCTATAGACTTAGTAGGAGCTGTGTTGATCTTAGGAGGGGCTAAAGAGAGTGATGTGGAAATTTTTTTTTGAAAGTGACTTTCAATTTACCTAGGTAATTAAGCTTATTTAAAATATTATATTGTCAATTTTGGACCCATGCTGTTCCCATTATGCTTAGAAATGATGAGTTAGAAACTTGATAGTTTTCTAAATTTGCCCAGATGGGCAATTTTTTGGGTACCACTGCAGTTGATAAAGTCAGTGTAAGTTCTCAGTGCCCATTACAGTTACAAATGTACCAAGTTTGTTTTTCTCCTTTTACTTTCTAAATTTTTTTTCTCCTACACTATAAATATAAACTTTAAATTTACATGAGGTGTTTTTGTTGGGATTTTTTTTGTGGTGTTTGGTTTTTTTTTAAGAAACAGTTTGTAGCCTCCAATTTAGGCATTTCTCTTGGACATTTCCTGCTCTACTGCAAAGTTCAGCTGCCAAATGCCAGTAACTGTCTGTTTCTTTTCCCAGTAGCATCTAAGATTCACTTCTCTCAGCTTTCTTCAGAATATCTGTGCTTCCATTACTTGAGTCAAATCATCGCAGTGCAAATAATGTGATTCATTATCAGCATGTCATTTGCAGTGCGAGAGAGATGATGAGACAAAATGAGAGAATACTGCTTCTTGTCAAAAAGAAAATTGTAAATATTTCTTACAGGTTGGGGAGTTGTTGAGTGTATTTTCCAGCTGAAAAATAAATTTGTAATGGGTGTGTATAGTACTATTCTTGGCTTGAGTGTACACTCTAGGAATTTGTTAGTTGTCTAATTCTATTTTCACTAATAAGTCCCTCGAGTCTTGGTGGCTCGAGTGTGACTTGCTGAGATCAGCTATTTACTATTCAATACTATTTGAGAAAAAAAAATCCAGAACTGGAGACAGGGATTTCAGCCAGACAAAACATTTTGTTTTACAGGTACTTGTAAAATCTGATAAATGAACAGATGTACAATCCCCTTGAGCTACTGTATTTAGACAAGTGGAACAGACAGTATGGCTCTGCTTCCCTGCAGAGAATGATAAAATCATTTAGATTGGTAAAAACACCTTTAAGATCATTGGGTCCAACTGTTAATCCAGTACTGCCAAATCAATCACCAAGCCATGTCCCTAAGGCATGTCCACAGGTCCTGCCATGAGCCTATTCTAGTCCTGCCTTTCCATAGGGTCATAATCTTCTTTCAGGCTTCCACCTGATCCAGCATGGGATTCTCCATGCAGAGTGACAGCCTGCTTCACCATGGTCCTCACAATAGCTTGAGGCAACCCCCAGTATCAATACAGATGGGGGATGAACAGCACGAGAGCAGCTTTTCCAAGAAGGATTTGGGGATGCTGGTGAATGAGATGCTGGACATGAGCTGGAAATGTGCATTTGCAGCCCAGAAAGTCAGTTGCATCCTGGGCTGCATCAAAAACAGAGTGGGTAGCAGATCAAGGAAGGTGATTCTGCCCCTCTGCTCTGGTGAGACCCCACCTGGAGTTCTGCATCCAGTTCTGAGGTCCTCAACACAGGAATGACATTCACTTGTTGAAGCAAGTCCAGAGGAGGGCCACCAAGTTGATCAGAGGGAAGAAGTACCTCTGCTATGAGGAAAGGCTGAGAGAATTGGGATCATTTAGCCTGGAAAAGAGAAGGCTTCAGGGTGGCATACTTGCAGCCTTTCAGTATCTGAAGGGAACTTGCAGGAAGGACTGGGCAAGACTATTTACAAGAGCATGTAGTGACAGGACAAGACAAATGTGCTCAAATTAGAAGAAGAATAAGTTTAGATCAGATATTAGGAAAAAGTTCTGTGCTGTGAGTGTGGTAAGACACTGGAACATATTGCTGCAGGGCTGTGGATGATCTATCCCTGGAAATGTTCTAGGCCGTGTTGGATGAGGGTCTGAGCTACCTGGTCTAGTGAGAGATGTCTCTCCTCATGGCAGGGGGTTGGAACTAGATGATCTTCAAGGTCTCTTTCCAATCCAAGCCATTCTATCATTCTGTGATTGTACAATTCTACACCACCATGGGCCGCAGGGAAATCTCCGTTCCTGTGACTGGAGCACCTCCTTCCTCCTTCTTCACTGGTCTTGGTGCAGAGCTCTTACATTCTTGCTCCTCTCTTCTCTGGCCAAAACTACTCTGGATAAATAGTGCTTTTTTTCCCTTCTTAAATATGTTATCAAAGAGGTGTTGTTACTCTCTCTGATGGGCTCTGCCTTGGCCACTGGCAGGTCCATCTTGGAGCCAGCTGGAATTGTGTCTGTTGGACATGATGGAAGCTTCCAGCATCTTCTCAGAGAAGCCACCCCTGTACTAACCCTCCTCCCCTCCATTACCAGAATTCTGACATGCAAACCCAATACAACCTGTTCCCATGGTCAGAAGTTATCCTCACCTTTTGATCAGTACAGGAGGTAGTTACAAAGTGCATTTCTAATGTGTCAGACAGTAAATTTCAAAAGCAGTCCTTGGTGCTGAAATAAATTATAGTACTGGCACATAGGAGACTCTTCACATATTAGTTATTCCATTCAGAGCATTTTTACTAGCACATCCTTGACTCTCTTTTCTTCCTTTAGCTTCAACGACTAACAGCTATTGAGAAAATTCAAATATCTTGAGGAATGTGGATCTGTGTGGTCACCTGACTGTGGAACTCTGAATTTCATAAAAACTTGGTTATTTTCAGATTCAGATAAAGAAATAGAGTTGGTCATTTAGAAGAAACCTTTTTGGCCTATCAACTTGCTCTGGAGCATTTAGACCAAAGTTTTATCGAGTCTGTTATGCCTGTGTAGTAGGACCTTTCCAAATACATGTTATTACAGTGCTCTGTAATGGAACAGAGGTACATATTCTTTAAGTGAAAAATAAAGGGAACATGATTTTTCAGATACTAAATGATAGTTCATAGTAATATTTTTGTACCGATTTTGTTAAAAAAAAACAAAAGAAAATACATGTGCAAATGTAGAGAAAACACACTGCAATGTATATGGAAAATGAAACAAAGTCCCTATTATCTCTCTTGCTGTGACTTTCCTTAGCAGGCACAGTCATAACCATTGTCTTCTCTATAGAGCTGAAAAATTCACTGCAGTATCGTTTTTATTTTTCACAAATACTTTTTCTGTTCCCATCGGTCTTTAAAGATAAATTTATATTGCAGAGTCCAGAGCTAGTTTGGATCCTGATAGCAGTATATCAGTGAAAATCCACACTAGCAAATAGAACACTTGGCAGAAAATTTGCTTATTCATACTTATACATAGATATAACTCAAACTTTATATTTTTTTGTTTTATTGAACCCAAGAACCCAAAGCAAAATTTGTAAGAAAAAGATTAGCAGCAATGAAGTTTCCACACTGATAAATTTCTATTGATTTTAGTATATAGATATAACTTTTAAGTTTGTGTGGAAATAAAAACAAATTCCTCCCAAAATAGTTTTATACTTCTTGATGGATTTTTTTCTTTTTTTTTCTCCCTCTAAGTTTCAATTTTGAATCAAGCTTGAAAATCAGTAATTGTAAGATATGGGATATGGTAGAATTGTCTAGATTTTGTTTTATTCTGCTTCTAATATGTGCATTTCTAAAACATGAATATAGTTTATGGCACCTAAAATAGTCAAACCTGAACTATAGAGTTCAAACACTTTTTTATGCCCTGCATGACAGGTTGTAACTTTGTTTGTATGGTGAAAATTTAAATACATTTTAATACTTATGAAGGGTTATAAAACACTAAAATAATTAATATATTAAACTGCTGTCATTGCCAGTATAAAACTTATGTAAATAAAAGACCTAAAAATTGCTTTATCTAATACCTGTCAAAATTATTAGCTGTATTTCATATCTGCTCAGCTCAGTGGATAAAAATGATCCATACTCTCTTTATAAATTTAAGATTATTTTAACTGGGAGTTGAGAAGGATAGTGGGGAAAGAGAAAGTAAGGGAATGCTACATATTGAATGTGGACATTTTGTTTAGAAAAATATATAACAAAAAAGGAACATGGAAAATGGGAAAAGAACCCCCGCAGGGTGACAGCTGATAAAGCAGAGATAACAGAGTCTGGTGTACCTCAAATACATCTAATCTCATCACCAATTTGTATACTATCTTAGCTTCAAAAGTTTTCAACATTGCAGATTTTTTCAGCAAGAACTAGCCATGAAATGGCCTATTTTGATTCAAAATTAAAAGGCAACTGAATGAATGTTTATTTTTCTTTTAGTCAAAATGTAATATATTGTTTGCTTTAAGTCATGCACTGGTTTTCAGTTTAATGCCGTGACTCTACAAGAATTATGAAAGCACAGGACAAAACTGGGACACTGCTATATGCACCTTGGATCTTATTTATTAATTTTTTTTTTTAGTACCGAGGGTTTGCATACTTTAAATTTCAAAGTACTGCCCAGAACAGGGAAAAAAAAAAAAAAAAAAAAAAAAAAAAAAAAAAAAAAAAAAAAAAAAAAAAAAAAATTTGTAAAATAATTAATTAAATAGATTACTCGACACATTCAACCTCACTCTCTCCATGTAGAAAATACATGTGTGGACTTCAGTTGTCAAAAATTTCCTTAATTAAAAAGGAATTTAAAGATTTTTCATTTATTTTTCATTTCCTACTTCTGAGACTTGTGGAAAATGTACTAGAGTGGATATTTCAGATTACTATTATTTGTAGTCATCAGAAGCAATAATTTCCATATACTGCCTAATTTTTCTCCCCATCTCTAATCCAATAACATACATAATCAAATTATACTTCTGAAGAAAGCAGGGAGTAAAGAGGCTGAAAATGTCTAGGTAATAATCAGAACAACATTAGTACTACTAATGTGAAGTTTAAGTTGTATGTGGAATATGAGGGAGGTGGCTGATGTGACTGCAATATCACTGTCAATACTTTTAAAAGGTCATTGGGACTGGGAGACATTTCTGATAACTGAAAGAGAGCAAATGTCACTCATATCTTCAAGAGGGACAAAAAAGAAGGATCGGGGGAACTGCAGGCTAGTCAGTCACACCTCAATGCCTGGGTAGCTGATAGAGCAATTATTCTTTGTAACTAGTTCTAGACACATGAAGGACAAGAAAGTGATTAGGAGTCATTAACATGGAAGGGTAATCATGCTTAACCAGTATTATAGCCTTCTACAATGAGATGGTTAGCTTGGTAGATGAGGGAAGAGCAGTAGATATATCTACCTTGACTTTAATAAGGCTTTGGACATGGTGTCCCATGACATCTTTATTGATGAGCTGAAAAAGTATGGGTTAGGTAGGTGCACAGTGAGGTGAATCAAAAATTACCAGACCCAGAAGGTTATCAGTAGTATGGAGTTCAGCTAGTGTCAAGTTACTGGTTTTGATCCTGGGGCCAATACTCTACAACTTTTTCATTAAGGGCATCTAGTACAGGACAGCGTGCATCCTAAGCAAGTTAAAAAATTATACAAAACTGTGAGAAGGTGCTGATACACCAGATGAGTGTGTTGTTGTTCAGAGAGGCTCGACAGACTAAAGAACTGAGCCAAAAAGGGTCTCATGAAGCTCAGCAAGAAGTGTGAGGTCCTGCATCCTAGGATGAGTAAACTCAAGCATCTCTGCCCAATGGGAATTAGCTGTCTAGAAAGCTATACCTCAGAGAAGAACCTTGGGAATCGTGGTGGCCAGCAAGCTGAATCAGCCATCAGTGCATCCTGGTGGCAAAGAAGACCAGAGCCATCCTGGGCTGTAGTAGGAGGAGCACTGTCATTGCCAGCAAATGGAGTGAATTGATCTTTACACTCTGTTCAGTTCTGGTGATGCATTTGAATTGCTGTGTCCAGTTCTGGGCTGCCCTTGCAAGAAAGACGGGGACATACCTGAACAAATCCAACACAGGGCCAAAAAGATGATTAAGAAATTGGAGTAGCAATCACATGAGGAGAGACTGAGATAGCTGGGACTGTTCAGCCTGCGGAAGAGAAGGGCCGAGAAGAAGATCTTATTAATGGGTGGTCAAACACTAGAATAGATTGCACAGGGAGGTTTTGGAGTCCCCATCCTTTGGAGGTATTAAAACCTAACCACACACAGTCCTGGCAAACCTGCTGGAGGTGACCCAGCTTGAGCAAGGTTGGATCAGATGATCTCAAGAGATAGTTTATAACCTCAGCCATTATCAAATTCTGTGATTACAGATGTCTGCTGTTTGTGTGCTTTGGGTGGATAGGGTTGATTTGAAGCTGGTATTCACCATTCCTATAACAGCTGCAAAATATTTTGATACACAAAACTTTTTTCCATCTCTCATTGACAGTTTTGAGTTGCAAGGTCCTGAATGAAATGAAAAAAATACAAAACCTTCCATAAAATTGACTAGAGGAATAAATGCTCACAAAATCAGGTTATTAAAAGCAATTACCTATAAAAAATATTCTCCAAAATTTTTGAAGTAAAGAATTCTGTGCATACAAATAGAAGACAGCAAGCTGTAGTACTTATTTTAATACCTTTTTCATCTCACAACTGAAAAAAATGGTACCCCAACATTTCATTGGATCTAAAAATTTAAAAAAGGCAATAAAGGAATTAAATTTCATTTGCATAAATATCATCTGTAATTAAATGCTTTCTGCCCTTCTAACCTTATGTCCTCCATCGAAGTATTTTAATTATGTTATTTTGGAATTACTTCTCTTTAAAAAAAAAACCAAAAAAAAAAAAACAAAACAAAAAACGACCTAAAAAACAAACACAAAACCCAACAAAAAACCAAACCAAAACAAACAAAAAAACAAACAACAAAACAACAAACGAGAAGTTGACAAACCAACTTTTAAGGATTCATCAGAAGGCTATAGAAAGGAATAACTATATAACTCCTGAAATTGACATTGTAGACTTCTTGGGACAGGAAAAGTCTCTGCAATCTTTCTTCTTTTTGCTCATTTTCCACTGAAGTGATCTGGAGAAAGGAGACCTCTATTATTCGGCTTTCTCCCCTGCCTTCTGCTGGAGTTGCTATGGTTACAAACTATTCAAGCAGACTGGCATTTCTACGCACACAATCATTGTGCAAAAAGGAAAGTGAGCTCTCCCATATATTCTACCTCTTCCCATCTTCACCACTTCCCACCCTCCGCTTCTTTCAGAACTGTACCCTTTGAAACTCTTAGGAAGGTTTGCTTAATTAGGGACATGAAACATTTTCCAGTACCAGGCTAACAATGATGACATTTCTCTCATGTCTAAGACAGCCTTTTGTAGCTGCATGTACATGCGCATAATTATGTATGAATACTAGTCCTTTGGAGTTTAAAAGACCTTCTCACATAAAGAACGTTACCTGTGAATGTTTGTTTTACTTGTCACTTGCATTATATCCTCCTCTTCTGTTGTGATCACTGAAAGATGATTCCAACAGAGTATCTAGGGCAATGTTTAGTGTAGAAATTCTAGGCTGTAATGAATTCATTCATTTGGTAACCATGTTAATTTTTACAGTAAAAATGCAAATCTGTTTACACATTTAAAAATGTATTTACCCATAGGAAAGAAAAAGCACTAGCATAATACATATATATATATATATATATGTATATATATATGTATATATATATGTATATATATATATATATAGGTTCTTTTGAATACTTTTTGCTTCAACTAACAAAATGTACTTTTAAAAAAATTAAACACTTGAAACCGCAACACTCAAAATTTGTAAGTGGTTGTGAAACATAGAACTAGTTTTAGTATCCCTTTAGGGCTAAAAACCTTTTTTCACACCACTGGTTAAAGTTCTAAAATCTTGTGAAATTTTATTTACCGTCAGTGTAAAATTTAAAATAGTTTGTTTGCCTAAATGACTTCCGATGTTTTCTAAATAATTGTGATTTGCATTTGATAGTTCATGTCATTTGGAGACTGCTGAGGTGGGCAATCTTTATAAAAAATCATTGGAAGGTCCTGCCCCATACCATGGTTGACTTTGACATTAATTTAGAATTTTTACTGCTTAGGATTTTCTTTTTCCTAGTGGTACTTGCCATCTAATCAGTGCAGCATCTTC
Organism: Margarornis squamiger; assembly: GCA_035222235.1. NCBI lineage: Eukaryota > Metazoa > Chordata > Aves > Passeriformes > Furnariidae > Margarornis > Margarornis squamiger. The sequence continues at coordinate 94,454,990 of JAWWTY010000106.1, forward strand.
ACAGTTTCTGTCATTGATAATCTGTTACTGTCTGTGGGAGATGGCTTGTTTTGACACAACTGCTGTGCCTTGTTTGATTCAGTTTTTCATTGGCCACTTTTAGAGGGACTTATTTGAGCAGTTCTGCAATAACTTTTCTATCTTTCAACCCAGTATCAAAATAACCTTCTTCTATATTAAAAAAAAATAAAATAAATAAAAATAAAAAAAAGTCTTTTGTAGATTACACTAGCAATGGTACAATTATATTCACCCACAGTGAACAATCCATCCCCTGAAACACAAAAAAAATGCATATTTATTTTTTTACTTATCTTTAATTGTTCTTTCCTCCTATATAATTCTGGGCATTGGAGTCTTATGGTGATCATGCAATAAAGGTTTATTTTTCTCCTCAAACTGATCTCTCAAACTCTCTTTAGTCATTCTGTCTGTTAACAGGACACACAGAAATTTACTTTTCAGGCTCAGGTCCGTAACAGGCAATCAGTGTAGGTTATCAGATCATCATGTGAGTGGTAAATCCAGCTCATACTGAAAAGATGAAGGGATTTTTAAAAAGGAAAGTTTAATAAACCTTTCCAGACAAAACTTTCTATTGAGTACATTTTACTGTCATTTCTCAAGGTGATGTTCCTAATTTCTTTCTAATTTTTTGTCTTATTTTGTTTTCCAAAAATCTTTTGTGTATCTGTTAACAATAAGCAGAAAAGAGACAAGAATTTCATCCAGAACTAGATAACTGTGTCAGTGAAAAACACATGAATGCATCCACATGCACTGTTAGCAAGAGAAGTTTTTCTGATGGTTTGACTTTGCTCGGTCAGGACTGTGGTATCTCTGTATGTTTGTATGCATCTTCTTCATATGTTTATGAACAGAAAGAATCCCTAGATGTTCAAGGTCACATTTAAGGAAGACTGAATTGCAAATCTTATAGATATAATTAGATCCTCTTTTAAAACATTTTACTTTCACCTTTCTTGGACATATGAGTTCTGATAACTGTCTGACAACTGCTGACTGAAAATTCAATTCAGGCAATAAGACTGCCTGATCTGTGGAAATATGGGAACTAATGATACAGCAAGAATTTAACTAGTCCCTTTAGACACTTATATGGGGAACAAAAGACTTGATTTTACATGGCATAAGGTCTTTGTAGTTCTGTGCAGAAAAAAGATTTCTTCCTAAATATTTGAAAAGTGCTCTCAGCCATAAAAGGAAGTTATAGATATAGATACTTAAACATATATATGCATATATTACATATATATATATATATATATATAATCTCAAAGCTTTTGTAGTCATGAACTTCAAATTTTCTAGTTCATCTGAATTTCTGATATTCTAGGGTATTTCAAATGAAGTTTCTCATTGCTAAGCAGTTGAATTCTGTCCTAAAACACAAGAAAAGGATGGCTGAAAAGGCGTTTTTGGGCTAACTGACAACTGAATCAACTGTTGAACATTGTTAGATTAAGAAATTACTTTCTTAGAAATGACTGGATACAACTGAAGTTGACAATTCAGGAGTGCTATGGCCTAGTTTCAATGAGTCTGACAAGATCTGGCAATAATAAACGTAGTTACTGGATCCTATGAAATTATAAAATCATAGAATCATAGAATAGAATCATCAAGGTTCGAAAAGATCTCCCAGATCTTTGAGTCCAACATTTGGTGGAACACCACCTTGTCAACAAAACCATAGTACTAAGTGCCATATCCAGTCATTGAATGTTTCCAGGAATGGTCATTCCACCACTTTTCTGGGTAGTCTGTTCCAATGCTTTGCCTCCATTATGGTTTAAATTTTCTTGCTGAATTTTTCCATGTCACTATGAGGCTTTGAAAGAAGGAATGGGGAAAGGCAGGGAGGGTACGTGCACTGACAGTGGCACATGGCAGCCACTGTTAGGGTGCCAGCTGTGCAGGATCTGGGGTTGTAGATGGAGAACTGTGAGAACTGAAGCGAGATTGCTGGAAAGAAGATCCACAAGAACTGGGAGGAATAAAAAGGGTCAGCAGTTCTACTTTGGTTCTCTCACTCCTGACACAAAAACTGGGAGGTCCCTGACCATCCCAGCGCTGTCCCCACACCAGCCTGCCATAGCCACTGCTTCATGGTCAGAGCCGCCGCCACCACCTTCAAACTTCCAGTACAGTCACTACTTCTACTGACTTCGTGCCACCACCACCATTGCTGTCACTTATGCACTGCAGCTGCCCCACCACCTGGACCATGTGACCATGTCGAGACTGTCTGCATTGTCACCTCAGTGGCAGGGAGCTGAAACAGTGACTTTTGGGTGACATTTTTCTCTGTTATTGTTTGGTTGTTGTTTTGTTCTGTTTTGTTCTCTGTTTTAGTAAAACTGTTATTTGGTTCTACACTTTACTCAAATGCTTCATAATTTCAGATTTTTTGTAGTTTCAAGGGAGGGGTTTCTATTCCATTGGAGGTCTCGCCTTCTGCCGCACATTGTCTATAAACCAAGACAGGCTCTTTTTCTGTGAAGAAATTCTGTCCAGCCTGAATTTCCCCTGGTGCAGCATGAGGCCACTTCCTCTTATGGTGTCAATAGTTGCCTGGGCGGAGAGGCTGATCTCCATCTCGCTATAATCACTCTAGAGGTAACCGTAGAGAGCTATAAGGTCTTCCCTAAGCCTTTTCTTCCTCAGAATAAACAATTCCAATTCCTTCAACCACTCCTAATGAGATTTGTGTTCTAGACCCCACAACAGCTTCATTAGATTATTTGGACACTTCAGGACCTCAATGTCTTTCCAGAATTGAGAGGCCCAGACTGAACACAGTAGTGGAGGTGCAGCCTCATCGGTGCTGAGTACAGGGAGATGATCACTTCCCTAGTTCTTCTGGCCCCACTGTTCTTGATACAAGCCAGGATTCCATTGGCCTTCTTGGCCACCTGAGCACTGCTGGGTCATGTTCTGTTGGCTGTTGACCAGCACCCCCAGGTCCTTTTCTGTCAGGCAGCTTTTCAGCCACTCTGCACCCAACCTGCAGCATCACATGGGGTTGCTGTGACCCAAGTACAGAACTCAGCACCTCATCTTATCAAACCTCATACATATGGCCTCGGCCCATCAATCCAGACTTTCCAGAATCCTCTCTAGGGCCTTTCTGCCCTCCACCAGATCAACAGTCCCACCCAGCTTAGTGTTATCTGCATATTTGTTGAGGGTGCACTTGCTCTCATTGAAATCATCAATAAAATATTAAAGAAGACTTGCCCCAATACTGAACTTTGGGAAGTTCAACTATTGACCGGTCGCCAACTGGATGTGGCACCATTCACCACCACTCTCTGGGCCTAGCCAGTTTTAAACCCAGCAAAGAAGGCACCTGTCCAGGCAATGGGCTGCCAGGTTCTCCAGTTTCTCTGAGGTTCTTTCATTAATGATCTGTCAAAGTGTAACAGACACAGCACATTAAGGACACATCAGATTTATATTCCAGTATAATTTCTCATAACAATTAATCTTTTATGTTCTATGAAATTATCTACATATATGCTGCACAGCAAGGAAAGGAAGCAGCAGGAAATAGTGGACAGAAATAAAGGATCCCTGCTAAAGGGGCATAAAACTAACAGATATCTCATGGCATCAGTTTAACCAAAAGGAAAATGCTTTAGAATTATCTTCACTTCATAAAGAACTTAACGGAAAAAGATGAGTGAAAGATTTCTGGCAGTCAATATGGAAATAAAATACCTCAAGTAAGGTGAATAATGCATATTGAGTACAATGAAAAAGCTAAAAATTTTGGTGCAATCAATACATTTGTCCATGCAGATTTGAATTTCTCACTATATATATAGTAATACATATATATATATATACATATATATATATATAACTCTAATATCAGCAGGCACTTCAGATTTCCATTTATATAAATTAAATTTTACTTTCTAAAGATATGAACTCCCACTAACTTCAAAATGAGCAATATTGCTTCTTTGAGGAACCAAGGCAATGCATAAAACTAACTGTAGCTTGGCATAGCATGGAGAGGCACAGAATTCTTCCAGTTCCTTTTGTTTCCCTGTATAACTAAATAAAAAAAATAAAAAATAAAAAAAAAAATGGAATTGTATTTTGTAGGCTTAAGAATTTGTTTAGATTATGCCTGTAAAATTTGAAAAATTGGTTTGTTTTTTTTTTTTTGTCTGTAGTCCATACATTTGATGTATCATCATAGGATTTCTGGAAAGCCAAGATAATGGTGTAGTAGATCAATAGCTTTATGTTAGCATAAAGGAATCAAGTTAGGTCTGGATTTGCCTTGCTTGCTTTAGTCATCAAGGCATCTACCTCACAGTCTTTCCATAATCATCAGAGAGAGAAAGATGTTTTTGAGCAGCAATTAAAATATTAAGCTACTCCAGTTGTAATCAAGTCATCTTCCTCTTTGACGAACCCTTCTTTTCTTTACCAGTGGTTAGATAAATACCTACGAATGGTCTGATATCTTACCCGAGCATCTAAAATCAAGTCAAATGGCTAGTATGTTCTACTGTGGTGGGAGAAGCAAATGGAGACTGGGCACAATGGCCAGAAGTCCTCCTTTCTCTGCTGCAGAATTTGTATAAGGGGTTGTTCAATACTTCTAAGGACCAACCACAACATTCTCATGTCAAGGGACATACACAGGCATCCATTTAAAACACATGACAACTATCTTCCATGACAACCTCCTACCTTCAGAGCCACTTTTCACTAATAACCCTAGGTAGCCATTTACTTTGTCTTGGCTGGAGTGAAATCAGGCCAGTGCTTTTCATCTTCACAATTAATTGTGTGTGCAGCGCCCGCCCACACACACGAGTGTGTGTGTGTGTGTGTGTGTGTGTGTGTGTGTGTGTGTGTGACCAGCCTGATGATTCTGACATCAGAGCTGTCACCAGCTCCCATGAAGAGGATAATCCTCCTTCTTAATTGGAACTGCTCAGTATAACCAGCAGAGTAAGAAACTGCTGCTGTTGCAAGATCGCCTGCTGACTGAAGAAGTATTTCAGCCAGCCACAGGGAGCTGGGATCTAGCCTGTTTCACTTGCTAAATCTTTACTCCTTTAGTAAATGATTATCTTGCCTGGGTACTTAATGAAGAGAGTCCTCTGAAGACCTTCAGAAGGAAATTTTGATCCTTTCAGACTTTTAGCTCTCAGATAAAATGGTGCAGAAAGGATATATTTTTGTGTAAAAGAAAAAGAATCCTTTTTAAATTAACTTTGGTATAATTATTAGGTAGTACATCAGTTGCTAGGTTGCTCCTTTTATAGTAATGTAGTCAGGTTTACTGGAGACTGATACCCTGGGATATGTCATAGAGAGTTTACACTGACTAACAGAAACAAAAAGATAAGAAAAAAATATTTCTTCCATATTAAAAGAAAAAAAAAAGGAAACAATGAAAAATTATGTTTAACTGCGAAGGAATTAAGATATGTAAATAGATTTACACACATGACCAAGGAGAATCAGACTGGTAAAAATATAAACCAACATTCATCAAAGACATTTTCTAATCTTCAGAAGACATGTGTGTACAAAAAATCCTGCATGCATGTGTAGCTGAGAATTTCAATACTCAGGAACAAAGTTCTGCTGAGGGAAAGATCTGCATAATGAGCTCATTAATAATAATCTCATTGGTTAAAACTCTCCTTTCTTATTCTGCCTACCCTTGACCTGCATATATTATGCAGGCTTCAAACAGCCTTTTTTGCTGTTTTGTTGAATAGATGAGTCTGCTGCATAGCTAAAGCACAGGACCTTCAGATGCTTTTTCAAAACAGCATCAGTGTGTCACAAAAAAAAAAAAAAAAAAAAGGCAAAAATAACCAAAAACCCCACACAATAGTAGAACTTATTTTCCATTTCAGTGGGAATCTGTTGTTGCTGTTGTCAGAGTTGAAGTGAGCTTCATCTGTAAAGCAGCTTTCTAAACAGAACAGGAAATACAGTAGGATTAAGATTTTCAGTTTTAGTGATAAATTTTTTGATTACCATATTCTACCTCAAGTTATGTGTTTTTGACTTACTGCAGTTTTCAAAGATCTCTCTTCTCAGCATGCCCTTAGGAAAAATTGCTAAAGCTTTATAAATGTTATCTTAGAATTTTTATAATCCATTTGAGTAACATATATGGAACTAACACCCTTTATTTGTTGGAGACTAAATAAGATTCCTAAACCTGTCTAACAATAAATCTCAGTAAAAATCTCAGTATTAAATATTTTTGTGCCTTATATTTATTAGAGAGTGCCTTGGCTTGTACTCGGACAGGCATTTTAGATACACTTTCTTCAAGTATTCCATGATCTTTATCTGACTGCATGATATTAGACTAAATTATATTGGTTACCAATGGGACTCAACAACATGTGTTTGTTTCATCTTAGACTACTAGTACATCCATCCTTAAATGAAAATCTAATTACCTCTGTAAGTGCAGAATGGAAAAGTCTTCCCTTATTCAAAACAAGTCAGTGCCTGGTATAAGAGATTGATACTAAAGATCTACTCCTGTGGTTTAGATCTGGTAGAATGAGAATGTAGAACTGGCAAAATTATGGATATACCGAAAGGTTTAAGTTGGTGCAATAAATATAGTTCAGGTTTCTGCCAAAGGTTATGGCTAGAAATTGACCATTTGATTCACAAATAAAAGATCAGTGCTGATTTACAATTGTCACATGCTCACATTGGCCTACTAGTGATGATCTCCATATGAACCTGAACTTGAGTCAAATTCCTGTTTACTGGAATAATAAAAGGGAGGGAGACGTCTAAGTCCAGTGCAACTGCTGTAACCATGGACATTCATAAGTGTCCTGCTTAACAGGATACTTGAGAAATTTTATTCACACTAGGCTTAACAGTGAAGTCCTCTCTATATCCTCTGAATTGTTGCAATCTTCCAACCTGTACAAGAGAAAAAAGAAATCCTCTTCTTTTTTCCTTCTCTTTCTTACAGAATGACAAGTTTTGTATGAAGGTGAAAAATAACCTCTGGTTTCCAAAAAAATTTTTCTCTGGTCTTCAGAAGAATCTCAGGGGAACAAAAATGGTGCTTATACTTTTGCAAATACAATCTAAACAAATACAAGCCTACTTCCCATAAGTCTACTCCCTTTAATTCTATAACTTTCGTGGCACAAATGACTTGTCGTGTGCCAATATATAAGTTATACTTGATATAAAATGAATGAGATCAGACCAACATTTTAGATCCATGAAGGTCTAGATCTGTTTCTGACAACAGTTTATGACACATTAGTGTGGCACTATATGAAGTCTAATTAGCTGGGTCAGTGGTGTATGTAATGGAGCTATATAATTTCCAGTCCCAAAGCTCACTACTTCATGTTTAAGATCTAGTTTGAGGAGAAAGCTGAGCATTCCATGAATAGCCAGAGACACTATGGATAGTTTCTTTTTTTTTTTCTTTTTTTTTTTTTTTTTCCTTCAGTTAATGTATGTAGAAGCTTTTTAAACTACAGGAGTTTGTCAATAATGATATCAAATACCAAGACAAAAACTGAATGAGATATGTAGATCATGGACAAAAGGAATTCAACAGCAGAGGTGAAAATTATTTCAGCAACCAGACCAGATGTGCTTAGTTCTTCTTTGTGCTGCTCATCATGGTACAGTTGTTATAGCTGTATCACTTGAAATACATATTTCTTTTAGCAACTTTCAAATCCTAAGAGTGGCCAGCCTAAGCTGCTGTGATGTTTTTGCATTCCTACAGTTAAAAACCATTGAAGATATTTCAAAAGCATTCTACCTGTGTGATAATGCTTGTTTTCTTGTTTTTTGAAAGTATGGAGAAAAATGTTTGCTGTTGAACTGTTACGCTTCAAAATATTGGCAGATTCTGCAAATTATTAAAAAAATCATCAAAGCTATACATATTTTTTTTTTTCATGTTAGAGAGCTGCGGAAGCAAAGACAAGACTTTCCTTCAAAAACAAAAACAAAACAAAGTATCTGTACATTTCAGAAACACTCAGAAAGGTATATTCCTCTAGTGTTCTTTCCGTATTTTCTTTAAAGGAACATTTTAAGTTTAACACTCCTCTATTTTCCTGAATTTCTTTCATTTGGTCTCAAGTATGCTGTTTCCCAGTGTCTCAGGATGTTGGCTTGGTTTCTCTTGAGTTCAAAGACATGGATTGTGTTACTCTTACAGCCATATGCTATAAAAACCAAACTGAGGGAAAAGAACAAACAGAACAATCTCTATTAAAATATTTGGCAGTATGGTCTGTCAATCACTTTGTCAGGGAAATATCTTATGAACAGACTTTTTCAGTTTTTCTTTTGAAGAGATAGCAGGATGAATTCTGGCTTAGGACACAGCAATGTGAGTAGGAATTGACTCAACTGAAGCCAATAGAATATCAAAAAACCCAAACTACATTTAGTGGAAAATTAAGCAAATTTATTGTATTTGGATTTTTATAGAGATTTTGCTGGAATGTACTAAAGACAGCTTACTTAAAACATAGAACTGTGAAAGTGCTAAATGACTGAAGTGTCTCAGAATTTACTTTTTTAAAATAACAATCTTTTTCCAGAGTGACCTTAAGGCTGCACTATTATCACAGAGGTTTTACTTATTCCTGCTTCCATTAATGTTAAGAAAACATATCTAGAATATGCCATATAAGCTGAAAATAGTTGCCAGTTTATAAACCCAGGCCCCATAAAATTCAGACCTCAATTATTTTAAAAAGTATATTGGACAGAATTCTTATTTGCGCTAGAGTGGATAAATAGAATATAACATATGGTACAATACATATTATCTATATATATAGATTTATATACATATATATACACTATAATTATATAAGGTTAGTATATCTAAGAATACTAGATAAGTATTAGTAAAATGGAAGGATTCTCAAAGAAAAACCATTAAAATGAAAAGCTCATGGAGTGTGCCTTTAATAAATTTCTAATCTATCAAAATGTTGAGATTGCCTTTTAACCACAATCCTATGCACTACAATGAGTTGCAAGAATGGCCCATAATGGATGAGAACATATGTTCTTACTGCCCAGTCTCTTGTCTCAGACAGCCACCAGTGGGTCAATAGATAAATACATCAGTGTGGTAAAGACTGAAAGCCTGTCCCACCCTCTGCATCCTTTCCTGTTTGTTCTGCCTTCTTGCTCCCAGACACACATGTACCAATATGCATATTCACAGAACTGCACAATAACAGAAAAAATTAATTCAGATCAGTGCCCTGTGAATAATTTTGACTAATTCTATGATTCTAATTCATATAAATATTTTACTTTTTGCGATATGAAATAAGTGTAAAAAAAAATGCTGAGAGGCAATTTGGTTTGAACATTCTAATTATAATTTTTTATAACGCTAAAAAGTATACTTACAGAAAAAATTAAAAATCCGTCCCTATTCATGTTTTCTGTTACATGTGGCCTTACCACAATTTCTGGGTGTTTAAATGTAAGTATCCTAACAGCTTACCTACTTCAGCAGGCATATTTTATACTTATTTGATTTTCCAAAGAAGGAAGAAAGTGGACTTAGAAGAGTATCCACTGAACACTGACTCTCCTTATGTGACTGGAGAAAAATACGTATTTTAATAAAATATCTCTACAGTAAATAGAACTGGAAATTCATATGATGGTTTGGATTGGAAGAAATCTTAAAGATCATCTAGTTCCAACCTCACTGCTGGGACACCTTCCACTAGATCAAGCCCCATCCAGCCTGGCCTTGAACATTGTGAGGAATGGGGCAACAACTTCCCTGGGCAACATGTTCCAGTGCCTCACCACCTCCAAAGTAAGGAATTTCTTCCTAATATCAAATCTAAACCTGCCCTCTTTCAGTTTGAAGCCATTCCGCCTTGCCCTATCAGTACATGCCCTTGTCAAAAAATCCTTTCCATCTCTCTTGTAGGCCCCCCATTAGGTACTGGCAGGCTGTTCTAATGCCTCCCCAAAACTTTCTCTTCTCCAGACTGAATAATTCCAAGTCTCCCAGCCTGTCTTCATAGAAGAGGTGCTCCAGCCTTCTGACCATCGTGGCAGCCCTCCACTCGTCTGTCTTCAATAGGTCCAAATTATAGCAGAGTCTTAGCAGCACATCTGTGTGTTGCAGGGTTTCTGTATACTTGTCATGAATACTTCTGTCTAAAACATTAACATTCATAAGGTTAGTTTATTTTGGTTCCATGGTAGAGATAATATTCAAGGGCAGCACTAAATTAATTTCTGACATGGCAAATTGAAGGGAAATAAGACCTAGATTCATAAAGACAGAATTATTAGCCAACACACAAGTTAGTTGTGTATTCTAGTCTTCAAGACACTAAGAGGGGTAAAAATTCCCATAGTGTTCCTTAAATTGCAGGATGAGATGCATTTTTGAAGAAAGGGAATGATTTTTTTTTTTTCCTGTGAAATCCTCGCTGTTATACATTCTTTATGTTCAATGTGATAAAAATGGGGATTGCCTGTTAAATAATTGATTTTCATCATATTCTGTTACACATTTTGAGTAAATGCATCCAAAACTAATTAACTCAGAATAGATTGCCTCACAGTTTTCAGGTTCGTTGATTAAGAATTAGAGCAGAGTAGTAGGAACAAATCCCCATCTAGGGTATAATGGAACAAAATATATTTGTTATATTGACTAAAAAAGTAAATCTCAAGAGTCTACAGTACCTTCCCTGGATAAGAGAGAGAATATAATCTTTTAAGATAGGACAAATCTGACAAAAATTTGAAAACTTCAGTTCCCTCAGAGGAATGCAGAAACAGTCACACTCTGTCAGATCCAAATGCTTGTCAGATCCAAGGATATGAGTAGACATAGATGAACTTTGTGAGAATATATTTTAGCCATCTGTAATGCAACTGATTTTTCAGATTCTATAAATATGAACTGTTTGCAACCTTGCAATTTTATTTAGCTGCTCATGTCTCTAACTTACTGTATGGCAGTTCAATTCAAACAACACTTCTATCAAAGATAATATTTTAGTTCCTTTATACTTACCATGAGATGAGTCATTCTTATTACTTGACATTATCTATTTGCATTTTGAGTAAGAGAAACTTCTAAGGAGAAGAAAAACTTTATGAAAACAAGTTGGAAGGAAAATGGTAGCAGCTGTGCAGACAGGCTGAGGTATATAGGTACTGTTAACTTTGTTGTTTTCCTTTTGCTTTTTTTTTCCCCTCTGAAATACCTACCTGTTTGATTATTTATTGAATTATAGCAACACCTGTGTGTTTGTTTTGCTGGAGTTTTTATAATTTCATAAGATTTAGGACCATCTACTTTTTTTCAAACTTAGCCATAAATAATTTCAAAATCTCTGTTTAGCCCTTATAGCAAAAACTGAGATCACTGGTAGGGGGGCCAAAGACAAGCACTGACCTTGTGTGAACAAAAATAGTAGCAGGAAAAAATGTATACTATTCATACTATTCATAAAATACATTGTAGTTATGGCCAAAACATATGCTTGTGATACTGCTCTGGGCATGAAAGCTAATCCAAAAAAAATATTAAGTTGTTCGGAAAAAAAGTTTGAATGGAAAATAATTCTTGATGTGGTTGTAAGTAAGCATGGTCTCAATCATTTATTTCTTCTGGAATTTTACGTGGTGCTCCTCATATCAACATCAAAGTGCTTTGGAAATTTTAGCTAAATTCTGTTAGTTTTCTGATAACAAGGTTAGACAAATTATGATGATTAATATGGTTTTACTAATGAAGACATTTGCGTGGAAGTAAGGCTAATAATGTTCAAGAGTTTAGGGATTCAAGATAACAAAGATGTGAGGTTTGTGTTGTTTGTGCTTTGGTGTGACGTTTGTTGTTTGTTTTCAGTGGTTTTTTGTTCATTTGGGGTTTTTTTGGCTTTTTTTTGCCCCCCAAGGATGCATACAGGACTTTATGAGCCCCTGGGTTAAATCACATCTTGTTTTAAAACAATTAGCTTTAACTGTTTTCAGCAGCAGTGCACACACGTCATGCAACATTCAAATTTCTTCTAAAAACACTTCAAAGCTTAGAACCTTGCAATTCTCTTCTAAGTTAAAGCACTTAAACTTCATGCCTATGATTTCCAAAAGTGCATCAACCACAAGATAATTTGCTGATTAAAACTGATGGGATCAACAAGGATCATCAAGTCTCATAGTTAGCCCTGCACAGGACAACCACCAAGAGTCACACCATGTGGCCCAAGATGGAGCCCTATGGAACCCTACTAGTGACAGGTCACCAGTCTGATATTACCCCATTCACTATTGCCTTCTGTGCTCTACCCATGAGCCAATTGCTCACCCACTACATGCTGTGTTTATCCAGCTGTGTGCTGGACATTTTGTCCAGAAGGATCCTGTGAGACACAGTATCAAAAGCTTTACTGAAATCCAAAAAGATGACATTGGCTGGCTTCCCTTGATCAGTTAGGTGGGTTACCTTGTAGGAAACCAGGAAGGAAACCTTAAAGGAAATCAGGTTTGATAAACAGGACTCTCCTCTCATGAAGCTGTGGTGGCTGTGGCCAATGACATTGTCCTCCAAGTGTTTTTCAATACCTCCCAGAATAATCTACATAACTTTACCAGGAGTGATGTGATACTGACAGGTCTGTATTTCCCAAGGTTCTCCTTCTTGACTTTCTTGAAAATTGGGGCAACATTCACTAGCTTCTAGTCCACTGGGACCTCTCTAGATTCCTAAGACCACTCAGAAATCATTGAAAAAGACTATGGGATGATATCATATAGCTCCCTGAGGATTCTGGGATGAATCCCATCAAGCCCCATAGATTTGTTGGGATCCAGCTGGACCAGCAGATCTGTCACAATTTCAGAGTCAACTGGGAGTTGATCATTTTCAAAGTCAGTCCTTCAGCTCAGGGCACTGAGATCCCCTTGATCTGTGATCTGTAATCTGTGTTGAAGACAGAGGGAAAAAAACTTAAACACCTCTGCCTTGTCTCCATCCCTGTTTGTGAGGTGACCATCCTCATCCTGTAACGAGCCAATGATATTTCTACACAGTTTACTGCCATTAACATATTAAAAAAAAACTCTATTGTCCCCCACATTAGTTGCATGCCTGTGTTGATCATAGGAATAGTACTACAAGCTGCATAAATTCGACAAGAAAGAATACAAGACTGCTCACAAATAAAATAAAGCCTTGTCTGTATGTGTAATTGTTATCTTCACCAATAAAATGTTGGTAATAATACTTAAAACTCTGTCACAGAATGCTGGTAGGATTAATTACTGATATAAGATGAAAAATTATATACATTGGCTAAGTATCATAATTGTTATCTTAAAGGATGAAAATCAGATTTATCTGAATTTCTGAAATGGAACCTTGAAAAGAAAAAAACATGCTTGTTCAAAGGGCCAGATTTAAGTTTAAGATTTAATTTCTCAACTACTCCTCTTATAATCCACTTCAGTGTGCAGTTTTTTATACAATAAATAACAGAGTGCAACAGAGCAATTTTCCTTTAACAAATAATAAGTTGCTGTCATAAAAAGACAATGTTCTTAATACTGTATTTGATTTTAGATTTATCAAGGTATGGAAAGCAGCAGTTACCTCCCATGTGATAAAACACAACCAAAATTTTCAGTAAATTATTCTCCTACAATCTGTCTAAACCCCCTTTGTACTACCTTATTTACTTTGTTCTTCCGGAAGTACCTAAAAGAAAATGTTGTACTCAGTGGATTTACTGTACAAGCAATGGGGAGGAAAACAGATTTATTAACCGTCTCATTACAAAAATTTAAATCTTTTTGTTCACTTCACCTTCTGTTTTATCTCAATTTTACTTGCTCACATGAAGTTGAAACTACAAATTTGTCTTTTGGGAGTGATCACATTTATAAGCTTTATAAGTTTTTATTCTTATTCTTGAGATGCAGTGCATGCATGTAGTTATTTGACAGATGGAGCTATACTGTCCACAGACTGGGAAATGTCTTACAAGATGAAGACTGTATTAAAACCATGATAACATTTCTCTTGCCTTAAACACTAGAATTTTTGCAACAAGATTATAAGCTCACATTCTTAAATTGTTTAATATCCATTTATGTAGTATGCAGTGCATTGACCTTGGTTAGCCATCAGATCTATCACTCTATCACTCCCCCTCCTCAAACAGACAGTAGAAGAAAATACAGTAAGATCACTCAGCAATTACTGTCCCTGGAAAAACAGACTTGACTTGGGGAAATAGATTTAACCTTTAAATTAATTTAGTCTATTGCCAATTAATAACACAATAGGCTCAAAAGAAATAAGAACAAATCTAAAAGCATCTTCTCATTGCCCTTCTTCCCAGGCATTTCACTCTGAAGTCTTCTACCTCCCACCATGAGTAACACAAAAGAACGAGGAATGGGAGTTACAATTAATAACTCTTTGCCTCTAGTGCTCCTTCATCCACAAGCTCTTCTCTTGCTCCGCTGTGGAGTTCCATTTGTGTGATACAGTCCTTCATGAGCTTTTCCAGCATGTGGCCTTCTCACAGGCTGCAGTAAATATGATAGCAAATAAGATGGTGGTTTAAGATGAGTTGATGGCAAGGTACACTTGACTATTTACTGCACAGAGAACAGGATCAGACAAAACTGCCAGGGAAATCTTCCTGTTGAGTCATAAGGTTCAGAAAGGACCCCGTTGCTTTCTAAATTTTCTGAGGGGAGTTTAAGCGTGGCTGGATTCAGACTTAGTCCTGGATTTGGTCAATGGTTTATGTCTAAAGGGTTATATATGCACAATCAAACCTTTTTATCACTTAGTTAAGATTTCAATGTTTCAATGTGCTTATTCCCAATTCACTTACCAAATATCTGACACAAGAAGGATTCTCTCAGCCTTGAGGAGTAGCCTTGAGAGGCATCTCTACTCAAAGGGAAATCCTGTTGCTGTGCAGGGGAATTCAGCACACCCTGAACTGTCACTATTTATGGAGTATGATGGTTGACTTAGCAGCTTATTGACATACCAGCTGCAGCTGTGGTTGGCGCATGCTCAGCTAGCCC
This sequence comes from Margarornis squamiger, assembly GCA_035222235.1. Taxonomy (NCBI): domain Eukaryota; kingdom Metazoa; phylum Chordata; class Aves; order Passeriformes; family Furnariidae; genus Margarornis; species Margarornis squamiger. The sequence goes on from JAWWTY010000106.1 coordinate 94,470,119, forward strand.
TTAGCTGTTGAGCAAGATTCATGGCCCTTAACTATCACGTTGTTATGTGTAAGGCAGAGGCAGCTATCACCACTACAACTGCTGGCTATTGCTCAACCAGAAAATGGTGTGGGGGGTTCACAGAACATCACAAGCAGCCACATTCCCAGAGATGCTTTCTCCTCTGTGTATGATAGCTGTGTTTCCATGTGACTGGTGCTGACAGTGGTATCTGCAGTGGCAGAAGCCATGGAGAGGTGATGCTGGTCTAATGACAGCAGATGGGGAGGATTTCTGTTTTTCTTTCTCCTTGGGTGGAAGAATGCGGAGGTAAGGGAAAACAGTTGAGAAATATAGTCTCCTCTCTGCAGCCCACATACTATAGCCAGGAAGAGCAGAAAGAAAGGAAGGTTGTCATTCTCTGCTGGCCAATTTGAAGTCAGTCAGTGCAAGGACAAACTCTTGGTTTGATTCACTCTTACAGTGTATTGTAGTAAACTGCATTAACATTGCAGTTCAAAAATGTGGGAAAAACTATCTGTAACACTACAATAATGTTTAATTTAAAGAATAAAATTAATATATTTTAAACTATAAAAAATATTTCATGTGTTTATTCTTGCTTATAAAGCCGTTGTTCTGTATGTTCAAAAGAGGAAGAAAGCATATTAGACAATAGTTGCATGAAGGAAGTTCAGGCTTTATTGTCATACTCAGGAAAATTTTAACATGTTCAAAAAAAGCTAGTTGTTTAAATGCAGGATTCTGTTTAACCAATGGCCACATCAGCATCTAGTTGTTTTTACTGTTGCTATAACTATATGTGGCCTATAATCTTTTTGGTTTGTTTGGTTTTTTCTTTGTTTGGGATTTTTTTACTACATGTGATAGCTATTCATTACAAGCTATTTATGTTCTCAACATCAGAAGACACTTTCTAAAACACTTCCATCTCAGTGGATTATAAATTAATAGAGCAGACATTAGTGCACTTTTTTTAAGGGAGATCATCAATATATTGATAATATATAGCTGCTGAATTTCTACAAATTTTCTGTCTTATTTTCAGAGCTGTATAAAAGTCCCCAAATTTGAAATATGATGGGCAGCTGCTGAATGACATTTTCCATGTCACATTCCATTAGACCAAATGTAATCTCTGTGCTCTCCAAGATTATGCTTACAATACATGTCCATGCAGCAAGATAGATATGTGATGAGTGCCAAAGAAATATAAATTTATTTTTAGCAATCTTCTTTTTTTTTTTTTTTTTGACACTGCAACCTGGTAAGTTAGATGACCACTTTAATCAGACCTGAATAAAAACATATACTTCTAATCAGTTTATAACATACACCATCTCCTACTGTGACTGCTGCTACCTCTAAAAGGCAGTTTACTGTTGGAACAGATTAAGGAGAAAAGATGCAACCAAAGCTGGAAAAGGGTATAAAGCAGGTGCTTTCTCTAACAGCTCACTGAGACAGCAGAGAACTTTTCAGCTGTATGTTTTCAGCTCTGCCAGCATGAAGATATTGCTTTCCCTGTTTTCTGAGTAATCAGTGAGGAGTCTTCTCTGTGTTTTCAGTTTTCATCATAGGTGAAACTGAGATGACAACACCAAAACCAAATAGTAGTGCATGTAATAACAGAGAAAGGAGTGAGTGGAGAAAGACAAGAAAGTACCAGGGCAACAGTGAAAATGAAAGGGTAAAAAGAAAAAAGCATGGTTAAACAGAGGACCCTGGAGGAGCCTGTAAAGAAGAGATGCATTTTGAGGAAAGGGAGCTACAGAATAAAAACTATTAAACTTGAAGAAACAGAAATATGTGGCAGAGAAGAATTAAAGAAAAAATTAAAAATACTACAGCTTCAAGAGGGAAAACAAAGTTATAAATCTGGAAGACATATGAACAGATTGTGGGTGAAGAGCTGGTGTTTTGATTTTGTTGTTTCGTTTTTTGTTTTTGTTTTTTTTTTTGTGTGTTTGTTGTTTTTTTTTTTTAACTCAAAATATATGCAGAGTCACTTTTCTGAGTGTCCCTTTTATACCTCTGGCCCACTGTAAAACTATTTCGAAAAATCCAGTCTCAGTTAATTTTTGCTTTCTTGCCCAGTCATTCTCATGACTCATTCAATGGGAGCCACAATGTAAAAAATAAGCAAAGTCATCAGCCTCATAGCATTTTGTATTGATCCATAAATATGACTGTCATGTGCAGTTTTTGAAAGGATAAAAAAAAATCAGTAGAAATTGGGAAGGAAGGTGGCTACCTGGGGGTACTATTTTTGAAACATGACTTTGAAAAGTTTAGGCAGAGAGTTTTTAATTCTTATGTTGCTCCATTCTTATGCATTTTTGTTCTTTTCAAAATTTGACCATCAGCAGTGTAACAGCACACTTGAAATAAATTGAAAATGCAATGAATAATCACAACAAAATATTTTATTATTGACATTCTGCATGTGAGTAAAAGATAACATATGGTGGAATATACACCATTGTGTATCGAGACAGTAAATTCTATAACTTAGTAGTATCACGGAATCAATTTCTGGGGGGAAAATTTCATTACTTTCTTTAATGAAACATGAGAACATGACTGTGTAGGGTGAAGAATAGATGAATATTTTATTTTTACATAAAATTCAGATGCACTATTATTGATTGTTGCTTGCTGTGTAACAGCAGACACGTATTTACTACACAAGATGTTTAACCCAAACTGCATTTTTCAATAAAGTTTAAAGAAACTCAGTGCTTTCATTGATGCCAGTCTGGAGATGAATTCAGCCATTTTCAACTGTTTCACTCATAGTTTGAAAGGTTTGCAAACCACTGAAACTTCGACTGCATTATTTTCAGAGAAAGTTTTTCAAGTGTTTGCTAAAAAACATATTTTACAGATCCCTTATATTTGACATTTGACATTCAGCATTCAAATTTTTCAATGAAAACAGAATTCTTTGAATATTTCCTACAAAATGGACAGAACTAAGTTTTGTAAATCTTAAACAATTTGTGGCTTTCTTTCGTAAATTTTGAAAATACTTAAGTTTAAGGGGCCTTAATAAAGTGAAATGTTAAGGTATAAATTTATTTCCAAGTGCATAATACTATCTATTTATATATTCCTCATGTAATTTGATATAAAGATCACAGAGCAGATGTAGTTTGCTTTTCTCTCTGGTCATCGTTTATTTAAATATGAATGTTGAGTAGCTCTTTCCTGTTCTTTAGGAAGTAAGGACACCCAGAAAGTAGCTGCCATAACTGGCTTTAAGAGTAAATCATTGGCATACTGGCACTTCTGCACACTGACTAGCCATTCTAAAAGAGACCATTCCCAAAGTAAGAACTACAGTTCTCAAGTGCTACTTAATTTAAATGTACAGAGGAAGTCATATATCAAATAGTTATACTGACTGATCTCAGTGTTCTAATCAGAGATGGATTTGAGCTGTAAATTCCAGAGTTCAATGCAGTCTAGGACTTTCTGAAAGTAAGTTAGTTTAGTCTTCATCTCTTATTTGTCAATAACGTATTTTTGAGTTATGCATAAAAAAACCTGTAAAATAAAGTTCTTAATGTGAAATGAATTTATGATATTGTAAGTTATGTAATGGCCAATTGTTGAAAGATTAATTATATGTTTCTTTGAGTTTTGTTTTCAGTGCTTTCTTTCATTATTATTTATACTTCAGTAAAGTCTGGAGAATTCTGTCTAATCTGTTGAAAGAGGTATTGTGTTAAGGCTAACAATAGAAGACCTTTGTTCCATTGAATATCCAGAATTATAATAGAATTTTAAAGTAAATGGGAATTAGAAAATTATGGAGGACCTTATGCTTCAAGAACTGAACATAGATAGCCCTCTAGGTAAATTGTGCTAAGTTAAATTCTCAATTTGAGAACCAGACAGTATTAGAAAAGAGCATTCTGCCTGTAAAATAGATCAAAGGGATGAAGATTACAGAGAAAGGTAGTCCTTTTTCTGCTTGGGACGTTATTTGATTGTGATTATGTGATTATGGTTATGCTCTATATGTTTAATAACAGTATTTTCCAGCAGATATCTTAAGCAATCTGAGAATAAAAAGGCAAAACCTGGAAAGTTCACGTATTCATTGGGCTCTACTCATCAGTCCTGTCACTCAGACGTTTTCTCTCTCTACTCTGCAATGTAAAGATTGTTAACTCTACAAGCATAATAAAGAAAATATCCCCTCCTGTTGTCCTGTCTCAAAAAGATGTCCAGAAATAAAAACTGGTTATTCATCAGGGGGAAAATTACAATGAAGATGCTAAGTTACCCCATGAGCATTAACCTGACATCCTAAAATCTTGCAGATAAATTATCAGTTTCATACCCACAAAGGCTTTCATGGAGATTAAATACAGTACTGCCAGTACAGGTTATCCCAGATTCTGAATACAGCTTTTATCACACCTGAGTTAAAATTGTAGTACAGTGGATAATATTTTCAAAATAGTACAAATATTTCAGGTGTTTGTTTCTGAAATAAATATTTAAAATTAAATCTGTAAAACAGTAACTTTTTCTGGTTTAATATTTTTAGAAGGCTGCTGGTACTAAATAAGATTATTAAAGGAAGACTTTTTTTTTTTTTTTTTTTGGTGAGATTCTAAAAAAGATCTCTACTATAGTTTCAGATTACCTATAAATATTCCTCATATTTGCCCACAAGTACTCAATTGAGAATTTAATAGAATCATGGATTCATAGACCCATAGAATATCCTGAGTTGGAAGCGGCCCACAAGAATCACTGAAGTCCAACTCCTGGCCCTGCACAGGACAGCCCCTAGAATCCCAGTATGTGCCTGACAGCATAGTCCAAATGCTTCTTGAACTCTGGCAGGCTTGGTTCTGTGACCACTTCCCTGGGGAGCCTGTTCCAGTGCCCAGACACCCTCTGGGTAAAGAGCCTTCTCTTAATATCTAACATAACCCTCCTCTCACACAGCTTCATGCCATTGACTTGGGTACTGTCATTGGTCACCAGAGAGAAGAGATCAATTTTTGCCTATCTGCTTACAGCCAGTCAGTTTGCAGGCAACCAATTTTGCCAAAGTTGCGTGGGAGTGTTGATTTGCTGGAGGGTACGAAGGCTCTGGAGAGGGATCGGTAGACCAAGACCAGTTATATGAGGTTTATATGAGGCAGAGTGCTGAGTCCCACACTTGGGTCACCATAACCCAACTACAAGTTGGGGGCATAGTGGCTGGAAAGCTACTTGGCCAAAAAAGACCTGGGGTTGCTGGTCAACAGCTGGCTGAACATGAGTCAGCAGTGTGCCCAGGTGGCCAAGAAGGTCAATGCCACAGTGGCTTGCATCAGCAACAGTGAGGTCAGCAGGACTAGGGAAGTGATCATGCCCCTGTACTTGGCACTGGTGGGGCTGCACTTCAAATCCTGTGTTGTTTTGGGCCCCTCACTAGAAGAAGTCATTGAGGTGTTGTAATGTGTTCAGAGAAGGGCAACAGAGCTGGTGAAGTATGTGGAGCACAAGACTGATGAGGAGAAGCTGAGGAAGCAAATTTAATTCTGAACATATTAATGTGATTCTGGAAACAATGAAAAGTTTTAAAATTACAGCAGCCCATACTCAAAATATGAATAGACACTGGGCTCTTTTCCTACATACTCAGAAAGGAGCATTTTTTTCTTACATTTGAAGTACGTGGACTTGGCCCTGGACTACTTTTAACCCACAAATTCCATAGTTTTTTTTTTTTTATTTTTATTTTTTTTTAGCAAATATCCTAAATACCATTCTTAATTCTGCAATGTGTGACTCCATGAAGATATTTTCAACGGATGAGATATCACAGCTTTTTCTATAACATTCCTCAGCTTTGAAGAATGCATGGCTGCTCTTTTCACCAGAAAAAAATGCTGGGCTTCTAGAAAAGAATAAGTTGGAAGTACTGCAAATAAACCTTGTCAAGGTAAGTTTTTGTGGCTATGATTCTTCTTTAGCAGTTCTGTAAACAAGGAATAACTGTCGTGACTCACTGCAGTAACATCTTCATGAAACAAGAAACAGGAGGAAAATAATCATGCTTTTTGTTTTAAAAGTACACTTTCCTGTACTCCTAGGAGCAGATATTATTACTGAAATGTAAAGTGTATCTTAAATTCTGTGTTTAGCATATTTAATTTCAAGAAGTATATAAAAGAACTAGGAAATTAAAAAGGGGTAAAATGGGATGATCACAGATATGGAACAGCTTCTTTGTAGGAAGAAATTAAATGAGACAGTGACAAGTATTTTATAGGTAGAAAGCTATATGATAAGGAATAGGAAGGAGAAGCCTGGGAAAAAAAATCCCAGTGAGCCCAATATGAAATTGCCAAGTAGCAAGCTTAAAACAAAGGGCAGTATTTTTCAACACAACATGAAAAGGACTTGGGTGAATAATTGCAACACTTTGACAAGAAGCAAGTAAGTATAAAAAGGTTAAAGAAAGTATTAAGAAACTAATGAAGGAAATTGGTAGTGTTAAAAACAATGACATACATGCAACACCACCCCTGGAATTATGTGGCATACTGATTCTCAGAAGCTTAGAGAACATAAAAAAGAAAGGAACATTTTTTTCTCACCTTCCTCCTCGAATTTTTACTTTAAACACTGACTATTCTTTAGTCAGAATTTTGAACTGAACAGAAAATTGTGATCCAATTTGAAAGTTCTTATGCCCATGTAATGTTGACTATTATAATTCCACAGAAGCTCATATATTGTCTGGAGAAATTATTTTTCTTCCCAGTACCATTAAAGTTTTTACTTTCAAATGAGGTAGTTTAATTTAAAATCAATGTACTTTAAAGTACACTTCTGCATCTGAAAATTGTTTAGAAACTAGACTAGAGTCTCTTCTTAATATGGAACTTTACTTCTAGATTTATTTTACACATCTAAGCATACTAAAATTTATTACACATGAAAAAGGTTTCTGTATACAATGTATTAGTTATATCTTACAAATGACAAAATATAATGGTCTCAAAGAGTTTTAATGGTCATTCACCTCCCATAACCTTATTACTTCTTCACATTCACAAGAATTACATATACTAGGGCTAACTGGTGCAGTGTTTCTATGCTCATGTCTATTTAAGTTAATATAGCCTTGTTTTTACTGAATCTCTACTAAAATAGTGGTGATGTCAGGAAAGAAAACTGCACAGATGCTGAGTTAATGGGAACTGCCACTAAGATGGTGTTATGAGTATTTTAATGTCTATGTGCTTGAGACAACCTTTCAATATAAATGAAGCATGCCTGAAGTAATGCAAGCAGAAGCTAATGTATGAAACACTGTAAGTAAGAAGACAGGCATGTTAGCAAAGAATGGTTGTCTAAAAATTGCAGCATAATAAATCTAAATAGATATATCTGAAAAAAAAACTAAAAACATCCACAAAAAAAAAAAAAAAAATCCCACCAAAACAACCAAGCTTAACCGAAATGGAAGGAATCTTTCTTTCTGGCAGAGTTGAGAAAATAGACCAAGCAAATCCTGTTTTGTTTGCCAAAGGAAGATATACCAGTAAAATGAATGGGAACGGAAATAAAAGAACTATATTTCACATTATAATGAGACAAAAAAATGAAAATAGCACTTATGATGTAACATTGGGTTCAAATAAATGTGTACAAACACTTCCCATTTTTTTGAGTTTATTTTTTATCCCTTTTCTCAGTATGATTAAATGTTCTTCTACTAGACAAAAATGTGCTGCTTTGGAGAACTCTACCTTGCTCCACCTGGCTTTGCTTGATTTCTTTTGATTTGGCTCAGACTTGGCCAAGTCTTGCCTCTGCCACAGGGTTTCACACGACGCTTCCCACGCTGGCACCACTTTTCAGCACCACGTCTTGGAGCTGCATCTCAGAGGAATGGGTAGAGAATGGGCAGCAGCAGCAGAGAATGGGTTCTGCAGGGCTCATCCCAACAACCTTCCTGCTGGAGAGAGGGTGGCAAAGTGGCTTACTTCCAGGGGTGCACTCACCTTTTCTTCCCTTCAAAACTACACCTACTAGCGATGTGGTAGGTGGCATAGAGTAACAAGGTAGCCACGCCTACGTAGCACTAAGCTCCACCCTGTCTCTGTAGCGAGGACAATTAACAAATCTGATTTCTCGTTCTTTGTCTCTCTTCAGTGTGAGATTACAATGTGTAAAAATATATGTGATCATAATGTAAATCTCTATTTTTTTTTTTAATTTTTTTTTTTAATAAGGCTTCTTGTCAAGAAAGCCTAAGTGGTGTATTTGTAACTTCATGACAGTTCAGAGGAGCTTTTATGGTCTGGGAGAAATAGCATGAGAAATTGTTTTGTTTTACCCACATTTGCCCTGTCAACTGCCTGAAATAACTCTCATAGCTTGTAAGGAAATAAAAGTGAAAACTGCTTGAGCTGATAACTTGATTTAAGAAAATAAAGGTAATATTGTATTTTGAAAGAACATCTTTAGAATTATTTCAAATTACGTCTTGGTTGCTCTTTTCACTTTTATAAATTTCTGAGAACTGGATAGACTATATCTGATATAACTGTTTTGGTGGTAGCTGTTATTTGAATATTCACCTAAAATCATTTTAATCTCAAATCTGATGTTGTGCTAAAGGAGGTGCACAGCAGTCACTGAAATCTTCAAATTTTCAATTGTGTAATTATGAGAGCTCTTCAATTACTAAATTTTATTGTACTATTTATCTATAATAATGCTGTAGTCTATGTGGAGATTTTATATGAAGTGACTTTTTTCCCTAACCATTTAGCTACCATATTTTTTCTTTTTTTTTTAATATCAGATAATGGCTGCAGATGTAAACATGAAAAGTGAAGTGATTTCTCTGACTTTAAGACAAAGAAGCAAATGTGGTAATATATTATTTCTTCATGAGCATGGTAGAGAAAAATACTCTTCAAGGAGAGTCAAGAACAGCTGAAGATTAAAGAACATTTTTGAGAAAATTGGTGGAATAATTAGATATTTTTTAATCTAGGCTAAGGTTAGAAGAGAGAACAGTACATTAATATTAGAATAATTACACAGTCAATTCATTTGCACAAAGCTATGTGAATATCAAAATAAGTCAAATCAATAAGGAAGATTTCTATTTCAAGTAATTTGGTCAAAGTTTTACTCAAGTAAAATATAATGACTTAACCTTTCCACATTTTGAGTATGAGGTTAAAAAGAACTATTAGAAATTTCTATATAATGATATTTAACTGCAAGTATAAGAAAGTGAGATATCAAGAGAAATGTTCAACTTTTTGTATTAAAAACACTTTTAAACCTAGTTGGACAGAAAGTCAAGTTTTATATTTAAGTGTCTGCTTACAGACAGTAGCTTGACATAAATTAGCAGAATCATTTCATAATTTTTCAGCTGATCCTGAGGGTTCCATTAAAAAAAAAAAAAAAAAAAAAAAAAAAAAAAAAAAAAAAAAAAAAAAAACTACACTAAAAAACCCCAAACAAACTCTAAAAGCTGTTTGACCTTGTTCTTCCTTTACTTCTAGGAGCTCTCAGTTACACTGAATTTTAAAGCTTGGCTATGTGAAAGTTGTGGCTCATACTAGTGCAACATCAGTGGTGAAAACACTTGGACTGTAGTGAGTTAAACTTGGTTGGTTGCCAGGTGCTCACAAAGCCATATTTTACAAAAAATGCATTCCTTTGCATATATCTTTGCAGCTGACAGATTGCAAACAGATATACTGTGTCCACGTGAGCCAATCATACAGCACTGCATGGTTTACTGTGAAAGAACAACTCTCAAAAATAGGAAATGTTAATTGTGGTATCTAGAGAAACAGTGTGCTGTAGAAATCATAGTCATTTTCTACTGCAGAGCACAAGCCTTGCCAAATATTTGCTCCCCGGACACATGCAAAATTTAAAAGACGTTCTGTGGTAGTATATAGCTCAGGACTGTGCCCAACAAAGATTGTGGCATAGCCTCCACATTATTCTACCTGTGCTAGTATGTCATAATGAATACAAATATTTTTTTTTTACAGTCTTGCAAATCTTACTGTAAGGTTCTGTAGCCAGCATTTTAATCCCAAACCAGGTCTGAATTGGTTGAAGTTATGTCTATTTGCACTTCTGTGTTGCAGACTATTTTAAAATTGAGATGCACTTAAAATTTCAAGATGGTAATAGCATAAAACATTATTTTTGACATTTGGCACAAGTTTAATGATATATAACCACATGTATATAATGACTCCTATAACCAGCTACCTGGAATATTGCAGGCAGCTCTAATCCACAAACAGAACTTTCCTTTATCTTCTCTACAATCAGGTGAAAAAGAATGAACATTTCATTTTTTTGATCAAGTCTCTTGTATTTCTTCTTAAAACTTATTCAAGGGAATCCATCTCTTTCCTGGACTGTGGGAATCCACATCAATGACCTTACAAAATATTTTCACTTGTTTAAATAGAGAAAGATTAGTTAAGTCCCATCTAGGATATGGATCAAATTGGTCACTCACTTTTGGGCAATCTGTTGTGTATTCATCAGTCATTACATTCTTGTTCCCTATTGTGTGACTTTATCTGGATATACAAAAATATGCTCTTTTCTTGCTATATATAGGTCTTTGTCAGTGTCCTTCTTTAGCTACGCTTACTTCAAACTGAAGGTACCTCATGTTTTTACGAGAAAGGTGTGTGTTGTTTCCTGAGGCACTTTTTTCAGATGTTGATTACTACCTTTGATAGGGCTGTATTACTCAGCATATGTTATTGTTTCATGTTGATTGAATGCTGTTTCAATGTATGGGGTTTGTTTGGAGTAGAGATAGTTTTCTCAGAGAAGCCTATTTGTTGATAGTTATTAGATCTATTTTTATGATACCAGTGTCTTAACTATTGGTGAACAATGCTTGCACAGCATGAAGACTTTTCACTCTGCCTGTACAGTGAATAGGCTGGGAGTAGACAAAAGATTTGAAGGGTATAAAGACAGAACAGCGGATCCAAAATTACTAAGGAGATATTCCATTTCATATGACATCATGCTCAGCTATAAAACTAGGAGGGGTTGCAGTTTTTCCTGAGTAGTCTGTGTTTGGCGACTGGCTAGGCACCAGTCTCTTGGAGGGAGGTGGTGATGGATGACCTTTGTAGCAATTTTTTTCTCTTTTTTTCCCCTTCACTTATTAAACTGTGTCTTGATTCAGAAGCTCTTCTTGCTTTTGCCCTTATTCTCTCCACCATCCTTCTGGGCAAGAGTGAGCGAGTAGCTGGTGAGTGCATAGTTGCTGGCTGGGGTCAACCCACTGCTATCAGTCATTCTGTTAATGTGATTCTGATCACCACCATCCATCTTTAGAATGCTAATATAATTTTAACTTTCTTCTTGTTCTTTAGAACTTCTGAAATATAACAAAATGTTTTATACGAGCATTAAAATTCTGAAGTACTCTTTCATTATCTGTTTTGGGTGGCAGGTGACAGTTAAAATGTGAGTCTTGATATCTATCATTTAAAAACAACTGTATGTTCTCAGTACATGTGTGAAGATCGATTAGTTAATTTTATGAATCACCTTTGATATTAAGGGAAAGAATACAATATCTCTGACTTTGATTCCCTCTATGTATGAAGCCGTGCTTCCATTTTAGAATTTCACTTGAAATATTCATTACCAGTATGTTAAATCTAAATTGTTCCAAATATAATTTGATCACTCAAATGAGTATTTCAAATATAATAGAAAAGAGTAATCACAGGGGCTTTGAAAATTTTAACAATTTCATTGTGGAAATGCATTCTCTTTCAGAAAAACCTCTTTAATTACCCCAAAAGTTTTCTTGTCGCTTACTGTTTGCCCTCTTTTCAGTGTGCGTACTTTTTGGCCACACACAATTTTGCATTCTTTACAAAAAGAGGCATAGCATGCACAGAATAATAAAGAGGATTATAAAGAACATAATTCAGTGACTGATGGGCCCAAAGGGTTACACCTGCCAAAATGCATTAACTATTGTAAAGTGATGTAAGAAACTACGATGCGACTCACTTGACAAATATAGTATGTCACTTAGGAATTAAATGAACAAATGAAATATTCAAACTAGAAAAGGTCTAGTAGGGAATGAGTTGCAATTTTAACTTCTACTTTTATAAAAGATGAAATTACATTCACTGTATAACAGATGGGTTTCTGGTGAACTGTTTAGCAATTCAAGATAATTGGTATTCTGGGTATTCCCAGGGTGCTGAATTAACCTGCCTGATGCCAGGAATGAAGACCACCATCTTGTAGGAATATGACCAGAACAACAAATATACAAAGTATCGATGTAACTTATTGTAAGAATGAAAAAGAAGTGAACAATTCAGAACACATTCACAATGCAATTTAAAAATCCTACACAGTGAAGTATTCAGAGATATTTATCTCTATGCCCTGAATACAAAGTAGATAGCTGAATCTGTGACTTTAAGTTACTGGCCTAATTCTAAATGATAGAGACCTTTCTTTATCCTTTTGTCAACCTTGAGTGGAAAAAAAGAAAATTCAGGCAGGTAGGCCTTTTCCAGCTACTGAATATAACAAAAGCTTGTGTTATATTAATACAGTAGATGGTAATAGTAACTGTTAGAAACTGATCACTGATGTATTTAGGCAAGACGACAAAATATACTCTACTAGAATCAGATAAACAAAATATTTGGGAAAGAAAATAGATCAAAATACTCTGTGAAGTCTTGAGCAGAACTTATTTGCACTACTTTGTGTGCTTGGTTGTAAGATAAAGAACTTTGAAACTTTAAACAGTATCTTATAACTACACCTTTCCTCTTTCAATTGTGCTGCTGCTGCTGATGATGATGATTATTATTATTATTACACATTGCAAGAATTGTAAGGGATTCTTCAGATGTTTTGGAAACCAGGGAAAAGTTAGGAAATGAAAAGGTCAGTGAAAAGTCATACATTTTCCATTAGTAACAAGAGGTTCCTTCATTGGCTCTGCTGATTTTTAAAATGTAACCTTATGTTGAGGACAGGATTTGTTTTGGCTCTTAATGATGACAATGTACTGTTTTACACTGGACTGCTTCCATGTTAAACAAAACAAACTACATTTAATACTGATTTCTGAGATGCAAATAGCATCTGTCTTAACTTGCATCAGATATGTAGCCTTGTATTCTGACATAATAAAAAAATATTCTTCAGGCAGCAACACAGTTACTGTTAAAATCCAAACAAAATCCAACACATCAGTGGAGATATGTAAATAAAATGTTGACACATTTAAAAGATGCATCATTTCCGATATACCTTCTGACAATGATGAATACTAAATAATGTCATGTGAAAAGGTGAGATTTCCTCAAACCTTAGTGTGGAGAGATTTTCTCAACCCTTAGTGATTTATTTATCTGTCAGCGCCCCAGGAAGCTGAGACCCTTGTGCCCAACCAGTTTGTCAGCATTTTGTTGTGGGGACCATTCACTGAACAGTCCTGCTGGATCAGAGGGTGATTTGACTGCCTTTTTCAGGGGGCTAAGCCAACAGTGTAAGGGAGAACCTTCAGTTGGTTTTCCCACTTTATTCAGGTGCGTTACCTGCTGACAGCAAAAGCCAGTGCCTGTGAAGTACTCAGTTAAACAGTTTATAGAATAAAACTTTTGAATAAGACTAAAATTGTAGCATGTTAAATAAGGTTCAAAGATTGCTGGTGATAGTATCTGACTTCAAAAAACATATTTAAAGCAATACATAGACATGCTCTAATACAAGAAGTTCTTGGGAACTGCAAATACCTAATATTTAATTAATTCTGGAGGAATAGGACTCCAACCACATTGTCTGGTTGGTCTGTGCACTTTTATTTTACATAGTCATTAAGCTTTCAGGAACTGTTATCAGAGCAAAGAAGAGTTTATTACTCTTAAAGGACTGAAAATTGAAAAGACTGAGCTGACTAGCATGTTTCTGTAACAGTAACTGAGAATAGAAATTTGTCCTTCTGTCAACCATACTATCTGTCTTAGGAGGTGTGAGAGGCTGTTGTTATTGGCTTAAACATTGTTAAAATCACTGAAAGACTTCTGTCTACTGTGCAAAGAACCAGCTGCTCACTGAAGCCCACCCCTCCCAGAATATGCCTACTAACTTGGACTGTGACAGGAACTTTAGGTAAGACAAAGATGATAGTATTGTCCAGTTATCCCAGGTCTAGTGAGAAGAATGCATCCACAAATATAAGAGCCTGGATTGCTACTGGTTCAGGCTACAAGCTGGGTGTTAAAGGAGTTCATGAACAAGGTAAGGAAAGAGGAAAATCATTCCAGGCAGGGTAGTCTTTCTTTGTTCTTACGCAAAAGACTCAGCTGTGATAACTCCCCCTCCTCTCCAGGGAAACACTGCAACATTCACAAGAAGCCTGAAGATATTAATCTCTGCTGATGTGCCATAATTGACTCAACTGTGCTGATGTACAGGCAGCTGTGAAATCCTAGAAAGTGTCAAAACCTTCTGAAATGTCCTGTGATCCAGTATGACATCAGCCAGTGTAAAACTCCCCACACCAGGGGAGGTATCAGAGTGTTTCCACCTAACGTAAGTATAATATAAATCCCTACAGTCTCTGTGTTTTGTGAGCTTGCTTTACCACTCTAGGCTTCCCTCAATGAAGCCAAACTGCAACCATCACTTCGACAAGACTGGTACCCTCACCACTGAGAAGATCAGAAGAGGACCAATGGGACAATGTCAGAAGCCATGTAAGTGGTGGCATTTTTCTACTTAATCTATCTTCTGTCACTCTTTTACTCTTCACCCCTCTCTGTTTTTTCTATTTCTTTCCATCTCCTCTCTACCTCAGATTTACTGTTTAATAAAAATCCATACTATTGACTTGGGTATATGGTCTCATTTGCACCTTAATTTGGGCATGGTCATCTCTATAATAATTTTAATAACTAGGTCATAACATGAGGTTTATTGCCTGCCAGGAGTTCAAGTGCAGAATGCTTACAGAAACATTGCCAAGATTTATCTGGTTTTCACAGAATCACAGAATCACACAGAATCACAAAATTTACTGAGTTGGAAGGGACCCAAAAGGACCATCGAGTCCAACCCTCAGCCCTTCATAGGACCACCCTCAAAAGTCACACCATGTGCCTGAGAGTACCATCCAGCACTTCTTGAACTCTGGTCACAGCTTGGTGCTGTGACCGCTTCCCTGGAGAGCCTATTTTGGTAGCCAACCACCCTCTGGGTAAAGAATCTTTTTCTAACATCTGACCTAAACCTTTTCTGACACAATTTCAGGCCATTCCCTTGATCCACAGAGAAGAGACCAATGGTTGGCTTCCTTCTTCCCCTCAGAAGGAAGTTGTAACTGCAATGAGGTCTTCCCTCAGTCTCCTCCAGAACAAACAGACCATGTGACCTCAGCTGCTTCTCACATGGCTTCCCCTCAAGGCTCTTCACCATCTCTATTTCGCTCTAGATACTCTCTAATAGCTTAATATGTTTCGGAAGGAAGGAAGGAAGGAAGGAAGGAAGGAAGGAAGGAAGGAAGGAAGGAAGGAAGGAAGGAAGGAAGGAAGGAAGGAGAAAGAACAAAACTAATTTTCATATACGATATACTCTAGCATTTAGCATGAGAGGAAATTCTTTTGTGTTTTGGGCTGTATTTGCTGATATTACTATGGTTAGGGTTTCTTTTCAAATTCTTTTCTTCAACTTCAGCTGCCACTAGCTCACCAAAACTTTTATTCGCGTTTTTTTTTGAAGCTAATATTTCCGTCACTGCATCCTGTCTTTAAAGGGTTTCTCTGAGTTTTATTCTTTAGGATGCAGGTGTTGTTACTTTTTAGCAATGTGGTTTTGCGGGTTTTTATCCTAAACTTATTTGCTGGATGGTTTTGTCACTTACACATACGACAAATTATGTATTCAAAGGTAAGGCACTCCTGAGTTCCTGGCTAACATAAACACTATGTTTGTAGTTCTTTAGTTAAAACCCTTCTATATCTTTCTCTATATTTGCTCCTATGGCCTGCTGACCTCAGTCTGCTTTTCTTACTTCCTGTCTAAAATTTCAAACCTCCTCTAAGTTATGCTCTTCATCTTTGAAAATTTTATTGAATTTACCAAAGTTTAAATCACATTCTTCTGGGTATCTTCTCAGTTCTGTGTCCTTGATCTCAAAAAACTGTACATCTGACTTACCTGTCTAAAGTATTTAATACATTATTTGGAATTTCTCCAAGTAGGGTGATAGCATGCAAAGTTTTATTTATCTAGACACACAATAGTTCAATAAATGTGCGAAAAGTAGATATTTATTTGCTTTGTTAGATGAGTGGTTTGCTTTTCCCACGGGTTTTTTTTATGTTATCCAGTCTGCAGCTTTACCTTACTAAAAAGCCATTTTCTCTCATTTTAATTCCATTTAGTAGATTTCCTTCCTCTCATGAGGAGACACATTTCTTTCCTGAACCTTTTCCAGTTCCTAGCTGCTATTCAGGTGGGTTTCCTGCTGAGGATGAGCTTATTAAGTCCCCATCTCTTCATTTAAAAATCTTTGTTGCATATTACTTACATTCCTCTGAAATTCCATACAGTTTCACTAGACAGTGATTAAAATGCACTACAAACTGCAGTAGTTGTGGTCGGTCTTTCATTAACAACAGATGGATTAACAACCACTGCAAGAAGGTTCTGGTGATGCATCCACGTCTGACTCTTTGACAAGTTGTTTGTCAGCTCCCTTACCCTCCTCACAAGGCCACTGCCAACAGTATGGCACTTTGGAAAGTATACCCAGCCCTTCCACCAAAGCTCCTCACAGACTCTGAGGTCAAAATCACATAGGCAATTCAGTGAGCTGAGTTCAAGTATACGACTAGGATCATGTATTAGAAAGCTTTTAACAAAACAGAGATAAAAAGTAGCCACTCATTTTCAGTGCTTAGTTCATACAAGATAGGACTTAGTTTTGTGCGGTGTTGCATTTTAAAAGCACATATTCAGCCCTTCAAGGGCTCTTCACAGGCTAGCAGGGCCATTGATTTCAGCTGTGATTGTGCAAATTGACATTTCTGTGTATGGCTTGGTATGATACCCTCCAGGATTCCAAACCTCACAAGTCATACACAAAAAGCTTATTCTTAGTAACCATGGAAGTGGCTTGAGTCCTTAGAAACTCCTGCAACAGAGGCAGGAAAAAGTCTAGGTCTCCAAGAAGCTCTCAGATAACTTCTTCCAGTTGCCTTCCTCAAAATCATAAATAAAAGACTGAATTTCTTACCTTAAGTGCACCCAAAGACAGTCACATCTCAAAGCCATTTAACACATGGAAGTGTTCCAACATCTGCAATCATTGTTGCGGGCATCCAGTTGTTAGTACCTCCTACAGTACACAGCCTCGCTCATTCAGGACTGTGCTCTGCTCTAAGTAAGGTGAAGAATCTATGGCAATGTGATGTTCATTTGGGTAATTAAGGACTACATCATGCTAAAATAAAACAGAATTATTTTTCTTAGCAACTGTCAGTTAGCAATGCTCAGCTTTACAGACATAATTCTCCTTTATAATGCCACTTTTTCCTGCATGATTCAAAAGTGAAATAACTGCCACAATATTCTAAAGCTTTGTAATGTGAGATACATCTTATTTGAGTGTTTCCCATACTATTTGTTTACCACTACAAGAAACAAAATTTTAAATGTAGGTAATTCATGGTATATTTCATTTTGAATTGTAAAAGAACAACCTTCAGCTTTCTTTCATATTCTCAGAATCAAGTGACTGAACATACATTTCATATTGGCTCTTTAAATTATTTAAAGAGTCAATATGAAATGTATTTACCCTGCACCACACTGTTGCCTTCATGAACAATTGTGGAGATAAAGTATTCAATAGAAGAAGAAACAGGTCCTTGTAGCTGAACTTAATGGAAAAATGGACTTTAGCATTGGACCAGCTAACAGATGTAAAGTCAGCGATGCCTCATCTGTTTGATGATAGCTATGATATCTGAGCTATTCTCAAGCATTTAAAAAGACTATCCAATAATTTTAACAGCAACTAAAACCACTTTTTATTGTCTTATGGAAGAGGTATATCCATTGGGGAAGAAGGGAACTTTAATACTACTCAAAGGTGTACCAAGCCGTGAAGGATTAGGCAAACATCTAGAGAATTGCTGGCTCAGCAATTATTAAACTGTACAGATCCACACAAGTCTGTTCATATACATTTCCTGATACAGTGAGTTCCCAATCACAAAATGAGTTATTTAGGCAATATTGATATTATTTAAGAGTAATACAAATCTTTAAATTGCATTGGAATTAAGATCGTGTATTCTATCCTTTATTTTCACTTTTGTGACATTATTGATAATACTTACTCATCTAAGAATGGTATTGAAAGAACAACTGCACAAGTTTCTCCCCAGTCAATAGGAGTCACACCACTACTTGTGCAGAGAGCCAGCAGCTTAGGCTTGGTCAACAGAGACAGCCTGCTGGAATCCAGCCCTGGGTTGCGCCGTTTGCTGGAGCAGGTTTTAGATAGATGACAGGGTATGATCCCACAGAAAGTCCACATTGGTTCAGATTCCAAGCAGATGTCTTCACTGGGAGGAGCTGTTGACTCCCTTGAAAGCAGAGAGGCCCTCCAGATAGACCTTGGCAAAGGAAGAGACCATATGAAGTTCAACAAGGGCAAGTGCCAAAATCTGCAACTGGGATGAGTCAGCCCTGGATGTACATACATACTGGGGAATGAGATGCTGGAAAGCAGTGCCAGAAAAGGGACCTGAGGGTCCTGATCAATGGCAAGTTGAATATGAGTCAGCAGTGCCCTGGCAACCAGGAGAGCCAACCATGTCCTGGGGGGCACCACGGAAAGCATCACCAGCTGGTCTGCACTGGGGCAGCCTCTCCTTGAGTATTGTGTGCAGTTTTGAGCACCGCAATACAAGAAAGATACTATGCTATTAGAGAGTGTCCAAAAGAGGTCAAGGAAGATAGTGAGGGGTCTTGAGGGGAAGCCATGTGAGGAGTGGCTGAGGGCACTTGGTCTGCTCAGCTGGAGAATAAGAGACTGAGAGGAGACCTTATTGCAGGTGAGGAGAAGAGAAAGGGCGGGCACTCTCTGGTAACTAGTGATAGAACCCAAGGGAACAGAATGAAGCTGTGTCAGGGGAGGTTTAGTTTATATAATCACCCCAGAGGTGATTGAGCACTGAAATGTTTCCCAGGGCAGTGGTCACAGCACCAAGCCTGACAGAGTCCGAGAAGCATTTGGACAACACTC
Organism: Margarornis squamiger; assembly: GCA_035222235.1. Taxonomy (NCBI): domain Eukaryota; kingdom Metazoa; phylum Chordata; class Aves; order Passeriformes; family Furnariidae; genus Margarornis; species Margarornis squamiger. The sequence goes on from JAWWTY010000106.1 coordinate 94,489,461, forward strand.
TTGGACACATGGTGTGGCTCTTGGGGATGGTCCTGTGCAGGGCCAGGAGTTGGACTCGATGATCCTTATGGTCTCTTTCAGCTTGGCATATTATGTTACTCTGCAATTCTGTGTGTTAAGATTCACATATACTTTCAAAAACATTACCCTCAGGAATGAGTCTCTGTTCCTTCAAAAGGCTACATGGCAGTACAGTTCAGATACAGCACATAAAAATGCCATCCAATCATGCTGATGAAGCTGCACCTCAAAGAAGTGTAGCTGTATGAAAACATTCCTTTCAATGGTGAATTTATATTCTGACAATAGCATGAATATCAGTGGGTAATTTACACCTTTATAATGGTGATAAAAGAGAAGAATGTAGATATAAGAAATTTTGTTTGTTTGAGGTGTCAGAAATATTCTATTTTATGACATGATCTCCCTTCCTTTTGTCATATAAGATGTAATCGTTTATATGGTACTTCCATACCAAAAGCATCAAAATCTCACTGTCCCACAATGATCTGTTTGGTTACATCTCACGCTAATGACTGTTCCTGTCATGCTCTCTCCTCATGAGCAAGGAGACAGGCAAAATGGGTAGGGCCTGGGAATAAAGGCCTTGAAATCTCCTCTGATTCTATTCTGTATCTGCCATTCACTCTTCTCTCTCTCTTTGTTTCCACAACCATTTGTTAACTCTCTAGTAATGAGGTACTGTCTCTTTCTGGTTGTTTTGGTGTTTTCAAATGCTAGATTAATGCTGTTCCAGTCTTCAGGTGGGTATCTGTCCCTTATGATAATATAACATTTGATGATGTTACAAGTGAACTGATTCAGACATCTTTTAAAAACTAAATATTCTGATCCACCATCTCTTGCTTTCTCTATTTACTTGAAAAGGCTTTGGTAGCCCCTATTCTTCAGATTACCTTTTATTGTCAATGTTGTAAAAAGTTCCAATACTGAGAGCTTGGAAACTTGCTGAGCCATTAAGCCACATGGTACCCTGAACCTAACTGAAACCTCTGAGTGCTATGATGAATAACAATGTCAAGGTTAAGTATCATAATAATTCAGAAAGTAGAAATAATTTCATAATGGGGCAGATGATGGAAACAAACAAAAAAATCAATCATAACTGTGAAAAAAGATATAGTTTCTTACATAGGAAGACATTTTGTGTTTTGATTTTACTTGTTTAAAGGCAGAACTGTTTGTGTGTGAAAGAAGTCATTTGGCTGAGTTATTCTAAACTATCACATTGCCATGTTACTCTGCCAAATTCTTCACTGTTTGCAGTGTGAGCTAATCAAGCTCAACCTTGTCAAAATCCTTGTGAAAATAGACAGATCTCAGCTCTTGTGCAAAATTTCCAAAGTAATAGTGAATTCAGCAAAAGCAAAGAAATTATTAAAAGCTCATTGGGAAAACAGGAAGTCTCTTGTTTCCTATGCCTGTCCTGAACACTGTAAGTCACTGAAGAAATAGGACTTGCCAAGGTCCAGTCAGACTCTGGAAAAAGATGAATTTCAGTGATATGTTACATCAAATATGTATGTATTGTCCTACTCCTTCTGAGTCTGTTCAAGTAACAAACACCTCATGTACAATTGACCATATTCCACTTGCAGAAACAAGCAATCTTTGTTTCATAATTGTTCTAAATCCTTTGAAGCCTGTAAACTTTTCTTGCTGCTCTAAAAAAAAAAAAAAAAAAGGTGGTCTTCTCCATCACAGCTATCTTGTCTAGTGATGTGTTTGTCCAAATATTTTGCCAATGCCTGATGCAATACAGGAGCATACACAAAAGCAATGTATTTTTCAGCCTGGCTAAGCTGGGCATATGTGTGTTTATCCAGCTTGTGGGAACTCCTACCTGAGGAGAAACCATCATAACATTCAAAGGCATATCCATAGTCTGGGAAAGAAATTTCATGTCTCACATGCTTCTCAATTCAATTTCATCAATTCATTTGACACTGGGAAATAAAGTTTATTGAACCTCTGCATTTATCCTTTGAAAAGCCCCTCCCAGTGTCAAAGCAACTCAAATGGAGACAATTTCAAAAGGTCCCTCACCAGAATTCCAGTTGTTCTTGAAAGGTGAAAATCTTAATTTAATTTACTGGAGAGCTGAGCACATCTTTTTTATCATTTTTTTTTTAAACCTTCAATATTAAAATAACAAAACTAAAAGAAATTAACTAGTCTTTTTGAAGAAGGAAAATGATCAAATGTTCTTGCTTATACTCCTGTCGCCTCTTTTCTGTGGAGGTAGGGGGAGGTGCAGAAGGCTATGCATGGAATTTTGCATCTTTTTGTGTTGCTACAAATACAGAGGTCTGATTTCTTCCATTGATTACATCCACATAAGCTTCACTTACTTGAAGGAATTGGATATTAATGAAATAGTAAAAGAATAAAGAAAAAAATTAGTTTTCCAGAGCTGTAGGAATTTGGAAGGTGCTTACAGAAAGCAACCTGATAAACATTAGTCAAAAGCCAGAATCTGGTAATATGATTTAGGATAGGTAATGCTTTACAGCACGTAGGGTAAGTTGTCCCAAGGGAACGTGAAACTGTACAGTCCCTCACATTGGAAAAAGAAGGGGTTAAAAATAACAGATAAAATTCTTGCTTGGTTGCTGCATCACACACACCTACATACACACAGGAACAAATCACGACTTAATATGTCAGACTGGGAAAAAAGCGGGTCTACAAGACCACTTTCAACTATTGACTGAGAGCAAGACTATAAACATACGGTGCTGCATGAACAGAATATCTATAACTACAGAAGATCTATATTTAAAATTTTCCATCTTCATCATGCACAGAAAAACTTGGAAAAGATTGGTTGTTGCCATTCTGCTGTAGACACTCCTGAGACATAAACTTAGCATAGCAAAGCCCTGCCACAGAACCCCATTAACACTCCAGCAGTTGCATACTGCAGCTGCTTCATTTTACCTTAATATAACACATGCAAGAGCCATGGCTCCCAAGTAGGCACTTTCCAGCAAGACTGTGGCTGACCATGAGTGCAGGGCTGGGAACAGAGGCGTTGTCTCAGTGAGAGCAGGGTCCTCCAGCCTTGTCATCACTGCACTTGGCAAGGCCAGCAATCAAAGGGAGAGACACAGTTGCTGCCAGTAGGATGCTGGCATGACGTGCCAGAACAATGAACAGTGTTTGGCTCACTTCAATTTGATCTCAGACCAGTCTGATAGTGTGAATCAGGGACACATAAAGCCTTCAAAAGGCTTATGGAATGAAAATTATCTCCATAGCTGTGTTTTGACTATTGAGATTTATAACTGTGAAAGTGCCTTCACAGAAAGCATTTTGCATGGAAAGCCTCTCACTTGTCTCTCTGTCATGAGCCATGCGGTCAGCTGATGTTCCAACCTCCATGGACCTAAGAGTTACAATATATACTGTGCTGTAAGTAGTGTCCCACTCTGTGTCTATATAAAGCTGCCATGGGAAACATCAGAAAGCCAAACTATTCTTTCCACTCTGGTTCTTTAGTTTCCTGTCTTCTCTGGGTTGATGCATTATCTTCAACTATATTTGACTGCTGGCAGCTTAAGTGGAAGGGTGCAGCAGGGTTTGCTAGGGGGAGGGGGCAGGATGGGGGAGTCACAAATGCAGTG
>JAWWTY010000106.1:94494890-94552408 GCA_035222235.1 Margarornis squamiger
GAAGAAGAAGAAGAAGAAGAAGAAGAAGAAGAAGAAGAAGAAGAAGAAGAAGAAGAAGAAGAAGAAGAAGAAGAAATACTCCATGAAAAAAAAAAATCTAGAACTTAAAAAAGCAGTTCACAAGACTAAGCCAAGCATGCATATCCTTTGCAAGGTATAAAAATTGACTAGGAATAGACACAGGTAAAAAAATCCAAATGTAAGTGAACAAGCCACTTCATGACAACAGTAAGCTCAAATTTTCAGGAGAAAATAAAATTATTGTTACCAACAAAAGGTCTTGAATGCTAGTGGAATGCTGTAGAAGAGAGAACAAAAAGCCAAAAACTATATAATTTATATGAAGGATATTTGTGTGTGTGTGTGTGTGTGTGAGTGTGAAATTGAGGAATTGGAAGTCTTCTCATTGTCTTATATCTACTTCATAAGTGAATCAGTCATCTTTTGCATCCTTCCCTTCCTATCCCATCTTTATTTATTCATTCCCAAAGTATATTTCTCTTGTTATGAAAAATAAATAACTAGAGAATCTTAAAAAATTCCAAACCTGTGGGATTTAGTTGGAAGCCATTTATGCCCTGAATGACTACACAATTTTATATTTATTGAAATGGGACAGTGGGAGGGTATGACTCATGTGAATGTTCAGAGGCATAATGCCCAGTGTTCCCAGAGCAGAGGATGCTTTCAGAACCCTGACCTAAGTGAGTTTATCATTAATCAATTTTTAATTTTTTTTTTTTTCAAAAAGCATTATGGTTTCACTTACAAAAGAGAAATAAAAGTTTATAAGAGTTAGAAATGGAAGACTGAAGGCATTCAAGCACAATCAAATGTGTAAGAGTTTTTATTCCTCTCTGGGTGCAATTCCATGTAGATTATCTTCTACCCAATACTGTCTCCTAGAATTCTCATATTACATGATAGTGAGCAGCTCATCAAGTCTGAGAGTTTTCAGGGATAAAAGTAAACAGTTGTTCCAGTGAATCTCTGGCTTTTTTCTTCTCGATGAAGAAAATATTCCAAGGTTTCCAAATATCTAGATTTTCCAAGCAGGTTTTAAATTGTATTCTGTGAAGACACAGATATAACACAGCATTTCTGTTCACTATCTGCCCAGATAGCATTAAGAAAAAAAGTAGTGGATAAACTGTTGTTTAACTGTAAAAGAACTGTGAAGCTGCTCCTATGAAAAACAGTTTTATGATTTTTTCACTTTCACTGCAATATAAATTATAAATTGAGATCTTCAAAACAGTCTTCATCACATTTTAATTAGTTTAAATGCTCACTAGATGATTTGCTGAGTGCACCATTTACACTTATTGCCTGTGGCATCGGCAAGGAATGAGATTGCCTGCAAGTTCTCTTTCCACTCTGCCAACCTTTAACTGAGCTTAAAGATAGTCAGTGTTACCGCCTGAAGCAAAATAACCAAGTGTTTGGTAATTTTGCCAAGGATCTGTTATCCAGGGATCAGAATGAACACTTGCACCCCATTAAAAAATCCTAAACCTTACATTTTATGAAGACAAGTTCAGAACTAAATAAATCTGTACATCAATGATGAAATAAAATCTGTACTTAAGTGTTGGGAAAGGGGGAATCTGATTTAGATACAGAAATATGGTCATATTTCACAAGTAGAGTTTAGATTTATAATTTTTTCTGTTACTCTTCAGCATGATCAATAGCAATAATGCGTAGAATAAGTAAACTAATTAGCAAGCAGAACATCCTTAACACAGATAGAACTAGTTTTTACTATTCTTTTTGTGCACCTTATATATTCAGAATTGGGATGAATCCCATTAAACACTCCCCCAAACTGACGTCAACAAAAGAGGCTATTTTTGTTTCATTTTAATCACACCTGTATGAGAACGATGTTCCAAAAGAAACAAATGTCTAACAAGGACATTGATTTCTCTATGAAAATGAACAGATAAGAATGATAAAGCACTAATGTGTCAAATGCTGCATAGCACAAAGAGAGCTTAAGCAATGGAAATTTCACTTTAGAAAGAGTCAGAAAGGAAGAGATTTTCTTCTTGTTATTGCTGCAGTATGACAGTTTGGACAATTCAGAGTATTGCCAATGAAGTTAAATGGGAAGTCTGAAAGATGACACATAACTTTGCTTTTGTGAAAAATGTAAAATAGAACTGTAAACTCGAAAAAGAACACCACAAAAGACCAGAAGGGAAGAAAGCAAAGAAATTTTGACATTTCAACAAATTTAAAAACCATAGTGTAAAATATAAAGTTCAAGACAGATTTAGAGTGACTCCTTTAAATACATAAATATATCAGCATGCTTCCAAGTGTATCTCATTATTTGCACTGTAATATATAAATTGTAACTCTGCATATGAGAATCTAAGCATACTAAGATATTCTTTTCATTTTTTTACTTTCCCTGCCATAATGCTTCCCTTCTTAAACAAACACATTGCTGTGGAAAGAGGAAAAAAAATAAATAAAATAATAAAATGTAAAATATACAAGCTGATGGATATTTCATAATCCTTTTCTTATATAAAATGTCTGATCATTTGAATTCTTGTGCAATAACTGAATGGTATAAAACAAGCTGAAATATCAGTAGTTTTGAGTTGTATGTAGTTATAGTGCGATGATGACACTAATAATATAGTTGATCAAAAACATTCTCTGTATGTCAATGACAGACTTACTTATATCCATATAAATGGTGATTAAAGGACAGATGAGCACCCTACTGGAAAACTTTTCCAGTAAAGACTGATCAGGTTTGCTCGAGCCTCAGCAGTAAATTTAATAGCTTTTATAAGGTAGTTTGTTTGAATCAGAACACTGGTCTCTATCCCATTTCTGTTGTAATTAACAAGTCTCTATTCATTATTGACTTTATTTCAGGGAAATTATTTATCCTTATAAATCTTTCCAGTGTAATGGCAAAGCAAAGTTGTAATAACTTAAAAAACCTGGAATGTTTATTAAAATTAACCAGAAATACAGGCAAATATGAAAACTAGTTTTCATGAAAGAAAATATGGACTAGGACTACATTATATAACTTGTTTTCCAGCAGGAGCTATGTCTATATACGTAAGATTTTAAGAACTATAATGTTGCTGATAAAATCAGTAGCAAGAGATACAAAAAGGTAATTCATTAGTTCAGATGATATCTTTAAATTCAGTTACAAAGAAAACAATTAATCCCCGGATTAAGCAAATGCATTTTAATGATGCCTATGTATCAGTATACTCAGTATATTTTGTTCTCTTAGGATTTTTCTTCATGTTGTGTTGTTGCTAAAGCAGGTGTCATAGTAGTCTCTCCTTGTTCTGGAAGGTGCTGTGTGACGAAACCATTGAACAAAATGAATCTTCAAAGTAAAATTTAAAAATCAAATTTCTTAGAGGCTGTTTTTCTCCTGTTTTGAAGTATTGCTGTTAATCCATAGGTTCTGTTCAAAAGGTCTGATTTATGTAATCATCTAAAACTTTCCAGTATTTGATTTGGGTTAGCAAAAAGAAAATAAAACTGTGATGGTCTGGGGCATATGTATAAGCCCATGGATTTATTTTAGTTTTCTGAAGTATCCTTTATGATAGAAACTTCAGGCCAAATTAGGATCTGCATTATGTACCAAGAGTTGGTGATGTCTGGTAAGATGAATAAGGTTACTAAGGCATCATCAAAACAGACTATTCCTGTTCTGTTCAGAAAACATGATTAGTATTACTGAAGGTACTGACTCTCAATGAGTGTGTGACAAGTAGCTGCAGATTACCTCCAGGATTTGGTATAGCAGGACATTAAATAACACTGGGTAAGAAGAGGTAACAGATATGTAGGACAGGGTGACAGACTGCCTTCAATGAAGAAGGCCATGAGAAAGGCACAGTTTAATTGGCAGAAGGTCAGAAGTAATTTTCTTATTATCAGAACTGAAACTTACTGAAGCACACTTGCTCACATGGAGAAGGCATTGATCATTATGCATAACAACCTAACTATTTTGTAATAAATGTAAACTGTATAAATTCCAAAGGCTTGGTTTAGCTTTGATGTCTCTTGAAAATATTACAATGCGAGTCAGAGCAACAACAATAAATGGAGATTGTGGATGCTTATTTATGAGCTGACTGATTTAAAAATAGGCTTGTTTTGAGTGGAGATATAGCTGACCTTTAGAGGTCCTTTCCAGCCTAGATTTTCCTGCAATTCTTTGAAAAGTACAGAAGCATCTTACTGAATTGATTTTGGGCCAAAAGTTCTGCAGAGGTGAGAGCTTAACCCCAAGGAAGATTAGCATTGATGAAAGTGTTTCAGAGAGTAATTTTCAAGTAACAATATTCTGTAAAGGTCCGCAGTTGCAGACAGTCTAGAATCTCTTAAAATCCAGAGGATTTGAATTAATATGGGTTTGGTCTGATAACCAAAAGTATAGATGTTACTCAAGAAATGGATTTAGACTGAGGCTGAATGACCATGAATAGTTGAAGCTGTGTTGATGACAATTTTTCTATTGGGTTTGAATGCAATAGCTTTCCTCAAGGCAGCAAGTATTGGATCCATCTTACCACATTAGCTATCTATGTTTAGTCTATGAGAATCATGCAAATTTTCTCTTCAAATTTTTTCTCACTCACTAAGAGTGGGAGTCATCTCAAGATGAGATGCAATCTTGTACAGAATGAATGGCTGATATGGATTAAGTGACCATTGCATAGGTTTGAGCAGACATATACATATCCATAAGTTACATGAGGAAATCTACCTTGCATACAAAACTGTGATTATGTCTAAGGAGAGGAAGAAAAGGACTTGAGTAAAAAGATTCATGAATGTTTGTAGTGTACTTATTGCAGAGCTGAAAATTTGAAAGATGAGAAGGTCCTGAATGTAAGTGAAGCTATGAATACTTGTAATCAAATTAATCTAGTTTATTCTATACTAAGAAAAAATTTTATTTTCAGGTCTCCTGGTTCCAGCCAGGACAGAGGTAATTTTTGCGGTAGCTGGAAGGGGGCATGGCTAAAATGTGGACATTATTCTATACCACCTCATATCATTGCTGATGGTGGGGGAAAGGAAGTCTCCTTTGTTCGGGGTAGTGTGGCTGCAGTTGGGTGGAGCTTCATGGTGAGCATTTTGCATGTGAATCATTCTCTTTTTTGTACACTTTTATTATTAATATTGTCGCAATACTGTTTGTTTTCTCATCTTACTGCTGTTTCCAGCCCACGATCTTTACCTTTTGTGCTTTCAGTTATCCTCTCCATCCCACTGCAGGGGAGGGGGAGCATGTCAGCAGGACATGGTTTGAAAAGCCCCAGTGGGAGCACTAAATTAGGGATTACCATTCCTAAACCATGACACCGAGATTATTTTCTGACTATTATATTAACCAAACTGTTTATGATGACTTTCTAACTCATAAGTATATTTAACAACCTTTTCTCTGATACAAAATCAGAAAAAAAATTAAACTCATCTAGTTTTGGAAGACTCAAAAAATTGCACGGCTATCTGAGATGAAATTAGTAATCCCACAAGCAAAACAACTGGTCTAAAGACATAGATGACACAATGCATTGATGCAAAGCTGTAGTTCAGTGGATTATCTCCCTAGGCAATAATAAAAGATGCAATTTTTTATGAGAGTCAACAAAAGTCTATCAAGGGTATTCATGTTTAAATGATGAGTCCTCTGGTTCAAAAAGAGGAAGAGTTGTTAGTATATCATCTCTCAATTTTTAGCTTAGGTTTGAAGGAAGCAGTTCATAAGTGAGTAAAATAAACTGGTGTGATCAGACCAATGACCTTTATGAGTCCTGGGCCACAGAAGAATGGATTAGAATAAAAAATGAAGAAGAAATACAATGGCTCAATCTACTGAATATTTTATATACCTATATATATATATATATATAAATAAAAATCAGTAAAATCAAACATTGCCATAGAGGGGAGAAAAGAAAAATAAATTGAAAGCTTAGTACATAACCAACCTGAAATAATTTTTACTACTAATATTATTTTTATAGAATAAACTAGAATGATGGGATATAGGTTTTCAACATTCTGTCTCTATCAGAAACATTCATAAAGAAAAACAAAATATGAGTATTGCATCGGAATTGTATATTTGCCTTAAAATCCAGGAAGAAATGAGAAACAGTAAGCAAATGTTTTGAAGTGAACAGGTAAAACCTTGTCAATATCAGGGTAAAGCTGATAAACTGCTCAAAAAGGAGAGCCATTCTTTTTCTGGACAAAATAGATTGCTTCAAAGTAATGAAAAGTTATAGTTACATATATACATACCAATTGAAAAAGTCTTATGAAATCATGTGAACTAGGAATGATAATGCTGTGTGAAAACATGATTCCAGGAGTGCTAGAAGGTTTTTAAATTATGTTTATCTCATTTCAGGTAAATGTTGATACATTAGTGATAGCTATGTATAAGTTTGTATTCCACTAAATATTTTCCTAAAAATTCTTCTCCACACAAAGTGAAACAATATTTAATTGAAATATCTATATATTAAAACTTCAGCTCTATGCAATGATTTCTGGAAATCAACATGATGATATATTTCTACCCAACAAATTCTCTCACATTATCAGTATTAGATGGAAAAGTGTTACCCAGTTTTCCTTGACTATTTTTTCAATTAGTTTCACTGACTAATAGATTTATGAGACACAGGAAAAATCCATTATTTATGGTTTTGGGCAATTTTTTTCCTATATTAATTTACCTTAAAATATGTTTGCAAGTCAATACTGGGATACAAAGTCATATATTTCCTGCTTCTCTTCCATTTAATGACATGTATTAATAAGAATATGCTTTCCTAAAATATTCTGTTCCCGGCTGCTCACACCAAGAGTAACTCTTGAGTTTTCCTGGGTACTATTATTAATTTTTTATCAAAATGCAGTAAATCTTAATGCAGAAATTGAGAGACATTTTCTGATCTTATTCCAGACACTAATCCACACCTGCAGAGGTTGGTGATTGGGTTTCAGCTAGTACTTTCCAGTACTTCATTTATGTATTTATTTATTTATTTATTTATTTATTTATTTATTTATTTATTTATTTGCATAGATAGATACAGATAGATAGATGGATAAAATATGTTGTATTAAACCATACTACTTGTATTTGAGTTTTATTAGTATTTTCTTAGAACATATGAATTATAAGCATCAATCTATGCTATGGTCTATGCGTCTCTGGAAACAAAGAAAACAAAGAATTGCTGAATTACTTATACTACTGTTTATCTATTCTTCTCCTCTTATCTGCATCAATCTAGATTATAGATATCTCTTTTCATGTTAACTCAGCTAAAATATTTGATATCAGAGAAAATAAAATATCCTATAGCTTTTAATCAATTTGTTCTCAATCTCAGTAGCAAGGACTGTCTTGATGTGTTGTTTTCTCCTGCTTTATATTTTCACAAAATTTAAGATGAAAATATGTGTTTAGTTTCTGTGCTTAAATCAGAAATAATTAAAATACCTTAACTGTTTTGTGATTGAACAGAAAGCAGGAACATAATATCTCTGAAGCCATATTCCATGTACCATGCTTAAAACGAAGTACTTACTTGGATTTCAAAACTCAGCTCGTTTCATGCTCAGAGACGTCAAAATACTGTTGGACAAAAGGACTGCATGACTGCAATCTATGTGCCATCGAACAGGAGCCATGGCACCAGCAGAGTGCAATAATCTCATGGAAGTCCCAGAGATGGGAGAAAGTAAAATCATCAGAAATCTTAGAGGTTATAGGGATTTGATCTAGTAATAAAGAAATGGCATATTCTCAGAATGGCACATACTTACTGTCTTCTGTGCATAACAGAGAATTACCTTCATGTAGAAATTGAATTAGCAACTTCATATTGAAATTGTTAAGACTTAAGGCTCCTCTTATAATTCCACCATAGCTGACATGTATAATTTCTTATACCTCAGAATGACTAGTGAGAAATATTTTTGGTAACAATTCTAAAGTTAGACATGCACTTTTAAAAGTACAGTACAAGACTTTCATTTGTCATTCCTCATACTAAGTTCTGAATATTTTATGGCTACATTCAGGAACTGGATGGCTGCTTTAGAATGAATAATTAAAACTTACTTTAAAATAACTGTCTTTGGGGAATGGGTGCCTCGGTGAACTAAACAATTCCTATTCCTATTCTCAACATTATTTCCCTGTAATTTCCTGACCTGATTTGCAGTACATTCTTTTATATTTCAAGAAAGAAATATATGTCAAGGTATTATGATGGGAAATAAAAATCCTAATATTGTAGGATTCCCACAGAGAATTTAAATGACTAAGCAGAAAAAAACCTCTTTTCACACAAGCTAGCTCCTTAAATGCTCATCAAGTCTGAAAGTAGTTTTAAACCCTCCTTTAAGAAGCTTGTCTGGTCTAGACGGACAATAAATCACTGTATTCCAGAGTTGCCCACAGATTTTTTAGGAGATGGTTTTCCTATCTAAAAATGTTGAATGATTAGAAGTGTTTTATGGAAATATACCAGTCTCAAATATTCAAAGGATGATGAAAGAGAGGGTTTTTTTCCATTAAAAACTGTATATTTAATATACAGAACAGAAGGCAAAAATATAGTTCAGAATGAATTTTTATCAATACAAATAATTTATTTATTTATTTATTTTAATTTGGAAATTACATATGTTTACTGGTATCATGGCATTTACTAAGCAACAAAAACATAGTCTTATTACTCGTTTCTGTAGAATTCCCTAGATGCCTTGAGCAAGTCTTTTTGTAAAGCATATAGCTTACTTAGCAGCTCAGGAAAAGCTGTGACGGATTTCAATTCACTTCAAAGACTGTTTTTCTGTTGCTTGAATAAATATTGAAAATGAAGATAGTATTCTGTGACAAATATATACACTGCTAAATATAGAGAATATAACTTACATAAAAATTCTAAGCACATATTTTGCCAGGGCCTCACAATGAGACCCATGACAAAATATGTCTGACTTAAATTGTATTCTGGCATATATAAATATGACACACTAGAAAGAGGGTCAGACAACTAACAGCTGTGGCAAAGTAATTTTTTATAGAGTTGCTCAATTCACAGGAACATTCCTAGTTTTTTAGACATTTACTGCAAATTAAAATTGTATATCAGAGTCTAAAAGAAAAACTCTAATTGCATGAACTGTGGGGATACTGCAAGATTTCAGGCTAGCGACAGACACTGAAATTTCTAGGCTTCTATCTTTGCTGCAGTTCGATTATTCTAACAGTGACAGAAGAAAGAGAAAGGCTCAGAGACAAAGAAAAATGTGGGTTTGGGAAAAAAAAAATAAAAATAATACTGTCTGGCCAGAAACACCATTGTATAAGAAGAAGTCATAAATCTTTTTCTTTGTTTTTCTTTCTATCATGTCAATCACAGTAATAGTAAAGTTCCCAAAAACTTGAGCATATGTGTTACAAAGTCATTAACCAAGCAAAATACTGGATGCATTCATGTAGTCATTTTTAAATTTAACCAGTATTTTAGAAAGGTGTGGGTAGATATAAGAGTTCTGTAGTGTTCTGGGTTTTTTGGTGTATTTTGTTTTGAGTTTTTTTGGGGGGGCGGTTCCTTAGGTTTTTTGGTTTTTTGTTTTTTTTTTTTGTTTGTTTGTTTTTTTTCTGGTGTTATGAATGTTTTTTTTCCCAATTTCATATTTCAGTGAAGATCAGGGCCTTTCTTAAAAATATTTCCTGACAGTTTATAGGATTATATGTGATTTAATCTGAGCTATTTTTCATCAACATGTGATGAAGAGCAGACTAAACCCAAAAAAGATGTGTTTGCTAGATCACTTGGGGTTTCAGTTCAAATATGAAATTAAAATGAATAAATAGTAATTAAACTATTAAATTTAAGCATTTGGTTCATGTTTGCCTAAACTATGGAAAATGATACAAGTTTTGTAAAACTGTGGAGGAAATAAAGGTGTATTTCTCTCTTGCTTTGAGTTTGACTGTAGTAACCAGTTCCTGGAAGTAAGGGTTAGATACAGAGTTCATATGTAGGATCATGCATTAAATTAGAAATTATCATCATTTCATTACACCTACAGATTGTTTATACAGACATTGTAAGAGGAATAGATATAATAATAGATAATATCTAGGAATACCTATAGATAATAGAGAATAGATAATACTATTTAAAAGCTAGGCTAATAGATCTAACTTTCACTTTGTATACTTCCAATGCACTTTCATAATTCCAAGGGGTATCGAATGCCGTTATGTATATTTTTCTCATACAAGCATTTATTTCAGAATTGTACATATTTTTGTTTAGATAGATAGAAATTATTCCTGTTTAGATTTTTGCTTTCAAAGGAGAAGTAAGATGGGCTGAATGTTAGGTGGAATTCTTAATGTAATCCTGATTCTTTTAATCTCACATTGTTATGCAAAACTGGTGATGTTTGTTAGTTATTCTTTCTTGCCTTCATGTCTAATGACTTCATAAGTAGATAGACAAGGCAAAAGTTGTAGTGGTTCATGACTCCATTGCTGGGACTCCTTTACTAGAGTTGCAAAAATCTTTGAGTCTTAATTTTACAAATGTTATAAGAAATTCCTAATGTCCAATTTTAAGTAGGAAACTGAAACTACTTTCCGGTATCATGCTAAATTGGTTGGTTGGTTTGTTTTTTTTCTGTTACTGTTTTGGTTGGTTGGTTTGTTTTTTTTTGTGCTAACTGTATTGGTGTTTTCCTTATTTTTCTGAAAACAAGACTCAGACCAGCTCTCGTTTTATGTTTCCAGAGTAAAAATAAGTAGCATGTCTATTGTTGTAGCTATGTCTAATATATTTGTATTTTTACAAAGGTCATTTTTCATGAGGGGATTTATGAGACATATTAATTACACAGGTGACAATGTATTAAAAAAAAAACCAAACAACAACAACAACAACAAAAAAAAAACCAAAAAAATAAACCAAACAAACAAAACCCCCAAAACATAACCAAGACTTGCATTGTGTTTATAAAATCCCTGTGGGTTTATGGAAGAAGAACTGGAGCAAAGTTCAAGTCTTTCCGCTTGAACTTACATGTAAATGTTTAAAATGAGACTGTATAATAGCTGTATAGAATATAATCTTATTGGTTAATAATGTATAAAATGTATCAAATATATATAATGATACTGAGGTAATAAAATAAATTAATTTTTAATAAAATAAAACTGATTAAATTATGAGAAAAGCCTGAGTTCTTATGATTCCTGTATACAGGGCCTGACAGAAAACGTTTAGGATTTTTTTGCACACAATCCAGAAGACATTAAAATGAAGAAATTATCTTTGAGTTGCTTTGTTGTTTTAAAAGTTCGGAGCTAAATCCTTTTTCTTTTATGATTATATTTTGTGTCACATGTGCAAATTAAAAAACCAAAATACCTTAAGTCAAGTTCAGTACCAATGTTTCATAGTAATTTTATAACTTTCCTTGCTGCCCCATTAACTTCAGTTTTAAAACTGTATATATAGAGAAAAAAATTAACCCTTAATCCTGAATGCTCACAAGTCCCTTTTTTTCAGAAATTATTTTCTACCTGAATCTCACTATTCTACCAATGTTTCAAACTTAAAACAAAGTCTTCCATAAGAAATATATAGTTTTAATTTACATATTTAATTATAAATCATTTGCCAACATATTGCATTTTAGTCAATATAGGAATTTTTTTTTCAATTGTAACCTTAACGGTTTTGTAAGAAAGCTGGAAAACATGAATGGCATACACCTTTATGACAGTTTTACAGAGATATAATGAATGCAGGCTGTTATTTATGAAAAAGTACCAAGTCATTTGTACCATA
This sequence comes from Margarornis squamiger, assembly GCA_035222235.1. Taxonomy (NCBI): domain Eukaryota; kingdom Metazoa; phylum Chordata; class Aves; order Passeriformes; family Furnariidae; genus Margarornis; species Margarornis squamiger. Next base: position 94,506,797 of record JAWWTY010000106.1, read on the forward strand.
AACCTTTAGTTATTACATTGTGTGTGTACAGCAAAGCTGATTTACATTCAGACCTTGAACAGACAACTGTAGTTAATGATTCTATTTTACTGTGTGACATTTTTCATTTGAAAAATAAAATTTTATTGGGTTTGTTTGATTTTTTTGGTTTTTTTTTTTCTTTTTTTTTTTTTTTAAGCTTTCTGGGAAGTAAACTTATAATATCTTTTTAATTCTATTTCTATGGCTATTTGTTGACATCTAGTAGACATTCCTCCTTTGATTTATTTGGAAATGAAATTTTACAATATTTCTAATTATACACAGTTCATGAAAATAATGGCAGACAGAGAAAAGTACAAAATGGCTTGATTTTTTTGTAAATTTGTGATGACAGTTTTGAGTCAGGGCAATAGAGATGTTTCAGTCTTACTGTACTATAACTATGAATTCTAACACCCATGGTGTGTTTCTTGATCTTTTTACCATGTTCTCAGGCTGTAGCCACAAAAGCTGTCTTGGTTTTTTTTGGTTGGTTGGTTGGTTGGTTGTTTTTGTTTTTTGGTTTTTTTTTTGTTTTTTTTTTTTTCCCTTAGGTATCAGATGCAGTTAATTATTTCATTTACAGTATTGGTCTTAGAATATAGTTTGTCAGTTTTCATTCACTTCACATATCTGTGCCATCCTAGACTGTAGTAATCTACCAGATAGCTGACATTTTAGAATTAATTTTAGATAAAATATATCCATCAACTAATCATGAAAGACTCTCAGAGTACATTAAAATATTGGTTTAAGCAAATAAAACTTTGACAGTACTGACAAAGTGATGTAACCATCACTAGTTGATTGTGTAAGGAAAAGTCTAAGAGATCAAGGACAAAAGTTGTTTGATTCAGAATATTAAGAGAAGAAGTATTTGAAGTGTTCTGTCACAGTGATTTTTGGCATGGCTTGACATGTCATAAAGTCTGCTGTAACAGTTTGTACAGCATGGAAAGGCAGATCCATGTGCTAGAAGTTTGACTGGTGACAGATGCAAGTTTTCACTTCCCTAGTTTGACATTTGAATTCAATATCATTAGCTTTTCCAGAAGCTTCTTCTGCACACATTGCAAGTAATTTGACACTTTGAATGAACAAAATAATACATATTTAGATAGTAACTCATCTGCCTTGAAGCTTCAGAGGTTGCTTATGAAAAGCTGGAAGTGTACTGACATTATAAAACACAGAGAGATTTAGCAAGTATTCAAAGTAGCCATACAGATGCATAAACTTTCTATTATTCATCCTCACATATATATTATTTAGGACAGTACACTGATGATACAGGAGTTAGCACCTTCCTTTCAGCAGATAGTACCACTTCGTTACTATTACTTTATTAAGTGTATACTTACTTTCGTGTCTCACTCCTACACAGAATGGAACACTCAAGATTTATAGATGCCTCTGGTCAAAATAGGATGACAAAAGCCAAAAGGATCAAAAAGAAAGCTCAGAAAGTGTTTTAGCAAACTACACACTTGGCATGGAATTTGGTAGATATTTTGCCCTAATAATAATAAAAATAAAAGAATAAAAAGAAGGAGGGAAGAAAGAGAAAATTGAAGGGAGATGAGACAGAAGAGAAAAGGGGATCCTTAGTCCTGGGTTCAGCGTCAATCTGGCTGACAGAGTGTCCAAGGTCCTGGTGGTGCCAGCTGGGCTTTGTGGGGATACCTTCTTATGGAAAAGTTTTCTCTGCCCTGGGATTAGATTTTTGTCTCTTCTTGTAAATGAATGGGCATTTACAGTCCAGTCTTCCTGTGATCAGGATACACAGACACAAAGACCAAAGTATAGAGAAAATCCTGAGATTTTATGTAATCTGTTCAGGCTCATATTTTTACATTGTGATAGAGACAACAAACTCAATCATAGCTAATTCTTGTGGTGTACATAGTTGTATAAATTTTCACTGAAAAATTGTGACTGTTGCCCTGGGAAAGTGCAATGACCATTTGCAACCATCCATTCATTTACCTCCACAAGTGGTGTATCCCAGGGGCCCATATGAGGGCCAATTCTGTTTTTACATCTTCATTAATGACATTAACCATGGGGTATGAGGAGTGCACCATCAGCAAATTTGCAGACAAGGCAGAACTGGGAATAGTTGATAAACCTGTGGGTGTATTCTCAAAATTCATTCAGAGGGACCTTGAATGGCTGGAGAAATGGGTAAACAGAAATCCTGCAAAGCTGAGCAAAGGTAGGAAATGTAGAGAAGCAGCAGTGACAGGCTGTTCTGCACCTTTTCTATCTGACACTTTTCTTGTAGGTGGCAAAGTAGGTTAGTTAGTTTGATGCCTGTGTTACCCCAGAAGAGTTCAGAGGGTTCTGGTTTTGAATTCAAAGAACTATAAATCAGAGTATCTTTTTGTGAAATTTATTCTGATTTAGGAGACCACAAAATCATTGTGTTTTCTGAGGTTCTTTTCCCTTTTATTTTCTTCAGCTTCAGTGTTCCTCCTCGATGCTCCTTTGTTATGTTTTTTGAACAGGAACTAAAATGGTGACTTATGAAATACCCATCTGATTATCTTTTAAAGATTTTACTTATAATGATGCGTACCTGATACTTTTTTTATAATGCAAATGGGATAGGATGACAAAACCTCAAAGAGATGTCTTGTGGAAAAAGTATATTTAATAAATTTATCTCAGTAGGTTGTCTTCAATTTGATAGGTCCTTTGATTTCATGTGACATTTTTCAGTGAACCATAGACTGTCCAAACATAAAAGGAATAATTTCCCAAAAGAATAATGTAGAAAATGTCTTAAAGAAGCATCAACATCTTGCAACTGGGACAGAATCACCATCCACCAGCTTCTTCTTTATGGTAACAAAGTGAGGATATGACAGCTAACATCCTGTATCAATGTATGACCTTGCAGTCTTGTCAGTTAGAAAGCACAAGAAAGCCAGAAGAGTTACTTATTCTCTATAAATGTATTATGGAAGGAAAAAAGTCAACATTTTAAAATCACAAATGCTACTGAGTAACCCAAAAATGAAAATTTAGATCAAATCACACTTCATCTAAGAATAGAAATGTCTTACAAGAATGAGAGTAGAATTGTTTCAAATTCCAATGTGATTGGTTTCTTTTACAAATAACATTTCGGAAAACTTATTTATGTATAATTGCCCAGTATCCTACCTGCAGCCTCATTTTACCAAAAATATCTAATAAATTAAGAAGTTAACTGTAAAACATTGCAATTATAATTTTAGAACTCAGCAATAACTGAGAAATTGTTTAAGCCATTATTTGAAAAGATCTTTGAAAGATGTCAAAAAAGCTAGCTCAGTTTGTGATATCTGTCCAAGGTCTCATTTAGTAAGCAGGACTAGGTGAATGAAAACACTAAGCACACAGAAAGGTATTTGAACGTGCCTGACTCTGAGCTCAGGTTTCCTGGATGAGAAACAAATGTCTGATGCTTCCAGTCACCTGAGACACACAGCATAGAAAATTCTGAAATTCCCTGCAGAGAAGGGCTCAATGTTTTAAGACAGATGGACAGTTGGAAGAGCCACTGTTCTTGTAGCTAGTAACTGATTAGAAGATTTTCCTGGGCTGCAAGAGAATTGTATTTGAATTGCTACAGCTTGAAAATGGACTTGAACCATATTTGTGTCTGCTTCTTGATTAAATACCATGCTTTACACAGGAGATCAGATCTTCTCCTGCTTGTTAATCTGTCAGTTTGTGTTGACCACAACATTTTCAGTCTGCACTATCCTTTACAATTCAAAAGTCAAGTAGTCTGTGGAATGGAGCTTTGAATTTCACCTCAGTGTTGAATTCATCATCTCTTCTCAGTTGCATCAAGGACCTCTCGGATTCAGCTAGGGATCTAGCTCTTGCCTGAAAAATTTTATTTTGATATGTTATGAATTGCAATTATATATTATTAAAATATTTTTATAACTGATGGTATAAATATTTATATAACTAGGAGAGTCAATGGCTTCTTTCAATTTTTTGGGTTTTTTTCTTCACATAGTTTTTCTTTCTTAATAATTTTTAGTGGTAAAACTGTGATGAGATAGGCAGTTGCTACGTCATAAGAGAATTCAAGCAAGAGACTATAGATCACTGATCTCTTATCTAGATTTTTTCTTACCGCCTAAAGCTTAGAAACAGTAAGATAATTACAATAGCTACAAGGAACATAACAATAATCATTAAGAGTTTGTCTAGTTTTTTACATTGCATTCTAAATGGTTGTTATCGGTGAATAAAATGGCATGACAATCATCTTATATGTGTTAGTTGTTCTTCCATATTTTCTTCAGAAACAGGCCTTTGTGTCAGGTTTTATGCTAGTAGAGATTTATTTTTTTCTCATATATACTGTTTTGTATATGGTTATATATGGTTTAAGATTGTTGCATTCAGTGCCAATACACATATGGTGCTGTATATAACAACGAAAGCAAGCCTAGAGCTATGCATGCTACACCTGGAGCTGAAACTCCTGTGGCTTCCTGAAAAAAAATAATTATCTGATTTTTCTTATAATCTCCAAGAAGTACCTTTCCTAGTAAAGGCAGAGGTAGACTTTTACCTTTACTGTGGAAAACACTGTTACACAAGCTCATTCTAGCTGTTTTTCAGAGTTTCAGACATATTTAGCTGTTCTTCATTCCAGTTTTAAAGGTAAGAACATGTTCTGAACTTGATAAAAATCTGGTTGCTTGAGAAATGTGATAAACCAAAGAGAGTGAAAAAAAAAAAAACAACAACAAAAAACACCAAACCCTAAGGCACTTAATCAATGGGAAGCAAGTAACTGGAATGCAGTAAAGTCAAAAAAAGATATCTAGTTGACTGATGGTAATTTGTTCTGAGGTTCTAGTACTATGTGAAAGAGTAAGAGGCTACACACTGAATATTAAAAACCAAATATTGCTCTAGATGGCACAGTTGTGAATGCAACAAGAGGAATTGGGAGAAAAAAGCCTGCAGGCCAAGAAAACTTTCCTGTAGGAGGGTAACTTCAGTGATCCAGTTATGGAGGAAAAGGTTTGCAAAACAAGGACTGAGGGCTGACTGATAGAAACTGATGAAATCATCAATGAAGAAACAATAGCATATAGTATATATATATATATATAATGTGCCCACCTATTTGACTGATGTATACACCAGGCAACGAGGGGATTATTACTCTGATAGGATTAAATAAGAGGATAATAATTTGAAAATAAACTAAATTATCATACAGTGATGCCTATTAAGTGGAATCTTTGAAAACTATAAAAACATCACTCTAGAGGTTTTTGTCCTGACCTGGCCAGATACTTCTGTAAAGCTTGTAAGAATTTAATATTTTTCTGCTTTTCTCTTGCTGTATGATTTTTCAAATGGAAAGCACATAGACACAAAGCAAGTGTCAAATGCTATTATGTCAGTTTCGCAGGGGCCCTTATGTAATAAGCAATTTTTCTACAAGTATCCAAATTACGTTTAAGGTATTTTTCCTTACTGTCAGGGGAATTTTTTCACTTTGCTTTTCATGTCATGCCCAAATGACATATCTAGGCAAATATTCAAATGTTCCTAGGACCTTAGTTCCACGGTATCTCAGATTAAAAGAAATTCAGATGTCTATCTGGACTAGGAAGTGGGTCTCTTCCCAAAAACCACTACAACCTTTGAGGTTAAGAGACTTTAATCAGAAAATGTATAGAAGAAGATAAAATTCTTTACTACAAAGATTATGTATATATATATAACACCAAAACCAGAACAGAACAGCAACACCATGACCAAAACTTTCAAACAAATCAAGTCCTAGCTCTGCCCCCTCGGTGCAGTTGTATTTACAGACAGCAGGAGGCCACGCCGCCCCTCGGGAGGCACTGGCTGCGGTGACTCACAGGCTCTGGCGAGCCAAAGACAGCGACCAGAGAGAGGCACTGGCTCCAAAACTCATGAGGGAATGGTGGCTACAGGGACAGGATGAAACCTTTCCCCTGGACGGTGCAAAGACCCTCTCCTACCGTCCTCTGTCCAAACAAACGCTGGGGGAGGCGGGGGTGGGGGGAAGAGAGCAACAACTCTTCTGCAGACGGTGTTGGCCCCTCAGGGAGTCTGCAGTGAATCCAGGAAACAGCAACTGCTCTCTCTGAAGAATGACACGTAGCACACGGCAAGTCAGAAAGACCCTCTCCCAGTGCTTCCACCAGCCCAGCACACAGAGGCAAGCGTCCATGCAGACCGAGGAGCCAAGTGTGGTCAGCGCCAGGAAAAACCTCTCTCCCTCCCCCGTCACCTCTCGCAGCCATCAAACTGGAATGCCAAGCTATCAGCCCCCCCTTTGTTAGCTGGTTCTGGGAGCAGGTAGTGGGGGGCTGGGCTTCAGCAAGCCATCTCATCCTGGCTTTTCAACTCCCAAACCGCTGAGTTCATAAGGGAGAGAAAAAAATTCCACGAAAGATTTTGAAACTGTAACGCATGTATATTCAAATTGTGCTGTCAAATGATTGAGAGGCGTTTTTCCTTTCATGACAGTCTGACTTTCTGAAGAAATTTGTTGTCAAGTACCAAACAGAAACTGTTCGGTTAGAGAAGAGGAAAATAGCTTGTAACATAATGGCATAGATCCTTCTTTTGTGGTATTGACACAGCACCAAGCCTGCCAGAGTTCGAGAAGAGTTTGGATGATACTCTCAGGCCCATGCTGTGACCTTTGGGGATGGTTCTGTGCAGGGAGAAGAGTTAAACTCCTTAATTCTTGTGGGTCCCTTCCAATTCAGCATATTCTGTGATTCTATTATGTCTCTGGTTTAAACACAGAGACAGCATCAGGTTTGTATTTGATTATGATACTATATCATGAAAATACATTGTGATGGCTTCAATTATGCGTGCAAAGTCAGTTCAGTATTTCAAATTCCATTACACCAAGGCAAACCCACTGTCGCCAGTGAAGATACAAGGATACAATCCAGAACAGAATCTAGCCTCAAATGTTAAAGCTGTTAAACAGAAGGAAAAGATAAAATTATTCCTGTAAAACATTTGGGTCCTTCCTCATATGGCCATTCTCCAATCTTATCTCAGCAAAAACACTCTTCACCCTGTTTAGAGAGGTAGTAATTAGTCCTTGTCAATTATATTCTCAATCACTGAACTATAAACAGCTGGTGGTGCATAACCATCATTGCAGTTTAAAATTATAGTACCCTTTCTTCTCCTTCTTTTTTTTTTTTAAATTTCCACATGTTCACTAAATTTTGTGCCATAAAAATATCTTTTCCTGCCTTTAAAACTGCTAAATAAAACTAGGAGAAATGATACAACGGTCTGAAATTATAATGATGGTTATGCATCACCAGCTGCTTGTAGCTCAGTGATTTAGCGTCTAATTGACAAGGGATAATTACCTCTCCCTGTATAAGGTGAATTGTCTTGTCAATCTCTCCATAGCACTCCTGCCTCTAAACATACATTACAAAATAAATTTGAGGAAATAATTTGATTTTAATACTTTTCAGTATTTAATTGTCCCAAATGTATAAAAATAAACAAGTTATTAATTTGTTTTCAAATAATATATTATTAATAGTAGCTAATGAGAATATTTATTGTGCCTAAAATGGAAGGAAAGAACTTTGCAGACAACATTAGTATAAATAAAATAGATAATAGGTCCTTTAATTAAAAGCACTTTTAGGTGCAGTGAATACAAAAGTGCATGATACAGTATAAGGTTCTTACAAATCTACAACACTAATTAATTATCATATCTAATGGATACATCCAACCGGAGAATTGTCCACCCCAAGAACCTCCCTCAGATCTGACTCTTGGTATGCCTCCCTGGAACTGAGCTGGAGGTCTCAAGACCCTCTACTTCCTCACCATCACATGCCCTCTTTGAAGCTTCTCCAAGATTTCTGGGCCTTCTGCTTTGACTACAATGATGTCGTATTATGTCCTTCTGTGTATGTGTCCCAAACAAGATGTCCTTGCTAAAATCTTTTTCCCTGAAAAAACATTAAACACAATTTTGAGAATTTTGAAAATTTAATAAAAGAGTGAGAAAGCAGGTTTAATAACTGTTAACTGCAATTTTAAAGTGTTATAAACTATATAGCTATATTAAAAATCTATATGCTACAAATCTTAAGAATCATTTAGACATTAAAAACTGTGGGCTATTACAAGTTAAGACATACATTTTAGTCTACATAGTTTATACTGATTTTACAACATAAAAAATAAGATCAATGTTAGTTATTTACATTATCTTTTAGCAAGCATGTTTTTCTGGACAAGACTGACATGAGAGTCATCTATAGAATACCTCATGCACAAAAAGGAACCTACTTAAAATAGAGTTTCTTTGAACTGGGAACTATCTAACAAACATGACTTGTTTCCTTGTACTGTCATATCACTGACCCTAAGAAAGCTGTGGAGGAGGTTGGAACCTAGTGGAGTGTCCAAACTGGGACATCTAAAATTTCACAAAGTGGCAAATGAAATCTTAAGCCATAAGATCATATCAAAGAATAGCAAAAAGTCTGAGTGTACCTTTAAAGACAAAGACACTGATTCTCTTATTGCTTCTACCAGTTTCAGTGAAGCAAAGTAAAAAGCCTCTCAGAAGGTAATTGGGCTCAAAGTCTGATTGAGGGTTTCATTATTTAAATAATGTGTTTTCATAGAACTGATAACTATAAGACAATGATAAATGTAACTCATTAATGTGATAAAAAATTGTCACTCCAGAAAGCTCACTCCATATTTATTAGCAACCTTTGCAAAAATACAGTATTCTGTGCTCATGCTCCAGCATCAGTGAGAGAATAAACTAGATCAGCTTCTCTGAAATTCTTATGCTCTTTCAGATTTTTGCTAGTTCTAAACAGGTTCATATCAACTAAGTTGCCTACTGATTTTGAAATCCAGGCTTTACAGAAACCGTTTTCTCTTACACAAAATACCTCCTTTAACAATAAAATGTCATGTAGGGATACCCTTGTTTGGTTTTGTTTGTTTGATTGATTTGAGTTGTTTGCTTTGTTTTGCTTATCTCCCACAGGGTTTTCCAATTTTAATACTAGTATGATTTTCCAGCAGCATTTCCCCCCTGTAAGGACCAATGAATTTTTACCTTAGTCCTTTCTTTTAAAATACTTTCCCATATCTGGAAAGTATCCTCAGCTGTGAACTGTCTCAAAAGTTTTGAAAGCTGGTCACTCATGCTAATTGATAAATGTCTGTGGAATATGGAAATATTTGTTTCATTAAGATTGTCTAATGAAGGAACCTGTTAAATGGGATACTGAGAAAAAGGTGGAAGTCATAAATATATATAGAGACACAAACTTAATCGATTATCATAGCAAAAGCAAAGACAAGAAAAAAGCCATACTATTTGGTTGGCAATCAAGAAACTGCGAGCAAACCTGGTCATTGCAATGGGCAAACCACATAAATATAGCAGCACATGGGTGCCATCTTTCCTTTTCTCTTGGAGTCTTCTATTGCCATGTGAAGCCTGGACTTCCATAGGACTCTTTGGTGGTAGCTATTTAATTTTCTTATTCTAATATCTTTCTTTACTCCTTTCTTTCTTTCCCTAATCTTTTTCTTTCTTTACTCTTCTTTTCTTTATCCTTCCTTAATCTCTTCTGAGTATCTTTAAACTGATGGGTTGTGTTTTACTAAGCTGGTGGATACTCTGTGGACCCTTCTGCCTTGGTTGTGTGTTAGCCCTGTGAACCTTTTGCAGAAATGCCTACTTTCTCACTAAGTTAAAAGACAATCTCTTGGGAAATTGTATATGCCTTTTCTTGAAGCAAACTCAAGGTATTAAAGAACTAAAAAGCTTTGCAAAAAATTCAGTGATGAATTATTTTAGAGCCTTAAATAAAAGTAATAGTCCCAGTAAAGCATGAAGCTCCAGGACTGGGGTGCATAGGGGTGTAGTGTGCATTCACCGGCAGACTCTTCATAATCTGTGAAATGAAAACATCTTCCTCAGAAAGACAATTCATCCCACCTTAATGTGGATGGCTAAACTAGGACAGATAAAAGTGTGCCTCTGTATAAAACAATTTAATAGGCTTTCACTGCAGAAAGCATAGAGGCTCAACCTAGCTCACCATTTTTTGAGATATATATTAAATTAATTGAATTTCAAAATGGTTTTAGTGTTACTCATGCTTAGCTAGACCTCTTCAAGTAATTCTCTGCTGATGAAAGAATTTGCCCAGACCAATGTAGAAATGTGCAAGAATTTATTTGTTGGAGTAACTCTTTAAACCACCATTCTCTATTCTCTCTTTCCATTAAAAAAAAAAAAACAAAAAACAAAAACAAACAAACAAACAAACAAAAACAAACAAACAAACAAAACCTACCCAAAGCAACCAAACAAAAAACTCCAACAACCAACCAAAAACACAAGGAAAAAAAAAAACAAAAAACAAAAAACAAAACAAAGCAAAAACCCCCAAAACGGTAGAGAGGGCTTTATTGCACTATTTTTTAACTGTGAAGATATCATACCAATTATTATTTTTAAATGTTCTGAAAATGAGGTCCATGAGTCTTTCTTTACTGTTTTGATACAGATTCTTAGCATCACTGGCTTTTCCATGTGTGCCAGCCTCTATACTGTGTTACTGTTTTTTTACAAAATTAGCTATTTCTCAATACTGATATATTTCTTCACAGTCTAATTGGCTGAGTGGCTCAACTAAGTGACAAAAATGTAAGGATTTGCATGGTAATGACACAATTACTTTTTAAAAGCTATGCAGTCTCTATATTTTGATCACTTTTTGATCACCTCTGAGCTTTGAATAGCCCATGTGCCCAGAATATATGTCACTAGCAAAGTTATGTTCACCTAAAACTCCTTTGCCTGAAATAAAAATGTCTCACTATATTCTTGAAATAGAAGATTAAAAAGTACTTTTTGGCTAGAAATTATCAGTAACCTAAAATCTTTTATATGATTCTTGCCTTATGCATTCTTTCCTGCTTATTCAACATTTTTTTTTCTCTCCTTATAAAGAAATAAAAAAAGTTCCAGAATAGTATCATATACTTTGGGTTTCACTGATTTCTATATGGATCTTTTCTGACTCTTGAAAGTCCTTTTTAAATTATTAAAACTTCAGTACCTCTGAAACACGGACTAAAGGCGCGTGAAAGGGTAGTTCCTTCCACCTAAGGAAGGTAGAAAAAGAAAAGCTGTGGTGTAATAAACATGCCCATGAATGCAGAAGCTCTGTTATCACAACTTTTCTCCTTCCCTATGGATGTTTAATTTTCTTAAAGCATCTGGTGAGAAGCTATTATTACCCAGATCATTAATACCCACATGTTTATTGCACTCTTTAAGGAGCTTCAAGGATTTTTCTGAAGAAGAGCTTCACAAAAGTCATGTTGGCTTTTCCCAAATACAAATCAAATTTTTTCATGTGTCCAGTAATCTTTACAAGCCTCTAGTTTCTTTACTGTACACCTCAGGCTTTTCTTGAGATTTGTATCCCAGTTGCCATCCTCTGTTTTTCAGACATAAATGGAATTTTAAGTGAGTAGTTCAAAACTGACTCCAGCCCAAGAGAATTCTTACTGTTTATTCAGTCTTTTGTTCTACAAAACTTTCACAAGAACTCTGATTTCAGACAGATTCTCAGTTAACTTAACCTCCACACTACTTTTCAAAAATGTGCTTGAGAACCTCAAAAGTTTTTTTACAATTAACAACTCAGAGAATTGGCTACAGTCTCCGTGATGGCTTACTCTTCTCTGAGTGTCCATGTGGGGTTCCGGAACATTATCTCACTGATATCAGGACTCCAGCAAAATGTTGGACATGGCTATTCAGATAATTTCCCTGACTTTACCAGTTTCCACTCTGTCTGCTGGCCAGAATTAGAAACGAATTGTTACAGGAATTAAACTAAGATATAAGTGGGGAAGGAAAGTATAAAAAAGATACAGCCACACTGAAACAAAGGCCACAAAGATGACTATGAAACTGGGGTATTGGTCATGAGGAGAGGCTGAAAGAGCTGGGACTGTTTAACCTGGAGAAAAGAAGGCTCAGGGAGGATTTATCGATTTGTATAAATATCTGAGGAAAGGGAAGAAGGAGAAGGGAGCCAGGTTCTTCTCAGTAGTCCCTATTGATGGAACAAGAGGCAATGGATGCAAATTAAAACACAGGGCAGTCTGTCTGAACATACAAAATAATGCTAGAATCAGGTTGCCCATAAAGATTGTTGGTTGTCCATCCTTGAAGAGATTCAAAACATGACTGGACACAGTGCTGGACAAACTGCTCTATGTGACCCAATTTAAGTAGGTAATTTGGACCAAATTACCTGAGCAATTCTGTGATTCTGTAAAAAGTTGTAGGGTTTGTTGGTTTTGTTTGTTAGTTTGTTTATGTTTCCTTGCTGGTGCAGACTTTAAATTTTACTGTGTAGATCTCCTCTTTCAAGTTAATAGAGTGCCTCTGATATCTTTGGCATGAGTAACAGAAGCAGTTTAACAGTAGCACAGCATTAAATTCGGGATGTTTGGCATGCTGAGTTATTTCCCTAGATGACTGTAAGCTGAAGGAAACCTAGCCGAACATTTGTGACTTTGGTATGTTCATCTATAACTAGTTAGTCCAAAATTATTACCACAGAGGCACAGTTTTACTAAATAGAAATGGAGATATAAACTAACGACAGTGTTGCAGTGGTCTGCAGCAAAGATTGTAGCACTAATAAATTAAACACTACCATTTTCTTATAGAATATCTGAAGTACTCATTTACATTTATATCAGCTCCATATCAACTACCTATGATTTTATTATTCTGGTTACTGTTATTGCAGTTTAACCTTGCACTTTGTTAGTCACTGGAAACAATCCTAGCAAACAGCCTGAGGAATTCTACCTTGGTACATTTTCAACAGGCACCATAATAAAATAAATATTATGGGAATTATGCTAAATTTCTTGTATCAACACCTACAGTTCATTAACTTATGTCAAGTAGCTTCCACTATCAGAGCCAAGTTTATCCCTGCTACTTTTTATTAAACATTGAAGGATAAAACCTCAAAACCTTGTTGTGTTTAGCACTTTCAGAAGTTAGCATATTCTCATTTGTCTGTCAGTTCTTTGACTTCCACAAACACAGTATACTAGAGAAAACACTGTTCTTCCTCCCAAGAAGCAGAAGTATGATGAGTCCTTATAGATGATGTATCTAAATTTTTCAGTCTGAGTCCATAATGGTTTTATCCCCCATTTTGAAGGATTTTATTATATTTATCCATTATTTAACCATAGTTATCCATATTTATCCATTATTCTCATAGCTAAAGGCAAGCTGACCTAAAATAAAACTGGTAAAATAAGAAAATGCTGTAATTTAAATGTATTTTAAAAAGACACCTTTCCATTTTTTCCTAAGTATTTCTGATGTTAAAATTACATTCACATATATACTTGAATAAATTAAGATTTCTTTTTTTTCTCTTTTAATGCATTTCAATAACAGTATTTTTTAATCCAGTTGTGTGACTCCAGATTAATTTTAAACTTGTCCTTAAGAGAATTAATAGTTAGTAAATTTCTTAATCTTTCACAGTGAAAATACTATTTCCAGTACTACACTGGAAACAATAAATGCCACTATTGTCAAGAACTGGATTCTGAAGGCAGAACTTTTTCTTCTAGAAGACTGGAAATATGACCACATAGTCTAGTTCACAGCATTCCTTATACAATTCTTTATACACTGTTTGCCAGCCCCTCCTGGCAGCTGCACTGGCTTTGGGGAGTCACTGCAGCCTTTGCGTCCCGAGGTGTGCCAGCGCTCCCTGCTGCCCGGGGTTATGCCTGAACCCAAGGGGGAGCAGTATTTAGCTGGGAGAAAGTTTCTGCTGTTGTGTTGTTGTTTGTTCCGTTCTGTTCTGTATATTTTTAGTAAATAACTGTTATTCCCTTTCTACATTTTTGCCTGAAAGCCTCTTAATTTTAAATTTATAATAATTTGGAGGGAGGGGGTCTTCTTTCTATTCCAGGAAGGTTCCCACCTTCCTTGGCAGACATTGTCTTCTAAACCAAGACAATTAATTACTAAAAATTTAGACAACAATTCGTTTTTCCAATATACCCTTCAGAAAAATCGTTTTATAAAACCTAATACATATAAAAATCTTTGACTTCTGTATTCAACTTTTAATTCGATATTTAAAAAAAAAATAAAATGAAAAAGAAAAACAAAAAAAAAGCATTTTTGAGTCTACTGAAAAGGAGTTAAAAATATTTACAATATTCAGTCTTTGAAGTTGTTGCCAAGATTTTACTTTTGATATTCCCAAAGAAATTAAAAATTGTAATTTTATTTTCACCATCTGATAGTCAGGAAAAATGTCTTGCTGCTGAAAAATTCATTTTCAGATGTTTCAACAGGAACACACTTCACTGCCTTTAGGAGATGGGGTCAATGATTTGTAACATTTTTTACCCAATCTCCAAAATAAGGTGATGTGTCATCAGAAGTGCATTTTAATCTCTGATACAGACTATAAAATGTTTTTAAATTAGGTAGAAGAAAATCACTAACTAATTCACTACTAACCACAACATTAGTTTCTGTAAGTGTTATCATAAATAAATGTCATATCATTTATTTTTGGAATGTTTTAACTTTTGGCAACAATTTTGACTTCTATCTTGAAAAGTCAGGCAGACAAGCTCTCCTAAGACTATAATAAGAGACTTTGAAACATTTTGGAATTTCCGTGTTTTCAGGTATTAGAGGCATAGAGAAAAATATGCCCATTTTCAAGTCAGACTTAATTGTCTACAGTTGAAAGAAGACATAATAAACTGTTAGTGACACACAAAGCTTTACTGCTACCAGGAGGTTTCACTTCACCTAAGACTGAGTTCTAGAAAGCAATATTATTTGATTTGCTTTTATAATCAGATGATCTGTGTGAATGACTATGGATAATGCAGTGAGAGTAATTTGTTGCTTCCACTGCTGTCTGGCTTTTCTTTTCCATGCCTTCACATTTCTTATCTACAAAAATCTATTTCAAGCCTCATATTCCTAGACCCCATGTTAAAATAATCTTATTTTGTTTCACCCTAGCTACGTGCTGTCTTACAGATGACAGTCTATCATGATCAATTAGAAATTTCTTCATTGGTGTCTTTACTGATCCATCTGAAACCATATGTCTGCTCAGTTTTTACTGGCTTTCTGCTGATTTGCCAGGAATGTTTCACAATCATCACATCTATTTTCAGAGTAAAGATGTAATCAATATAATCATACTAACAAAATAAAAATACACTCATATTAACATAATAACTTGTTAAATTCAATGTTAAATAGATATCACTTTGTCTGTACTCCTTGCTTTTGTGTTGATGTCTGGGCCTCCAAGTGTCATGCTGTAAGATAAAGTAACTTTCAGGCACTAGTTTGACTACATGCAGTAGTACATTCATCAGTTTTTACAGACTGACTGACCTCTTTACTTTCCAAACTTGCCTTTTGGCACTGCAGGGTTGCTGTAGTTATTTCAGTACAATGTTTGTTAAAAAAGAAACAAAAAAACAAAAAAACAAAAAACCAAACAACAAAAGCCAAAAAACAAACCCCAACATACTATTGGCTTAAAGCTGCTACATATGTTATTGCTGTCTGACACCGGGCCTGGTGCACAAATCAGTCTCGAGAAATAAAACATCTGTGAGTGAGGATAGATGAGAGTTAGTAATTCAAAATTTCCCCTTGAGAATGAATGCCCTTACATCTTTTTTACTGATTTCCAACTCTTTTTCTCACTGACTAGACTTCTCAGTTTTCAAGCAAGAAGTCTCATTGTAGGATTCAAGATAACTTTTGATAGTCTCAATTCTCACCTCAGGTCTTCTCTGAAACTCACACTTAGTTCTCCTCTAAACTTTAAAGGCCCATTTCCACCAGACAGCTATTAAATCTTTTCAAAATGCTACAAAAAATAAAACACAGCCAAGTTCCTGAGGACCACACATATATTTACGAAGTGTTAAGTCTGAATACAAATTTTCTGTTACCTTTAATAAGGTTTCCTTGGAGAAATTCAAAACACTGATGACCACCTAGTTTCAAAACACTTCCCTATAATAGTACTCAGAAGTCCTTTGAAGTAAAACTTATTAGTTACAATATATGGCAATCATGTATTCTGTGTACTCCCTGATGTTTAGTTTCTCTGTGTGTTTAACACTCACTCATCCAGCTTGCAAATACAAATACTATAAGTTTTGGATGATTTCCTGGTTTCCCATAGCAAGTTTTGAACATTCTAAATGTTTATTTCAACTTACTCTGTTCTCAAGACAACCTTAAACCTTGTGGTTAATTTCTAGGGATGCGATTTTTGCATGTATTTCTCTCATTTAGAAAGCTGACTTATACTAGGGGTTTTTTTCCCTGTCATTCTGGGAACCTTAACTGCCCATTCATACCTCTACATCATCTTCTCCATTTTGGTAAAATTATTTATCCCATAGTGAACCAGAGTGATGAGCTGACTTGAATTGAACACAACCCTTGTTTTTTTATGTAGAATCAGAAAAAACAAAATTTGCTCTTCAAAAAACTATCAGAGTCAAAGGTTAGGTGTGTTCAGCAAGATTTCATCCCCTAAAAATAATCTTTGTGTTCATGCCATGAGCTTCAACCTTTCCCTTACTCCTGTGACACACAGATGAAATATGGAATGTTCCTTAAAACAGGAGGAGTGAGAAGGAAAATGCTGTCCTATAAAGGCAAATATCACTAGTATTCATTTGAGCATAAACTCTAGTACTATTTTGACTTTAATTTCTATATAGAAAATGATGAATTTTGTATTTAAAATCATATATGATTTGTATTTAACTTCAAGTAGTCTACACTGGATGAAAATTAGTACTGTGACAGAAAACTGATTAATTTTTAAGCTTTAACCTAATAACTATAAAGGAAATAAACACATTTCCTTTATGTTTAAGTAAGATCAAGTAATTTTATTAGTCTTTTTGTGCCTTAATTATGTGTACAACAGAATCAAGAAGACATTCCTCATGTACAAAAAAAAATTCCATTTTCCATGATTTTTCTCTTTACTAAATAAAAATTAAATTCATTCTCCAAACACTTCAAAATATAATTCTGCTCAGTTCATTTAAACAAAGAGCTTTATTGAAGGAACTATATTGAGAATTTCACTTGCACTGGGAACAGGATTTTAGAGGTAAGGTCTAGCTATTTTGACAACCCTATTACTGTAAGATGTGTTTGAATGTAAAAAGAACCTAAATAGATTCACAGCCAGGTAAGGAAGAGAATCAAAGGCATGGAATTACTCCCGCAAAGAGTATGACCATACAGGGTATCTTTCTTGAAAATGAACAAGAGGGATACTTTTTGTGCAAATGTGATAGAAAATATTTTTATTATGTGCTAGTGAAAATATGAAAGATATGGCAGAAGTGTATGAAATAATGGATGACATGAAGAGAGTGGTTTGGGAATGTTTGCTCATCCTTGTCATGTGAGACTTATCAGGCACCAGACAAAGTAAGAATCAAGATTCAAAAAGAGTCAAAGAGAGACAGTGATTATATCAAGTAACTGTGGAGTTCCTTGACTGAAGAAGGTTTAGTGGACGGTAAAATATACCAGGAGATACAGTGAAACAGGATGACTTCACAGAAATCTGCGTATTGTTAGTATGTGAAATCCTTAACATCAATAGGTGTCTTCTATCGGCCACTTTTGGTGGAAAGATGCATTAAAAATATACTTTTGTTTTGATTTATGTTTATCAAATCAATGGTCTTATGACTTCTACTGTAAGACATTCTGTTATAATAAGTTCTGCAGACAAAATCAAACTCTCACCTGTTATTATTCAGTTTCCTTTAAATCATGTCACATTGGATCTTCTCCCGTAAACATCATAGCAAGTCCTCCTTAGCTGTAATTTGGAGTTATTATTTAAAAGATCTCTGCTCATATTTGCAATGAAATTCTAAGTTTTGGAATAATTGCCATTATATACTGGCCCATCATCTCATATTTGCCCCTGGAAACCATTTTTCTTCCTCCCATACCAGGTGCAGAGCAGTTGTCACAGGTCTTATTTGTTTTCAACATGATGAACAAGTTAAGTAGTTTTAGCCTCATTTTTTCACATCCTCCTTAAGCTGTTTGGAATGAATAGAAGAGCTCAACTGTCAGCAAAATAGAAATTATTTGGAAAATTTTAGAGTGTTCTCATCAACTTGTACCATGACTCTCAACTGACCCTGTGTCATCTCACTAACTTTCCTCAGATATAGACAAACACTGTATGTCTTCATAACCTTTAGAGAAAAATTACCTGTCAAGAGATGCTCTTACCTTTCATGCCTGCAAAGGAATATTTCACTTTAAACATTTACTTCATTTTTCAAGAAGTTTTAAAGAGAGGAAACTGTAGTTTTGAGATTATTAGTGTTATTTTTTGATACCTAATACTCCTCCAGAGACACACTATTGTGAAAGTTTTTCCTTTAGCACACTACTATCATATAAAAAAGCCTGCATCCTGCCTGTGTATTATTATAATGTGGTGGTTATTGAAGCTGCTTTAGTGTTTCAGATCCAAGGGGGATTTTGTGACCTGGAGTTATTAGATTGTATTGCGTTTATAAAAAATGATGCAGTGTAATTTTAGATGAAAGCAGCAAATAATCTATTACTGATGTTTCCAAAAGGCAGTAACAATGTGAAAAAAGATACTGTATCATCTATCCATGCTCTTCATCATTCGTACAATAATTATATACAAAAGTTTACTGTTCTAAATCATTCCATGCTTTTAATCTTGTAGTGCAGGGGGTCACACTGGAAAACCTTCTCAGATCTACAGAATTAGTATTTTACTATTCATTACCTGGATAGCTTAGAGCACCAGAATAATAATATGTACTATTCTAGGCTAAATTTTATAGACACTCAATGTGACAAACATGAAAAGAGGAATCAGAACTGACAGTAATGAACACCAGAGCAAACAGCTGCAGCTGCTAAGTAGCAAGCAGCCAAATATAACAAATTTATGTTCCATATGCCACAAAACTCTTTCAAGAAGATTTGGGAGCTTAGTATTGTCCCACTAAATTCAGTTCCAAAGAAGTCAGACCTTCATGGTGAATGCTTAATTGCTCTCACAGGGAATGCATGGAATTGGTCAGATTTGCTACAGATGAGGACCTTTTAGAAAGCAAGAAAAAAAATCAGAAGTTTTGCACTGTACTGAGCGACTGCAGACTTCATGTGGTGCTAATTCTATGTCTGTTGCTGGATGAGCCATTTTTTGAAGTATTAATGGTTGCATGAAGGACTCGAAGGAGAAAATTAGCAAGTGAAATCTTGCCCTAGATATTTATAATGCCTAGCTGGCATTACTGAACTGGAATCATAGAATCATAAATTCATCAAATTTGGAAGAGACCTTGAAGTTCACCCAGTCCAAGCATTAACCCAGCACTACCACTCCAACTCCTAAACCACTAAGCCACATCACCCAGCACTAGATCCAGACACATCCTAAACACCTCCAAGGAAGAGTGACCTCCCTGGGCGGCCTTTTCCAGTGTCTGACTGCTGTAACAGTGCAAAAAATTTCTCATATCAAATCTCAATCTTCGCAGTCTCAGTTTAAGGCCATTTTCTCTTGTCCTCTCACTGCAGGCACAGCAGAAGAGACCAACCCCCAAAACCCTACAACCTCCTTTCAGGTAGTTGTAGAGAGCGGTGAGGTCCCCCTTGAGCCTCCTTTTCTCCAGACTATGTAAGTACAGTTCACTTAGCTGTTCTTCATAAGACAGGTTTTCTAGTCCCTTCATGAGCCTCACTGCCCTTCTCTGGACATGCTCCAGCAACTCAATGTCCTTTTAAAGTGAGATGCCCAAAACTGAATACAATGCTTGAATACAATGTCTCACCAATGCCAAGTACAGGGGGAAAACATTTTTAAAAATCTTGTTGGAAACTTGAGCTACAGTTCTCTTTCATCAGAGAGAAAAATTAGAATTTGCCTGAACATGGTGACAGTTGTAAATTATATTTAAAAAATAGACAGCAAAACATTACTATAAATTAGTACTATAGTTGCTAGTGGGTATTGGAGAGAATTGAAAACTGCATTGCCTTTGATAACTACGAGAAATGAATACAGCTTTCCTCTTAAAGAAATTGGCTTACCAGTTTCAGTGAGCAGTGTTTCAATTTTGTATCCATTTTAAATTGACTGTAACGTCCAAATGTGTCTGATTCTGTCAGAACAAACCCCAATCGAAAGCTAATCCTGAATTACATTCTATTTTCATTCCTGTGGCTATACTAGTCAATGAAACAGAATGGGACATGCATCTGTGTGGTGACCTATGTACATTTATTCTCTGAAATTGTTAGCACCTGTTTTCTTTTGTATTGGGCCAGCTAACTTTTCTGGGCATTATCCAGGCACGGCTCAGGAGGAAACATGGGCCAGGGACCAACTCCAACTGTGTCTGTGGATACAGACTCCCTGTTTGCACAATGAGAGTGTTCAGCTGTGTGCACACAAGCCATGCCATGCCACTTCATCTCAAGGCAAGAGAATGGCCCTTGAATGTTTGATTTTAATAATATAGACATAGTATATATGAAAAAAAACCAAAACCCAACATTTTTACCACATGAATTTCCACCATCAAGATGAAAGTGCAGGCTGGGTAGCTTATTAATGTTGAATATGATTTGAAGATAATTTTCAAGGTAATTTTGTTTTTTCAATCCTGACCTAACCAGAAGCTCTGTAGTAAAAGTATTTGCTCTTTCATGTACCTGCATCTCAGTGTTACTTGAGACTTTCATTTTGCACTTCAACATTTCTTCTAGACTGTCTTCTTTAGTATTCCCTCCCCAGTCGTCTATTCCCTTGTCTATTCATTGTTGGAACATTAGGTTCTCCAGCAAGTCAGCAGAATTTTCAGGAACCTGCAGCTGTATACCATGCCTGGATATTCAGTATAATCATTACAAGAATTAACACATGAACTAAGCTTTTTTTTTTTTTTTTTTTTTTTTTCCCCACTCCATATCTGTGTGTGTCTGCCATGTGATCCATACTGAATGAAAATGTTTTGTTCTGCCATATATAGCCCCTATACACTTGTGCCTTTGGTATTTGATACTTTTTTCACTGTTGATACACAGAAGAAAAATGAAAATAATAAATGGTTTTTACACTTCTGAGGCATAAATGGTGACACGAACCATGTTGTGCCATGGTAGTTTTTATAAGTCCTGAGGCAGGGGCTAGTCTCAAGTGCTGGTCTTCCCCAACAGATATATGGAAAGCATAAAAGTACTTTTACAAGCCTGTCATTCCCCAGTATACAGACTTAGCAAGCAAATGCCTGAGAGTCATGCAATCTGGGATATAAGACAAGGCATTTATGGTGCCATCTTCCGAAATTAGTTCTAGTGGGGTTCTCTTCATTTTCTGGTGCTCTTTGGAGAATGCCTACCCATGTGTGAACTGTTTCACAGTGGTATTATAAAGCAATACAGAAATATGAAAATCCAACACTAAATTATCAAAATTGAAAAACTTCTAAATACCTTAGAATGTTAAAAGCAATTGAACTTTAATATGTCCAGCTGTCATGAAAATCAACAAAAAAATCCCAGTAAATATAATTTTCCTTTGAAAAGATATACCCTTGTGAATTAAAGAGAAACTGAAATTCAGTTTAACAGACCCCCATCTATATTTCCATTTATTGACAGTAAAAGAGTTTTTTTGAGGTTTTTTTGGCTTTTTTTGCCATGCTGTCTGCAAAGATCTCCGTGCTCTTATAAGATCAGGCAAACTTATTCCCTATAGTCACAACAAAGTGAAATTTTGTAAGTAACGCTGAGCTCTAGTTGACAGTGAACCTACGGTGATGGCATTCTAGCTCCATTATCTTGTCATGTCTCATTCAGTAAGAAAATATTCATGCCATATTTCTTTCGAGCTATTTTTAAACACATTTCTTCACTATTCTTTTACATTCTTTAGAGAGAAAGAGAAAAAAACCCAAACCAATGTTTAATCTTAATGTTATTTCCTTGGCATTTGAACTTGCTCTCATCCCAAGTATTTTAGCAGACACCGAAGTGATGATGCTGCTTCTTCCATGCTCACTAGTTGAATTCCCCTCAGCACCACAATTGTATTTGTTGTTATATTTTAAAAAATGTTTAAATTAGCTTGTCATCACTACTATTTTTGCAGTTCAACCTGAATGATCAGTTTTCATAGTGACTATGACAATATCTAAATCTAAAAGCTTGTACATTTTGTTCTTATCTATTAGCTGGATTAAATTTAGGAAATTTATCTTCCCAGTGTGAAGTAAGAACCATCTCTATAGTACTTGAACACTGCTTGCAATAAAAGCTTTTTTTTTCAACTGAATGAGCATAAATGACAAACTAGCATGCATGATCATTTCAAATAGTACAAAAAAAAAAAAAAAAGTAATGTGGCCAGTGACTGGAGAACATATCTGCAATTTAGGAAACTCAGACATCACTTCTGCAGTGGCCCAAGTGAATAGCAGTCCAGTAAGCTTGAAAAGTTCACCTTAACCTTTATTCATTGCTGCATTCTTATCTTCAAAAGAAAAATGATACTTCACAAAATAATACTGAAAAATACCTTGTATTAACATATGAAACATATGACTCTCTTCATAGTTAGTTTTATGTGCACAGTAAAAGAGAGATGAATCAGCAAGTTAGCCCTTCCGGGTCTTCCGAGGGCAAATCTCATGTGTCCTTTTCACTAACTATTCCTTTTTCAAGTAATTTAACAGACTCAAAGCATGTGACTTAGACATTATTATTGAAAAGAGGTACATGAGGTCTAAGATCTCTTCCAGGTGAGTAAAGTTCAAGGTGTTTGTGAGGTACTTAGTGTTTGGTCTCTCTCCTATGCAGCATCAGGATTTATATTGCGTTCCAGGAAAGCAAACGTTTAAAGAAATCCTCCAGGGTCATCAGCTCTGGTCCTTTGCTGCCAGAGAAAATTGCCCTTTTCATAGGATGATGAAGCTCTATATAAATGTTACTTAAGAGTTTTATATGGTTTTATTGGTTTTACTTTATTTTAAATCTTATGGTTTCTGGCAGGGTTCATTGCTTTCAAACATATGATTAAAACCTTTTAATTTCTACCTTCCATTTAATTTTATAATTATTCCTCTTTAGTCTCCTCACTAATTTTTCTTCCTAATATGGAGACCACTCTTCCTTCCCTCATTTCACTTGCTTCTTTTGTGGTTTCAAAATACATAAAATGTGAATATTGTTTTGTTCTTTCATAATTTTGTTTCATGTTTTATCTTGTCCTACTTAGTCCATTCTAAAAGTGACTGGTTTCTATAATCATATTAACCATTTCATTGAATCACAATGTTATTTTATGTAAAACAGTTATAATGACCATGCTTTGTTGTCAGATGTTTAAATATCCTCATAGTTCTATTATTTTACCTTTACTGACCAAAAAGTGACTTCTTTGTTAAAAGAAATTTAATACATAGTCAATGTTTTTTGATTCTGTTTTCTTTTTTTTTAAAGACAAATTTGCATTTTTTATAAGTTATTTTAATTTTAAATTGTTTTTACTGATTCAGGTTAAAGGATTTTATGAGTTTATCCAAGTAACAAGCTGGAAGTATTGGCAGCATCCATCTTTAGCTCATCATCTAAAGAAATAATAGTTTCAAATTCTGCATTAGTCATTGCCTAAAAATATTGCTTTAATTACGCATTTGTCAGAATTTGGGAAAACTCAAAAATATTATGCAAGAAATGTTATTCTAATAAGAAACGTTATTGCATGAAGTTGAATAACATGAGAAGTTTGACTCATTTCAGTAATATATATATGTATATATATCAATTCTTATATTTTAGAAAACAAT
Organism: Margarornis squamiger; assembly: GCA_035222235.1. NCBI lineage: Eukaryota > Metazoa > Chordata > Aves > Passeriformes > Furnariidae > Margarornis > Margarornis squamiger. The sequence goes on from JAWWTY010000106.1 coordinate 94,530,863, forward strand.
ATTTGCAACAGGAAAAAAATACATCTTCCCTCTGGTTAGATTTTTTGCTAAAAGTGTTTACCAGTGTTGATGAACATCTTGGTCCAATGATCAGAACAAAGGTCTAACCAAGCATAAGAGACAGTGGGTTAGAACAAGATATGTAGAAGCAAAAAAACCCAAAAAACAAACCAACTTGCAATATTTAGCTGAATTAGTAAATTGCAAGGAATGTGAAATATCTTGCTGCTGGTTTTGCAATGATTTGTCTTATGTTGCCACAAATCAGGCATGTAAGTGAAAATGTCCCATGACGTGATAAGGGGTACATTTTATACGCAATACAAAGCCCTAAGGGATTATATCTTCAGCTTTCAAATTTAAAACAAATGGAGAACAAAGATGCAGATTTTGTCCCAACAATGATAAATTACAAAGTAAGAATGTTTCTCATGTCAAAGTTATAAGAAGGCTGAATGGATAATGATGGCAGATAATGGATGCAGTACCCATGCAGATTAATTTGAATGTAAATTTAATTTCATACACAATTCAGAAGTGAAGTTTTCCTAAACTATATCACTCATCTGTCAAAGAAGACAGTCTTTAAGGAGTCACTTTTATAGGTTTGAAATGCAATATTAAGATCAATGAGTAGGTTTCCTCTGTCTAACATTCCTCACTCTATTATCCACAAAAACAATAGAGCCTTTTTGGGCTTATTTGCAACAGAATTATGAGTTAATATCGATATCATAAGCCATAAAAATTGCTTTTCTGAATGTGTTTTCTTTTAACTTTGGAAATTTTTTGCATTCCCAACTGGAATGATTTGACATATAAAATAGAGGAAAAAAAGAGAGAGATCATTTCCAGTTAAGTTTTAGAACAAGTGTCAGTTAATGTTTAGATCCCAAATAATTAAAAAAAATGCCTCTGGCAGAAATCCGTTAGTCCATGGCTAAAATAATATCTCTTTGAATAGCTACAAGAGTAGATAATCGTCTCAAATTTTGCTAGGGAATTTCTGACATTTATGGCTTAGAATGTTGGGGCAGAATCCCCAACACTTTCACCTAGAAGTAGAAAAATTGAAGTAGTTTGTGTTTTCTGTTTGCTGGGTTTTTTGGTTTGTTTTTATCAACAAAATGTTGTCCTGCATAGGGGAAACTGGAAAAAAAAAATTATTTCTAAAGAAGCAAGAACAACAGAAATAGTGTGGCCAGTAAATTCAGAGCAGTGACAGTGCCCCTGTACTCAACACTGGTGAGGCTGCACCTCAAGTGCTGTGTTCAGTTCTGGGCCCCTCACTATAAAAAGAACATTGAGGTGCTGGAGCATGTCCAGAGAAGGGCAACAAAGCTGGTGAAGGCTCTGGACCACAAATCTGATGAGGAGCAACTGAGGGAGCTGGGGTTTTTCAGTACGGAGAATAGAAGGCTCAGGGGAGACCTTATTGCTCTATCTGAAAGACAGTTGTAGCATTAGTGGAGTCAGCCTTTTCTCCCAGGTAACTAATGACAGGACAAAAAGTTATAGTCTCATGCTGTGCAAAGGAGGTTCAGGTTGGACAGCAGGAAGAATTCCTTCACTGAAATGTGGCTAAACATTGGAACAGACTGTCCAGGAATGTTGTGGAGTCACCATCCCAGGAAGTGTTGAAGAAATTACTGGATGTGGCACTTAGTACAAAGTTTTAGTTAACATGGTGGTACTCTGTCAAATGTTAGACTTGATGATCTGGAACATCTTTTTTAATCTTAATGATCCTATCCTATGATCCTATGAAAACTAAAATATTTAGAAAGCTCAAAATTTCAGGATCTTACTAAAAAAAAGATCAAAATATCAGGTTGCTTAAATTTTGTTTTACTTTGTCTTACTTTGTTTGTTTTTTTAAAAAGTACACTTTTTCACATACTGCAACAGAGCTCTTCAGCCACACAAAGTAGTGAAAGGCATAAAAGAGTCCTAGATGACACATGCAGGTAGTAACATCATTCTGCTCTTTCAGTCAGCTGAGCCTGAATCACTTCTTCAAATTGCCTTGTGCATTCACTGTGACATGCTATTACTATTTTTTTCTATCTGGATGGTGTTTCAGGGAGATAGCCGTGTTTAAACCTCAGCCTTAGCTAATCATTGAAGACATCAAGCAGCTGCATACTCAATGTCAACTGAAATAGAGCCACAGAGTCAAGTGCCATTAGTGAACATCTGGCACTAAAGGCAAGCTATTTTAGTATCTCTGCTAGTGAACATACAGGCACATCAAACTTTTTCTCCCTTCATACCATACTATCATGGCAACTCTATCTATAATTTCTACTCTGAATATTTCATTTCTCACAGTTACCTACTGCTAGATACCATATGGGTAATTATTAGCAGATTGCTTTTCTTTACTGAGAGCACAATATTATTCTTCCCTGTTAGACTGCTTTTCATTTATTCCTTTAGTCATTTTAATTTTTTAGGGGGGAAGGAGAAAGGAGGAAGAAGAGATTATTTTTTTCTGATTGCTTTTTCTTTAATTTAGATGGTTCTCTTGACCACTAGACACCAGGTTTGTCACTGTGAATATCAGTCTTCTGTATCATACTGTTAAGCAATGCATTTATTTGAGTCCAAATCTTTTCAAGTTTCCATAGTAACTGCTGCTTAGTACAGATCCTTGTAAACTGATTAAACAACGCCACTGAAGCTCTGAAAAAATCATACAACTGGATCCTGGTTTATTATTAAAAATATATACATATAAATGTATGTACATATAAATATACCTGCATATTAATATGATGCAGTATATTAAAAATATTAACTGTATGCAGATCACTATGTGTGATACATATGCTGAATATTAGAACTGAAAAAAAAAGACTAAAAGTGCAAACTATACAAAAATATTCATTAGAAACCCCTGTCCAAATGGAGACACAAGTTCAAGAGAAGCTGAATCATTTTCTCCTAGAGGTTCAATGGCTGTGCTGTCAATTGCCTCTGAGTCTGCTGGTATACCTAATACTTAGTGGCAAAAGAGTACCAGATGCCCACATGTAACTGTAAGAAAGCAAGTGTGCACTTTATCCAACATATATGAAATAAATTGGCTAATGTCAGTTCAATTATTTGTGCTGCCACCAGGAAATATGTTGTATTGGATTCCCCTGCTGATTGCCTTAAAACATAGATGTTGTAAAAGGGGAATTGAGATCAAATTACTCTCTTGACCTGGTCAAAGGTGAGATGTAAAACAGAAAACATCATTAAAACAATGCATCAACCCTTAATGCACTCACTCGTGCAATATTTTGTGTAGTTCGGTTCTCACTGTGGAAAAGGGAAAGAGGAGTGAAACATGGATTCTAAGAATGTCAGAAATGTCAGAAAGATGTTGCAGATTTAGTTATTCAGCCTACCCTGAAAATTATGTAAGTGAGGGGAAAAATGACAGTTGTCTATAAAATCAATGGGGCATCCAGTGAAATGAGCAGGAAGCAAGTTTAAAACTAAGTAACAAATTCTCCCCTTCTGCTCCATCTAAAGAGTGAAACTCATTGTTTCAGAAACCTAAAGAAACTAATACTAGATATGGATTCAAGAAGGATTAAATAAATTAATGGAGGATTTATTGCACCGTTTGATTGCAGAATCATTTTGGTTGGAAAAGACCTCCAAGATCATTGAGTCCAATCACTAGCCCAGCACTGCCAGGTTCACCACTAAACCATGTTCCTAAGTGACATATCTACGTGTCTTTTATGTACCTCCAGGGTACCTCAGCTACTTCCTTATGCAGCCTGTTCAAATGCTTGCTAACCCTTTCAGTGAAAAAAATTTTCCTAATATCCAATTTTGACCTCCCCTGGCACACCTGAGGTGGCTTCTCCTCTCCAATCATTTGTTACCTGGGAAAGGAATCTAACTACCACATTGCTACAACCTCCTTTCAGTTAGTTGTAGAGAGGAATAAGGTCTCCTTTTCTTCAGGCTAAAAAAAATGAGCTTCCTCCATCACTTCTCATCAGATTCATGCTCCAGACCCTTCACCAGCCTCATTATTATTATTTGAACATGCCTCAGTGCCTCAGAGTCTTTCTTGAAGTGAGGGGCTCAAAACTGGGCACAAGATTCCAGGTGTGGCCTTACCAGTGCAGGGGGACAATCAGTGCCCTAGTCGTGCTGTTTCTCTTACAAGCCAGGATGCCATTGGCCTTCTTGGCCACCTGGGCACACTCTTGGCTCCTGTTCAGTGGCTGTCAACGAGCATTCCCAGGTCCTTTTCTGCCAGGCAGCTTTTCATCCAGTCTTCCCCCAGCCTGTAGCACTGCTGGGGGTGTTTTGACCCAACACTTGTGGAGGACTCAGCACTTGCTTGTTAAACCTCATTCCACTGGCCTCAGCCCAACAATCAAGCCTGTCCAGATCCCTCTGCAGAGCCTTCCTACTCTCCACAAGATCATCACTCATGCCCAATTTGGTGTCACCTGCAAACTGACATGTGGTCCCCTCACCCAGATCATTGATAAAGATATTAAACAGGACTGACTCCAGTAGTGAGTTCTGGGGAACAGCAGTTGTGACCAGCTACCAGGAGCTTTTAACTTCATTCACCAACACTCTATGGTTTGGCAAACCAGACAGATTTTACTCAGAGAAGTCCATCCAAGTCCTGAGCAACCAGTTTCTTCAGAACCCTGTGGGATACTGTGTCAAAGTTCTTGTAAAAGATAGAAAGCATTCACTGATACCACGGTCTAGGTGCAATCTCTTATTCTCCCAAAACCACTGAGGAAGAAAAGCTCTTTGTATCCTATTTTTATATTCTTTCCTACACTTTGTTTACTGAAGTAGTTGTTGAGACACCATAATTCTTAAGATGAGTAGATGTTTAACTTGAACCAGTAAGGACACTTCCTGGTTTTTGTGTAACTAAACTCATGCTAAATATGATTTCCTGTGAACTACAATTTTCATTATTAATTTCCCCAGATCTGTCAGTCACATTGATCTTTCAGATTGGTACAATACATGCGAGGAATCTAACCAGGATTTCTTGGGCTGGACACAGAAACTGACAGTGAACATGCAATGTCATAAATGGCTTAACAGATCACATTTCCCATTTTTGTCTTCTGTGGAAAACCATTGAATCAGAATTCAAACAATTTCACACTTGACAGAAAATATGTTTATTTACAACACCAAACTGAGCAAAGTAATAGATATACCATTTAGAAGAAGATCACAGTATCGTCAAAACCCATCAGATCGTGCTACCAGCAGTATAATCAGATCAGTAATGTACTGAACTTGCTGAAGCGTTAATCTTTGCATACTTTTTTTCCATTTAGAATGCATGGCAATGTGCTGCCTGCATCTTTTATTTTTTAGATAGTTAACTACATTTTGAAAATTATGACCAAGTACAATTAATCATAACTATTTACTCAACTTATAATTATTAGAAAATTGAAAGATGAGCATATCCGAACATGTTTTCTTGCCATGTTGTGCGACCGCTGAGTGGAGCACTCCCCACTCCCTTCCCCCCCACTCCACTTGGCCCCAGATATCCAAGGAAGGACCACACACGTGGGCAGCAGGGCAGGAAGCAGAGAGGATTTATTCCCAGGGTCATGGGTATTTATAGGGGCTCACAGGGGGAAGTGATGTCACATCACCGGATATCAGGTTTCACAGCAAGTAGGAAAGGGTTAACAACAGACAGGGGACAGGGGACACTTCCTCACCAAACCAGTTTGGGCAGTCCCTTGCATACTAATGAGAGCTTTTACCAATATTCCCTGAGGGCAGACAAAGACAGACAGGCAAACTTCATTTTACAAGGGAATAAACCCATGCCTTTAAAACATTACGGTGAACTGTCTTCATCTTCTCAGGCTTATTGCTATAATGTTGGAAAAATGAGGGAACTAAGAGCAGAAAAATGGGGAGTTTGAGGAGTTTACCAAAAAAAAAAAAAAAAAAAAAAAGATCCTATTTTTAAAACCTGTAGAAATTAACAAATTCCAACACCTGCTAATGAAATTTGGTGTTACTGCACCTAAGAAAGGATTTCAAATAGAATCCTTAACAAAATCTTGCCAGTTCTTTAACTTTAGATAAAGCATTTCACATTAAAGGACACTCTGAAACAAGTTAGGCTTGGTGTATCAAGTTTTTGAGAAGTTTGGGAGTTTTTTTGAGTTAAATTGAATTTCTGAAGAGCTTAAAAGATAGATGGTTAAATCAAGACTCAGGTTTTAAAAGTTTCACTTTTTGAAACCTGAAATGATCCAATTTCTGTAGTTCTCTTATCTTTCATCATTTAAATTCCTCAGGAATCTGAAATGTTGTGTTTGTACCTGCAGCATTTCAAGCCATGATACAGTGATACATGTGACTTCCAAAAAAACCAAAAAAAACAACCTTGCAGAGTCCCATTCACCTGCCTTCTATAAGGATTAATCACTTGTTTCTGCAGTCTGCTGCACTGTTATATGTGGAAATAAGATCAGTTCACTGAGGTGATTTCCAGTGTGGTTTCAGTATCATGTTGACACCAAGAAAGTAGTGTGTTGCTTTACGTGTGTGAATGTCTGCTCATGATCAGGCAGTTTTCCATTGAATTCTCCAGAACATCTGAGTTATTCAGCCTGTAAAATATGTGGATGCATAGATTTTGAAGACCAAACTACTCAGCAGAAGTTAGTGACTAAAGCTGAATGGATTGACTCTGTCAATCTCTATGCTAATGGCCAGAGGAAAGACTGGATTGCATAATGGATTCTCACCCCACGCCAAAAACTGGACATGTATTTTGCGTAAAACCCTATGCACACAAATTTATAATCAGGCTGTGAAGCAAATATTGGATGGTCTTGTCCCCATCTTTCAGAGGATCACTGTAGCAACTAGACACTGTCATGTTCAGCCTGAGTATTTTCACTGAGTTATTATTCAGCCTGGCCTAAGTATTTTTCAGTTCTTTTATACAAAGTAGAGAAAATTCAGTCAAAATCTATATCCTTTCTCTAATATAAAACCCAAAGATGAAAAAACTTTCAAGAAAATGAAACTGGACTGTGGTTTTTCAGTCCCACCAGATGGTAGAATTATCAGTAGATCTTCCATATGACAGATAAGTGCTCTGTCTTCTAATTCAGTGTTTGAAAGTTTAACACTATATCTATTAAAAAAAAAAAAAAAAAAGTTTAACAATAATTTAGCATAATACTTAGTTCCCACTTAGAGATTTCTTCAATTTGAATTGCAATGTCTCTTAAAATCATATTACAATTAAATCAATATTAAAGGATCAAGATGCACATGTCTACTTGTGCAGGACAGTCTCAGGATTGTAAACACAGTTCTGAGAAAGCCAATTTCTCCCATGCAGTTTAGGCATTTAATTAAAGTATTGATTTCCACTGTGGAGGTGTCTGCTACTTGAAAATTAGTCTTTGAAGCATTCATCACTGCAATGCTTTATTTATGAATGTATGCAAAAAACACTAAGGATTTGGGCAAATATGTAGCTAAGTATCTGTGTAGAATGCTTGGCAGTATCTAGTTATACACTAACTTAAAATGCTTACTAATCATAGAAAAAGGTGTTCTCTCTTTTGCTAAGTTCTTTTTTTTCATTCTGCTCTTTCTTGTAAAAATGATTGAATCTTCAAAATTTTGTAACAAATATCCTTAAAAATAATAAAAGAAGAAAACACCCTTGCAAGGATTCATTGCAGATATTTCCTAGTTTTCTACTTTTCTTTCACTCTAGAAGCACTTTTGGAAATCAAATACATGGCAAAGTGATCTTTCACAAAGCTATATACCTAAACTTTCTGTACACATTTTCTGCTAGCTGTTTTGTAGATCTATTCACAGTAGCATAAACCCTGATTACTAAGCTTGCTTATTAGAAGGCATAATACTTCCCTGTTAATATCATCATAACTCTTGCTACAGTCAGATTCACATAGATTACTAAAACTTCACATTAAGACATTGCAAATTTATAAAATCATGCACCAACACTTTTTTTTTTCTTTTTTCCATCTTCAAACACATTTTTAGATTTGGAATCAGATTTGTGAGTCCTGCTCTACAAATAGAAGAAGTGAAACATGTCTATATTATCCTTGTTATGGGTAAATGTCAAACTGGGCAATGAAATACAGGACTGCATTACTGTATGGGGAAAGTGCAAGATAAAGAGAAAAAATATGACAACAAAACAATGACAAAATGGTAGCAAAAGTGAAGGAAAGAGTTGCTGTTGAAATTTACAACAGCAGAGTAGAGAGTAAGGCATCATGCTACAGAAATGGTAGTGTCACAGGGCAGCAAGGACAGACTGCTTCTCAAAGAAAGGCGAGCTGAGAGCAGAGGGTCTCAATGAGTCAGGCAGGAGCAGTGTCCTCACCACTGAAGGATGCAGTCCCACAGCATCTGAGCAAAGATAGCATGTCTAGAGACAAGAACCTGAAGCAGACACAGTCCAATAATAGCCAGGCAAGTCCACAGTGGCAAGGCAGGTCTAAGATCAAGCTGCGAAGTCAAATCAGCAAGTCAAAATTATGAAATCAGCAAAGTACAAGGCCAGGCATAGGAACACACGAACCACAGCTCAGAGAAAGAGTAAGGGTGGCTGTCTGAGCTAAACTGCACTTCCTAAGTGAGGTGAGGGGGTCCTAGACAAGCTTTATTATAGCGCTCTCACACAGCTGTCTCCACCACAGTCTGACCCCAGGTCACATGAATGTGTTGCATCAAGATGAACTTGAGCACAGGAAAACTCCTGGGAGGGAATGAAAGAGGTGACAAAAACTGCTACTGCACTTAGAGCCCTGGCAGCTAAACCTTCCTGGTTTTGAAGGCAAAGATAAAAGGTAAGAGGAGGACAATATGTGACTAGGAGTGAAGGCATGGAAAGGTAACTGTAGAGTTAGTGTTATCTCAAAGATGGAGCAGCTGACCTGAGAAAGCAGTAATAAAAGCTGAACATCTTAAACTATGAAGACAGGAAAAAAGGCAAGCTAATTTATTTTATTTTTAGATACTTTGGACCCTGTCTTATCTGCTTACATAACTGATATGAGATGAGTTTTAGATATCTGTTAGGTCTGCTTTACGTGTAGAGAAAAAATTAAGAGAGCTCCTACAGATCTTGGTGTTGACCTACATGCTAAGTGATAAAATTGATGTAGTAGTGGTGCAATGTGTAAATACTCCAGTTAGATACAAGAAAGATAATGCTGATAATCTTACGTAGATTAGAAAGAAAAGGTAACATAGAAGGATTTCAGGAATACAGTGGCTGTATCACCCACCATTATTTCAGATATAAAATTAAGTTACAAGTAAGTAGAGAATTAGAGAAGTTTGTATACCTCACTATCTGCATAGCCTATTCACATTCAAGTCAAGTGTTCATGCTTTGTGCAAAGAGAATGAATTTCACCAGAAGCCTGCTTAATCTGGAGATATAAATCAGTTTTGGAAATAGAGCTTTAGTTCGGAAATTCATGATTTGTTAGTCTTAATCTCATGCTCAATTTAGTAGTTCATATGTCATATATATACTTTAGTTATAATTCTTTTATTTGTACAGGTAATGAACTAACAACATTACTTAAATCTGAGTTCCTTTCTATCTCTTTTCTTCTTATGCTTTTTCTCCCCTTATGTTTATCATAATTTCCCTGTTTCCTTAGTTTTCTAATTTTCTAAAGCAGCAAACAGTATTTTAATGTTTTTCTTTTTGTCTGTGTCAGGAAGAGTCATGATGACTGAATATTGGAGTTTAACAGAATTCAGATATTCATTTAAAGAATTGTTTTCTATTTTCCCTTACCTTTTACTAATCAATCACAAACTGCTGTTCACTAATTGCTTTTAAAATGGACATAGATATTGATTTTAAAATGGAATAGGGACCTAAGTCTCCTATTGAGTTTATTTACAGTTTAAGGAACTGTTCAACATTAATAGTGTGTTAGAACCAGACCTCAAGGAATTAGAGGTTTCTCTTTTACTTCTTGATCAAAGATTATCCATGCGTGACTTTCTCATTTTATGTTGTCAACAAAAAAACTAGTTAGAAAACTAGCAGGAGATATCAAATGACATTAGAATGTGTTTATTTACTGTTTATTTTCCATTGGCTACTTTTTGAGTAGCCAGTGAATGTAATTCATTCCACTAATGCTAACTTTAAAATTGTGAATGTAGCACATGCATAACAATCAAAGGCTTTAGGTCATTGTGGGATGGACAAGGATGTGTGTTTCTTCTAATCATGCTATGGGGAAGTCTCAAATTGGTTCCTTTGTCTACATCTTGGGACTAGTAGCAAGCAGAATCCAGTGATCTGGTCAAAATTCTAGTCATCTGAGTTATGATCTCAGTAATAAAGGTAGTATAAAAAAAAAATCATCAAAGAATATTTTTGGCAAGGGCAATTATAATACTTGGTGGTGTGTTTTTCCTCTTCAAAACATGATACAAACATTAACTATAACATATCAATAGCATAGTAAAAAACATCTCCAATGATTCCCTTCAGCTAATTCCTGGGCAGAAACATTGCCATCCATCATTTTTAGAAACCTGTGTTTTTCAGCCTCTGTGCTACCCCTTCTAAAACAAAATTTAAACTAAGTTTTGTGGAGAAAAAAAACAAACACAAAACTCAGTAAATCTTCATGCAGTGTATGAAATCCATTTCACTCCCAACCTCAGCAATTAAGAACCAGTTTATATTTTTCCACCAGAATGTTGGAACAGAGTTTAACAAAATTCAGATAGTCATTTAAGTAATTAATTTCTACTATATTTTCCCTCGTCTTTTATTAATCAATCACTCCACTCAATCATTCACTCTGTAATGGAGAGCAGAAATATTAACTTTTAGAAGATATAATAAAAAAAGTCAGACACACTAAAACAAATGTAAAATTAACAAAATATGCAGATTAATGGTTACATACTGATATGAAAATGAGTTCTTAGCTTTAACTAAATGCATTAATCTCAGTAGTCATAAATTATCAAAACCGGTTTGGTAGTTACTGTGATATGAAAACACAAATGGACTGTATTAAGATTAAATATATATGTGTGCATATATATGTATATTCCTTTGAACTAAAAGCATTCATTATTTGGTCATGTTATAGAGCCTTTTTTTCATTAGATCTTTTTCTTTCAGCTTAAAACCAAAGAAAATCCTGCATAATTTCTTTAATTCTATAAAGCTAAAGAAGCATTACTAAGAATTATAATGAATGCTTTCAAGAAATAAAAGCAGATTATTTGAGGGAAAATAAGTTAATTCCAATAATAAATTGAATTCAAGATTTGAAAAATCATTTTTTTTCAGAGCTTTATCATCCCTTTAAAATTGCTTTTAATCTTTTCTCTGTTTACTAGTGAATCAGAAACTACATCCTGAATTAAAATTATGTGATCTAAAAGCCATCTGCAAAAATGTCAGCATTATTAGCATTCTGAGATTTTCTTCCTTTAAAGAAATGCTCATACTGGAAATTCACAACATTATTTACCATATGTGACAAGGGGACAGGTATAATGTGTATTTGCACATGTGGAATAATTTCTGAGAGTGATAGGAAAAAAATCCTCTGATTATTAAAACTGAACAGAGAAATTTCAACTCAGACCTTTTTCTCTTCTCCATCTCTTCTAGGCAAATTTAAATCAGTCTTATGATGTTTGGCTTTCTGGAACAATTACTTGGGAGAAAAGACAGATCCCCACCTGGCTACCACTTCATTTCAGGCAATTGTAGAGAGAATAAGGTCTCCCCTGAGCCTCTCTTTGTTGAGGCTAAACAACTCCAGCTCCCTTAGGTGCTCTTCAGTGGTCCAGACTCTTCACCAGCTTTGTTGCACTTCTCTGGACATACTCCAACACCTGCATGTTTTTTTCTAGTGAGGAGCTCAGAACTGCACACAGCACTTGAGGTGTGGTTTCACCAGCATCAAGTACAGAAGGTTGATCACTGCCCTGGTCCTGCTGCCCACACTGTTTCTGAGGCCAGGATGCCACTGGCCTTCTTGGTCACCTGGCCACACTGCTGGTTCACGTTCAGCCAGCTGTCAACCAGCATCCCCAGATTGTTTTCTGCCCAGCAGCTTTCTACTCACTCTTCCCCCAGCCTGTAGCGCTGTGTGGGGTTGCTGTGATGCAAAGATGGACTCAGCGCTTCTCTTTGTTGAGCCTCATACAGTTGGCCTGAGGCCATTGATCAAACTAGTAATGGCTCAGCCTAACTTAGGGAAAAAAGATGTGTCAGATGACCTTTGTGGACTTCCACTGCAAAATCCTCATTGCTTCCTTGTTTCCATTAAAAATGAGAAGAGAAATAACCTTTACAAATTACTCTGTGGTACTATTTAATACCTGTGTTTACATAAACCATCAAAAGAGAGGTTTTTCTGGTAGTAAAACATGTAACTATCTCTGCAATAAATTAATACTGAAAACAAGCAAAAGCTTCACAAAGTGATTTTTGAGCTATGCTAAGCATATATTAAAAATCAATACACAATAGTTTGATTCTTATTAAATGTACTAGAAATAATAATGTGATAGCATTTTTTTTAAGATGAATTCTGTTGAACATATTATAAAATCCTATTTTCAGGTGTGCTTTTTATAACCATAAATTTTGAAATGCAACAAATTGAGGGTTTCAATTTCAGCTTGGTAAAAATTAAAATGCTGTTTGTCTTACTACTATCTTCTATTTGGTTCTGTCAGTGAGGTAGAATTCTATTAAATTCTTACTTAGGAGACTGGAAAGTCTCTCAGGAATACTCCAGAAATAAACTGATTCTGAAGTGAGAAGGCTCATACATTTATGTTATAAATCAACTGCAGTTTTGAAATATATCACTAGACTCTCCCATAGAATACTTCAGATTCTCTTCTTCAACAAATGAAGGCTGCAGAAACTGTAGGATTACTCCATATGTTTTAGACCTGTAGGCATAAGCAGAAATCACAAATGCACACAGTTTCAGCATCTGAATTAAGCAAAAGAATAAAATATAGATTTATAGGTATGTGAATTATTGAAAATATTTTGAATTTTCATTAAGTTGCAAGAGATCAAAAACTATACCTTCTGTGTCTAATACATCTTATTTTGGCAAAGCATTATTTTCATATAGGCATGCACATACTATATGTTATGTATGAACTGTGTGTAGTGTTTTACAAGTGATCTTAAATATACTGCTACAGATTTTACTTCAAAATGTGGGGCTGGAAACTTCATGCGTCAAAGACACAATATAAATGGAATATTTTGAGGTATGTGGAGCTACTTTGCTTACTGTATTATGTCTAATACAATTTTCATTATTTCATTGGAGAACACTCACCATTTTTTAATATGAGAGTATAAATTAATTCAACAACACCTAAGATAAGATTTCTTTTCCTCTCACTAGCAGAGAAACAAATCAAAGCTTGTCAAGCCCACAGACACCAGAATAACTAGAATGTCTATTCTGGGACTGTTCTTACTGAATTCTGAGTCATGCCTTAGAGCTTAGAAGCTTTAAAGTTGTGGAAAGTATTAGGTAAAGCCAGTCAGCAGGCAAGCATTTCCCCATGCTTGAGCACTGTCACACTCTTCATGATAAAGGGGATGGATTGCAATGGCTGGCTGAGAAACAACTGCACTGATCACAGGAATTGCTGTCTGGCAAGGAAGACCAGTATCTGCAGAGGTTTGGTAGAGCTGGAGACTGTGTATACATACTTTGGTCAGGAATTATTTCCAGGTGCAAAGGAAGAGAGGAAGGAAAAAAGGGAGAACCGAAGGTAATGAACTGTACAAGCATATGAACATGTCATGCTCTAAACTGTTATCTGCCTGTGGTCTCAAAATCTATAGCATAAAGTATGTTTGCTGTTGATATTATATCCTCTTGAGCCTGTAACACAGTGCATAACTGCTGTAGAATTACTTACGAAAAGACAGGAGGTTTAGCTTGTATTCTAAACAAATTTAAAATGAAATGTCTGCAATCTATTGAAGGACTATAGGGGTAGCAACACCTCCCTTCTTAGGCATCTTGGATTCCCTATTGCATCGTGCATTCATGCAGCCAGACAGTCCCCCTTTGTAAATAAGGGCTGTTTGGACCATGATGTCATTCTGTAAATAAATTTTTGTTGGCAGTGAAGAAAAACTCATCTGGAAACTTCACGTAGCATAGTTGCATTTCATCTAGTTGTCATGTTTCTGCTTCAGAAAATATTTCTTCATCCTGTGGCATAAGATTTCTTGATAGCTTTTGAACAGCTGTCAAGTAAAATTTTATTTCTAGATATTTCTTTTGCTTGCCAAGTCAGCTGTTGATTTCCACCTAGTTGGAGAAGTATAGGAAATATCTCATTCTCTTGGTTATGTAGAATCAACAAAGTCATCCACCCATCTGTCATGGGTACCCATGGTCAGCAATTGGAACTCAGACCCGGACTTATATTAAGTGTCAAATCGCAAGGCACAATTGCATTAGGTAATGAAGAACAAACCATGCTGTGTCAGTAAACATATACAGGCAAAGAATAATTCAGCAATAAGCAGTGGTATTCTGTCTAATATGAGCAAAAATTTCTGAAGTTTCAATGCCTGTTCAAAAGAATAATAATAAAAATAGATAAATAAAGTGAGACAATAAATAGACATGCATAAGAAATCAGTTGCTGTTATACCAAGTCAAGACATTAGTTACAGCACTGTGTCACTCAAAGGCAGGAATAGTAGACAGCAGTAAATCATAGTATCAATGAAGTGGCGGACTTGAAAGAGTTGAAAGGAATGATGACCTTTGATCAAAGTAAAAAGTATTCTAAATGGGAAATTAATTTAAAATCTCTAAAACCTCACTCATTCCTGGAAAAAGAAACTAAGTCTTCACAAAGAAGGCTTAACTGCATGCCTGAACAAGATAAACAAGTAAAATTCTTGGAAGGAAAACAGATGAGAGGGCCTGGAAAGATGAGAGAAAATGAATCTGATGACTGCCTAGTCACAGAGAAAAGCATGTTAACACAAGCTTTCTGAAAGATAATTTTTATCCTCTCTTTACTGAGAAACAATTTATTAAAGTTATGTATCAGAAGCAATCAAAGCAAAGAGCAAACAAACTATACTTCATGTGGAGTTCATAGTTCTGTGTGTATTTTCTTCACAAAGTCACAACTTGTATGCATGAGTTTTTATTAACAATAAAAAAACATCAATATATATGAATATATATTATATATATATATATATATTAAAGAGTTGTAAAAGCTACAAACATTGTGAATAGCTTGTAACAGTTTTGTGTAACACGGTCAGAAAAGAAAACAGTCATACCTGAACTTTCATAGACAGGTTTGTCTGGCCACAGCTGATCCCAGCCTCTACTGAAAAGTCACAGTTCTCTAACCATACATGAGGGAGGAAGGAAGCAAAAGAGGGTACCATTATTAGAGTTTCAGGAGTTTTTCCTACATTTTCTATAAGATCTTCCAACGTTAATTTATTTCAAATCAGTCCCTTGTGAAATGAGTATGTCTGTTTGATGTCTTCCTGCTGATGATAACAACAGGAAAGCTTTCAGCTTCCTCTGTTTCTTTCTCATTAACACTGGTCAAAAATACAGTTATGACTTAATAGGGGAGATACATCATGAATAATTGAAATAAATTATATAAATAATATTTTTGTTGATAAACACACAAACTGGATCCAATGAACTATGAACAGAATACTGTGCCACAAATACCTCACATACATTAAACGTAAATGCTATATTGAACAAAATAGTTTTCTTTATATCTCACACCCTGGGAATTTAAGCTGGGATTACAGCCCTTTGCCCCTGTAACCTGTTAACAACTGTGATAATTTCCAAGAATCTATCCTTCTTGGCAACATACATCTCTTATGAGCTGTAGAAAAAGAGGAACAAAATTTTGTCTTGTAACTTTTGTATTAAGCTGCCCTTTGCTGACTTATTACTGTGGGTTTAATTTATCATAACAGGTAAAGACTGGGAGTTGGCCTTAAGGAATTGTGCTTGCTTGTGCTTAAAGTCAAGTCAAGACATCCCACTGTGCATTTAATTAATATTTTGATGGATGCTTTAATGCAGTGGAAATTCATCAAAATAGGACCTACACTTGCTGTGAATAAAAGCATCTGTATGTGATCATAACAGTAGAATGAGACTCTCCCTTCCACTTTCAGAATAATTTCTAGCAATTTACTATGATTTTATAATTAAAAATAAAACATGACCATAAAAAATAATTCAAAGTGGAGACACCAAAACTGAATAGGCAGGAAATATTCCTGTTGCATACCATAAAAAGCCTTTGCCCTCTCCAGCCATTATTGAGTTTCTCTCACTAATCACCAATAAGTCAACCAAGGACTACCATACCTGCAGTATAAATCATTCAGTTCAAACCCTCCCTTTGATTCAGACTTCACAGTCTCAGATTTTGTTTGATTAATTGTGCTTACATCATTAGTTAATTTAAAATGTATATGTGTGTAGCTTGTGATGTAAACCCTAAATTTAACAACTCATTCCCATACTTGTCCATCCCCAAGAGTTCAAATACAGTTTAAGCTGCTGAAATTAATGGAGAAAGGTGATGCTGTCAAAGAAGAAATACTGCCATGTAAGACAAACTTGGCAGTGCTCATTGTGTCATTCTCTTCTCTCTTTTTCATAACCATAAAACAGTATAAGACATTACAGTGCTATAGATTGTTTACAGAACATAGACTTTCACATATAGACTGCCTTGTGTCAGGAAACTCAGAAACTAAATTTGTTTTCTTATCTGCTTCATGTTCTACCTTTTTCTTCATCAAATATGATTACCCCTTATGTACATTACTCCTTAGTACAGTTAATGATATAACAAAATTGATTTATTCTTGCTTACATGTTACAACTCATCATATATTTCTGAAAGTTTTTTATTAAGGCAGTGATATAAGTCCTGTTTATGCCTTAGATTTTGATCCAGCAAGTTATTGGTACTGTGACTGTAACTGTATTTTACTATGAGGTATATGAACAAGCACTCAGACAAGCTGATTGAATGATTTTTCTAGTCTTAATAAATTTTCTTTTTCTACTTGTTTATTTCTTTTACAATTTACCTAGTATTGAATGGTGTTCTAAATAACAGAAGCATAGAATAGTTCAGTTTAGAATGAAGTTCTGGAAGCCATCAAAGCAGAGGTGACTTCAAAGTAGAATTAAGCTACTCAGGGACATGACTAGACAAATCTTGAAAATCTTAAGGAATGGAGATGGCACAACATCTTTTGACACTCTGTTCCAGTGTTTCATCTCTTACATTATGAAGAGCTTCCATTTCTCCAACTTGTGTTCATTATATCTTCTTATTTTGCTCCACATCACAGAGAAGAGTCCAGTTCCACCTTCTTCTCTATTATCAATTATATAGTTGAAGACTGCGATCAGATTTCTTTTTAGCCTTATGCAGAGTGACCAAGTACATTTCCCTCATTCTCTTCTCATCTGTCAGGTGTTCCAGGACCCTGATCATCCTGGCAGCACTCCACTGGATTCACTACAGTTTATTAGTCTCTCTTGTACTGAGAGTCTTAAAATTAGACAGAACACTCCACATCCAGCCTAATGAGTGCAGCGAATGGGAATAAGCACTTCCTTTGGCTGTGCTTTTGCTAATGCAGTCAGTAGACTAGCCTTCAAGGCAAAGGTGCATTTAGACTGATGTTCAGCTTACTCTCTATCAGGACCCTTTCCACAGGGCTGCCACAGTTTCTGGTCTGTGGTGTAAGTCTTCATATTTGTCTTAGTTGAATTGAAATAAGTTTTTTTGCTCCATTTCTCCAGACTTTTGAGGTACCTGTGTGTGTCAGCCCTCTTTAAGCATTCATGCCAATTTGGCTTTACCTTCAAACGTGGGCAGAGTGCTTTCCAACCCATTATCTATAACATTGCTGAAGATTGTAAATAATTCTTGTTTGTTTGGGTTTTATTGTTAGTTTTGGCACAGGACATATACTTGAAACAGAAACAGTACAAAAAAATAGTGAATTCTTAGAGCAGATTATTCCAGAATATATTATACATTGGCACAATTTCTAAACCTGTGTGCTCTTGTAAGGTATTAAAGATGTTTCTATATTTTTCTAATGAGTCACAACAATCTTTTCATTGCTTATTATTAAAAGATTGGGCAGTGAAAAACGCCAAAAGATATAAGAGCATCAAAAATGTTGGGTTCAAGTTTATTCTGTAAGAGAAAGAGGGGAAAAATTGCCAAAATTAAAGGTAAAAGAACTGGATAGGACATGAAACATTTATATCTGCTTTACTCATTAATATTTAAATATTTTTACAACGTTTTTGGCTGAATAATACTCTATTTTTGATTTGATGAGGCCTATATTTTGTCTAACAGTGTGATTAATCCCACATACTAAGAGAAATACAGATAATAAAAAAAAAATTATTTTCTGTTGTTATCTAGTGCCAGAAAATGTTATTTTTTGTGTAATTTTGCAATTTCATTTTCTCTGCATTTCCAGTTTCTTTCATGTCTTTAAGCTCCTACAGCACAGCAAAGTTTGCAGCTTATAACTGAAAGAAATCAAGGGGAAAATCTTAATGAATTTACATGCCTGTACCACTTGTGTTTTCTTTTGGGACACTAATGAAAACTGCCACCAATCTGCTAGCATCTCAAAGGAAATGTCAGCGTTTGAATGAG
Source organism: Margarornis squamiger (assembly GCA_035222235.1). Taxonomy (NCBI): domain Eukaryota; kingdom Metazoa; phylum Chordata; class Aves; order Passeriformes; family Furnariidae; genus Margarornis; species Margarornis squamiger. Next base: position 94,549,661 of record JAWWTY010000106.1, read on the forward strand.
TCTCTAGCAGTTCTGGACAACAGAAGAAAAATTTCAGCAAATGCTCCACTATTCAGTTGACAAATAAAAAACTGTACCAACAAGACTTAAAACATCACATTTAAACTGTAGACCCTTTGTCAAGCTGTGTGTTAACTCAGCATGAGCGGCATTGTGAAGACATACCAGAAAGGCTGTCACTAGAAGCTGAAAGAACTTTAGGCTTCAGTGCTTGCTTCTCACAAGGATATATGTAAAAGGTTACTGTCAGCTCCTGCTTCAAATTAAATAAGGAATAAGATTCAGGCTTGTCTCCCACTGTTCCGCATAGAGGACTAAATATCTGCAAGCATGAGTGCATCTTATAAGTGTAGTCAGAAGCCGTGGAAATTTGAGGAGATTTTTCAAGAGCTGTTCTTATACAAGCAGCCAAACAATGACTGACTGTCTGCCAATATCTGTATTTAAAATTATTTCATTAAGTATAAGCTGCCTCTTTGACAAAGGCATTTATAATAGCCTTCATGTAGTTTTAATGAAGTGTTTTGGAGACCTGATCACACAGTATTTACAAATAATATTTGTCTCTTTCCCTCAGCTTTCCACCATCATTTTTTTATGGAGCAAAGTAACTGATTTCGTAGTTTACCAATTAATAGAAGTATATTTTAGTTGGTCTTTTTAACCACTTTTTCACAGAATAGTTTGCATGTCTTTCTTCACACTGCTTCAAACATACTGAAGATGAAGTTCTTCAAATTCTTGCAAATGAAATTCTCTGCAGAAATAATAAGTGTTATGAACACAGTGTAAGACTTCAATTTGTTAAACTGCAATAAACTTACTTCATTTAATGCCCCCTTAAGCATATGCATAAATCTTTGTATGATGGCAATTAAACTTACATGACAGGGTGTTATTGCAGTTGTTATACCAGAATTTTAGTATAAACATTATTTCCTCTGCTTTCCAATATTGCCTAGAGTAATAGAAGTGGGACCTAGCCTATCCCATTTCTGTTTTCTGAATCTCAAAAAGAAGAAAAAAATCATTGCATATTAAATTATATATCATTTATATTTTCTTTTCAAGAGCTTGATATTTGGTAGTTCTCATGAAACCAAAAATCACCTTTGAAGTTAATCTATCTTTTGCAGTGAGAAAGACTATGGGATCCAATTCAAATGATCTGTCCAAAAGTTTCATGTCAAAGTACTGATCATATTGATTAATCCTTTTCTTTATAATGGAGTATTCTATTTTTATGTACTCAGTTCAGTCTTATGGAATTGTATCTGAGCTCCAGGACAGGAAAAACCCATTTATAATATGCAGTGGTTTGCAAAAATTTGCAATAATTATTATATTATATATTTGTGAATTTACCTTTTAAAAAGTTTTCCTGCAACAAAGCTACCATTCCTTTGGAAGTTCCAGACACTATTTATGCAGACTTAATTGAGAGTTATTTCAGCTGGATGTTACTATATCAGAATAATGTCACCTTACTCTACACTTACATTACTGCTTTAAAGTTCTTGAACCAGCCATACAAAGTCACAAAAGTGACTTAGTGACTTACTCTGTTCTTTTTGTTTTGTTTTGTTTTGTTTTGTTTTTTGTTTGTTTGTTTCTTTCTTTCTTTCTTTCTTTCTTTCTTTCTTTGTTTTGTTTGTTGGTTTGGGGTTTTTTGTGGTTTTTTTTTTTTTCCTTTCGTGGAGCTGAGCTTCAGTGATCTGAAGGGATGGGAAGGCTGTCTTTGAGGAAGTCCTCATTCACTGAAGGGACAGAGACTGACATGTAGCACAAAGAATCAATTCAGCCTGAAAAGAGTTTTTCAAACTATAATGACAGGCATAGGGTAAGAGATTTCTGTGTTGAAAGCAGTAACTTTTCTTGGAGGCAGATTGGAAAAGCAGACAAGACATTGGACAGGCATTAGATGGTAGTGCCCATAGATTGTCAAGATTTAAGTATTTTGTATTTTGAATACACCTGTGGTGCAACATTACAGACAAAATATATATAATTACTCCCATATCCATCAAGCAAGGTGGTCTAACTGGAGAAACCTAGATTTTAGCATGATGAGGGAATTGTTTTCAGCCTTATCTGTGGCGCTAGATAGAGAATACAAGAGTACTTTAGCATTGGGTCTGCATTGTGCCAGCTGTCTCTCTTATAGAGGAGGCTATTTCCACCAATTCCAGTCAATGCAGCTTGGATAATTTCCTAGTTCTGCTCATCTTCTGAAAAACTGGGACTTCAAGGCCAGTGGTTGATGTCTCCCATTGGCTCTTTAAGGCTGCTTGGTTTTTGGTGTTAGAGATTCAGTTGTGTTATGTTTTTCAACATGCCACCATTTCTGACTTAGACAGGCTGCTTATTAATTAGTGGGTGAAAGGCATGATGACTCTTGCTTGTTGTGCTTACAATACTGCTCATTTTAGATTTCAAAAAATAATAAAAAAAAACTTAACATCAACATGACTTTAAAAAGCAGATATCTAATCTGTTGTTTGTTCATTATTTTTATTTTTAATTCCAGAAGAATGTCCATGCAATGTCTTTCCACATGGAATTTTAGCCAACATAGTCTAATCACACATGAAAAGACATGACATACATTTTTTTCTGCAATATAACTTCCAATTTCACTTCTGAGAAAAAAAAAAAAAAAATTCAGAGTAAAAGCTCTTGTTGGTTTTGCAGCTGCAGACAGTATTTGTCAAGGTTAGTATTTAATATGACCAACTCATGCTGCTCTGT
>JAWWTY010000106.1:94565330-94589756 GCA_035222235.1 Margarornis squamiger
TTCCTTCCTTTCTTTCTTTCTTTCTTTCTTTCTTTCTTTCTTTCTTTCTTTCTTTCTTTCTTTCTTTCTTTCTTTCTGTATAGATGGAGTCTGACATTGTGTTTCTCATCAGAATACACACAGGACTGAATAAAAGAAGAGAACACTCATGCAAAAACACCACATACATTCAGGAGAAGAGCAAAAATAGTCCATGTTTAAGGATGATGCATGGGACTGTTCCACTACCTACTGTTCTGTGCAGGTGAATGTACCCTCTTTTCTAGCAGTGCTAATTATTCTGAATGGAAACAATGTTAAATGCAGTTACTTCATTTTACTGGTTCAGATATTTCACATTTTTTGGCTGAGAGCTCTGTATTCCTACAGGTTTATTTTCTTGGCAACTAGTATCTCCTCTTTCCGCTGCTTCTAACTTCCAGAGGATTGTTTGATCAAGTCTTACTGAAAATTCCTGAAAAAGACCCTGAAAATTCCTGTTCTTTAATGACCTTTTGAATACTCAATTTCTGATTCTCCTCTCACTTTAATGAGCAGTGCTTTTCTGCTTCTCATCCCACCCCACCAGTGAGGCAGCAGTGAACTTTCTAACAGTCAGGGTTGGAAGGGACCTTAAAAATCATCTAAATCCTGTGCCCCTGCCATGAGTAGGGAACCTTCCACTAGACCAGGTTGCTCAGAGATCCATGCCTCCTGGTCTAGAACACATACAGGAATGGCACATCCACAACTTCTCTGTGCAATCTGTTTCAGTGCCTCACCACCCTTCTATCAAAGAATTTCTTCCTGCTATCTAAACCTCCACTCATTAGGCTTAAAGCAATTTCTCCTTGTTCATCTCTTCATGAAAAGTCCATCTCCAGCTCTCTTGTAGGCCCCCTTTAGGTACTGGAGGATGCTGTAAGGTGTCCCTGGAACCTTCTTTTCTCCAGTTTGAACAAACCTAGTTCTTTCAACCTGTCTTCATAAGAGAAATGGTCCAACCCTGTGTTAGTGGCTCTCCGCTGAACTCATTCCAACAGGTCAGTATCTTGCTTGCTTTAGGGATCCCAGACCTGGACAGAGCGCTCCAGGAGGGGTCTCACAAATGCAGAGTAGCATCCCTTGGCCTTCTGGTCATGCTGTTTTTGAAAGCCCAGGATGTGATTGGCTTTAAGCACTGAAATCACACATTCACAAGTCTTGTTGAGCTTTTCATCTACAAACACCCTGAAGTTCTTCTCCTCAGGTCTCAGTCCTTTTTCCACACAGGCTGTACTTGTGCTTGGAATTGCCTCAACCCAGGTGTAGCACCTTTTACTTGGCCTTGTTGAAATTCATGAGGTTTACACAGGCCCTCCTCTCAAACCTGTCAAGGTCAATCTCTTATCCTTTCTGACAAAAAATAAAGAACTGGAGTCTAGCATAGAAGCAAGATCACTCCTTTCATAGAAGCCTCTCACTCCTAGATGAGAACTGTTTCCTCCAGAAGGACTACATACCAAAGGGCTATAGCAAGCAGCTGCACTGTCTATACAGGGTCAAGGACCTGACGAATCAGAGAAGATCTGGAAAGTAAAGACAACAGCATATGGAACATAGATGAAAATTATATTATTATTGCTACTGTTATTATTAGCAGCAGCAGCAGCTGGGAAAATGTCCTTATAGCACCGTTCAGAATTAGATGCAGCTCCTCAATTCAACTCAAGGCAAAACAGCTTTTATGTCACAAATTTTAAGTTGTGCACCCGGGCTGTGTTTTAGAAGATACAGAGATTCCTACACCATATGATATAAATGAAGCGAGCTTTTGATGTTCTCACATATTGGTGAGCATTCACTGATAATCACAGCAAACAAAAATTTGGAAAAATAAAAGCTAAAGTAGAAAAATAACAGAATTAAAAGAAAATGTTGCGAGCAGAAAGGCACAGAAAACAGAGTGTAAAATCAGGCTTTTAGCTGTGCCTGCTCTACAACTTCACATATTCCCTGGCAATATTATCCCCACTGCTGCAGATTTATGACTTCTACATATGTGGAAATTCTAGTTCTAAGTTTTATTACGCTTCCTTCAAACACATGTTTGCATTATTTATATAACCCTTCTTTAATCTAATATGAACATCTATTATTAAGAGATCCAATTACAAATCTAGGAGTCAATATACATCTAGTACTGCCATTTATTTTGTTGTAAATCAACGGTCCATCTCTTTCCATTATTTATAGATGCATTTTCTATTTTGTACTAGGAATCCATTTAAAGAATTTTTGGATTCAGTGAAAAGTCCACTTACTGAAACTTTCAAAAGAAGACAGAAAGAGTAAAAAGGATCCTTAGAGTACTGATACTAGGCAGAAATCAACAGCCTGATGGACAGTGAAAAAGACAAACAACACTATTCTATATGATCTATTGATATAAATGTATAGTAGATAGAACAACAAAAGTGGAAGATCTAGAACTCCATTTTGAGTTCTAGGACCATTTTTATGTTACATCAAAAAAAAGAAAATAAAACCTGCCAATCAATAGTTGCGAGTAAGTCCAAAACTAATATCTATCTAGGGTTACACTGCAGTTATCTGCTTTGAACTTGATCCTGCTTACTTTCACATGGAAGTGAAAGCACCAGAAAAATCAGTCAAAAGGATCTGGTTTTAACACAGATATTTCAGATGCTTTTACATTAAAATGCATTGGTTGTCTGAAGCAAAAATTTGATTTATTCATTTGAGTCTTTAAAATATTATTTCAAAGTAATTTTCTAGAGGAAACTGAACACATTTATCTTTGCTATGCTCATATGTTTTCAGAACCATATATGGCTTTATTCTACCTGTCAAAGGAGATGGGACTTCTGTTCTGTTCATTCAAATTTGGGGTTTAAATCATTATTTATATTGATTAATTTTAGAACAGTCTGGTCTTCCAAACACCAATTATATTGCAAATAGTTAGCTTGCTTCCATTTTATATTGACATTGTTTGCACTAAAAGGAAAAAAATAATAACAGGCATTAGATATGCACTACAGTTATCTATGCACATATATGCATTTATATTCCCAAATACTACAGAAATCAAAGAAAATATTTTTTTCTTGATAGTCTGTTTTTAATTTATTTTAATGCCAAATGTACACTGTATGAACAGTTTATCTGTGGTTTTTTATATCTTGTTAACCTTGTGATGCTAAGTGTGTTTTATAACATCTGTATTACCCATGAAAGTAATTACTAATAACATGAATACTAGTGGCCCAGTGCTTGAATGCCCACTCTAACCTGATTTTATTTATGGCACATGTACAGTTGAATTGAAAAAAAAATATTTCCAATTATTCAATGATTATATGCACTTAAAAACAGTCGCTCTGCTTATCTGAAGTCTTGCTTCAATCTCATCTTGAAGGTTAGTAATTCTTATAAAGCAAAAGAACTATAATGCCCTCCAGCCCTGCCCATATTTAAAGATATAGTCTTGGATCAGAACTTCTAATAATCAATAAAAATATGAGCTAAATCTGCTAGTGATATGTACCAACAAAATTAAGTAATGTGAGGTTAAACCCTTATGACTAATGAAATCTAAAACCATGTAAGAGAAATCTGAGACATACTTCAAATACCATATAGAAAGGTCAACGTGGTATTTGTGTGATAACACAAATACATTCTAAATGCCATGGAAATGGCAGTAACACGGCATTTTTATTACAGGAGAAAGCTTGAATTATCAGTTATTTGCCAAAATTTAACAGATGTAGAAAACATGTTTTATAACATCTGTATTATCCATGAAAATAATTATTAATAAATATAAGACTTCAGCTTTTTTTGAGTACATATTGATATTTGAGATAGCAGCCACAGTAATGCTAGAGTTATTATAGGGCATCTGGAATTTGCTGTGATGATATCATAGTGGTAATCTGATACTCTCGTTTATGCTTTAGGGAATGTGTAGATTAAGAAATTTCTAAAACAATCTCACTCCAACTCCTTTGTGTGCTTTCCATTAAATTAGTTGATCAGATTTACTGAAGTAATTTGTGATTTTTTTAAATTTCTTCACTAGTTTCTCATTGCTGGTTATTTATCAAAATGAAATAGGATTTATGGCTGAGATAGAAGATAAAAAATACCCAAGGAACAAAAGGGTAAAGTAGGGTGCTAGGAGGTAGTCCTTTAGTAACAATTTAAAAGTGAAAAACAAAGAAATGTCACTCTATCTCGATTTCCATTAGAAACTTGATATGTTTGAAGCCTAAATGAGCACATGACCTTTGAGGCTGACTTGCATAACACAAGCAAAAATTTTCTGAGTAATAATTCCTGCATCCACAACTTCTTGAGCCTAACTTTTGGAAAGATGACAGGTCAGATATAAAGACATAATGTGATGAAGAATGTATCTCATTGCTACAAGAAAGTGGTTAAGTATCTTTTTAATTTAAAATACACATTTTATTTTTAACCATCTTCCAGCTCATTTATGTTGTTATTCTTTTGTTATTCTGATTAAACTGCCAATTAATAATGTCTCTTTCAGCTGAGTGGTTTGGACTCCTTTTAGCTTTTTCTGTAAGGTAGAGTTTTATAATTTTTGTGAACCCTTTCCAATTTGTAAATAGTTTTTCTAAAGCACAGAAATTTGAGTTTCAGATTTTGAGTAAGGAACTCACAAAATACATCTAGAAGTAACAGCTTCATTTTTTTCTGCTTGGTAGTTCTTGTTTTTTTAGCCCAAGAACTGCCTTTGTTCCACTGTATACAGGGAATGGAGTGTCCTTGAGTACAGCACAGGACTCAATTTCCCAAACTAGGTTTAAGCTTTACAGGTGTCACTACACTCTCATATTCCAATGATCTAACAATTACTTGTTTGTGCTATTAATACAATTGAGTAAAAAAATACAACTATTTTTATATCATGAAAACATCCAACAACCTCTAGAGTCCTGTCCTTATCAAGGAAATTGATTTCTTAAGCAGAAAAATAAAATTTCAGAAAGAACTGTTATATTATTGTGTTCACAAAAGCTGTGTATTTTCCCTAGCAAATATTTTCTGGAAGAGGGGTGGTGTTTATTTCTAAAGTTTATATATGATCAAATAATATTTGTATATATTTTAGAGAGATGGAACTGCCAGTTTCTAAGATATCCTTTCTGATTCATAGTCAAACATACAAGTTGGGGGAAGGGTTAGAAGATTTTAACTTTTTTAAAGTAAAAATTTAAATGTGTGTGGAGAAATTAAAGATTTAGAGTTATGTGTAATTAGTGTCAGATGTACTGTCTCAACAAGTGGCAGGCTGCGAAATAAAGGTATATAGAGCAGATTTTCCTGTCAGACTTGGAGAAGAGGGAATTCACTACTCACGGGGAAGTTTTCTCTATAGTCATATATTGCAACCTACCAAGTACTTGGCCACTTTTATTTGCTCTCGGCTCTGGAAACCAATAACTAGCTCAAAAGTCCAAGCCAGAAACTAAAAAGTGTAAAACCAAAAAATGTCTGAATTAGGAATAATGCCATTTTTTTACTAAACATGATTCCAAGGTAAGCATATAATGTATTCTTCTTGATGCATCAGTTCATGTTATGTCTGGGACTGACATTATAATTTCAACAACTCTTCTAGTTGGTCTTGTCTTTCAACTGGCTACAAAGACCTTGACTTCTGTTTTTTTCACTTGCTCCCTTCCTGCTTATTGCAAATGCCCTTTTTGCTCTGCCATATGAATCATGATTCTGAAACCTCTCAAACACTTAAGTAATAATGGGATAGTGAAGGCATTATATTATAGCTAAACCATTATGACTTCAATGGTTTCAGAACAATTGTTTAATAAAGTTTTGCCACGGTTTCTTAAAGTATTAATTTGGGGGAAAGACAAAGCAGGTATGAGGTAAAATGAGATGGTAATAGTCTTTGGGCTCTTAAGGTAGAAAATAAAATAACACATGTAAACACCTTAAAATTGGTTTTAAGGTATAAAAAAGTAAAGTGTTATTTCAAAGTTTATTCAATTTTTTTCTAAATAATCTTAATTTTACTGACTTGATTATGGAATTCAGCAAGGAGGAGAAACTCACTGTGCTATTCTGTTCTCTTGGGAGCTAAACTGAACAGAAGTCTGCGGATAATTAAACCATATTTCGCTTTCAAATTTCTTCACAGATATTAGTGAGCTACTCCCCACAATTTAAGAAATATTAGCATAAGTGGATCCCCATGTCATAAGAAATTCGGTAAAACCACTAGAACTGCACGTAGGACCACAAAGATGGCCAAAAGCTTGTAAGTAAAACCCTACACTTAGTTTGCTACATCTGTAGAGCATCTTGGAAAAGAAAGATACTAAATAAGTGTTAAGTACCATAGTAAAAAGGGGTGAGTCCAAGACATTTCTACACTAGTTCATGTCAGTACATATAGCAACAAAATTGTTAGAATTATATTAAATATTTTTTAGCATTCAGTCACAAAATGTATTTTTCAATCAAAATAAGTACTTCCTCTTTTAAATTTTATGAAAACTTTTCCTTATTTTTCAATTAAAATCTTTGAATTGCATGATATTACAATACAGTATTTTAGTGACAATTTCCATTGTTTGCAGAAGCCAATTTTAGGTCATGGAGTTCTAGAGGAAACAATTGCAAGTGAATTCAAGGCCATTTAAAGGAGTCCAATTAACCTGGTAAGTGTCTTGTCCAAACCAAAAATTATTCCATAATGCTAAACTGAATACTAAAACAAAGCCTGTGTTCATTTTTTTCATAACAATCAAAGCAATGTGCCAAATTGAATGAAACAAAGTCATTGATTTGATCAATCAGCTACTGTAAATGCTGCAAAACTAACTCATGAGCCACACTGACTAATGATCATAAAATATTAAGCAACAGATGTTGAAAACCTGGAAAATACGCATATGAATCATTGTGCTGATTTATCTCACCATGGCAAATTCTAAATTACCTCAGTTTTGGCTATTTGTCACTGACCTGCATATGTCAGTGCATATGTTCTATAAACTTGTGTATCTGTCTCATCTGAGAAATTCAAGTTTGAATTTTATTCAAAAGCCTGAGTTCTGGGGTTTTTTTGGGAGGACTTGTTTCAATTTATGTTTCAAAATGCCCATCTGGTCTAGGGACTGCAACACACAATATCAACTTAAAACACAGAAAGTGTCAAATACTGCTATAGGAAGTGGGAAGAAACTTCCTATAGTAGAAACTTCCTATAGTCCAGAAAACATGATAGACTCTAGTAATGCAGATCCCCATATTGTGCCTTGATTATAAAGGAAGCTGGACACAGAGGCACCAAAGAAATTCCTTTACTTTAGTATTGCTATTTAGCTTGAATGGAGAATTTTAACACCTACAGTCAATATATAAATATATCAATTTAAGTTGAAAACTAAAAATTGTTTAGGAAGATAAATATCAAGATAGTGTGATAGACATATTAAAAAAAAAAAAATAAAGAAGATTCATCTCTGGTTGTTAGACTTGTATAAACATTCCTTCTTGAAACATAAATAATTTAGAAATCTTTTTTTTAATTAGTTTAGTCCCAAAGTCATCCAGAGAAGGTTAGAACTGTCATCTAAATGTTATGGAGAAAAAAAAAAAAAAGTTAAGAAACAGGCTGTGTCAACAATACTAGAACTATCCAAAATTTTTAATCCTTCACAAGAATTGCAACTCCCTAAATCAAAAAAAAAAAAAAAAAAAAAAAAAAAAAAAAAAAGTAAAAAAGGAAACAATAAAAGAAAAATACAAACCAAAAAATAAAACAATAAAAAATAAAAACTCCACTGAAACAATAATAATCAAGTATATTATTCAAAGCTTCCTGCAACTAGATTCCTTTCAGAGGAAATTCACCCCCTCTTTTAATCCTGAAAAGTGAAAATTTTCTTTCCCTGCCTTGTTTTTCAGAATGATGGGTTGTCAAGGTGCTGTGATGACTGTGAGACTGTTGTACATGCGTACCATAGATACACAATGTGATATCTGAATCAAGAATTGATATCTGTGACAGGTATGAATCAGAAAGATAAAAATTTATTTACCATGAACAATACAATCAGCTTTGAGTCAGGGGAGGTTAATCTTCAACAACCACTATGCTGATTTGCACAGTAGTTACATATGTCAGGCCTGAAAACTCCACAGCTATCTCAATCAAATTTATTCCTTTCAAGAAATTCTCTTAGAAGAAAATAAATATTATAATACAATTAAAAATAGATCTTTAGGTAATAGTGGCTTGAGTCAAAAAGAGTAAAACCTCTATGTGACAGGATCTCGGTCAGTGCACCTGCCTTGGCCTCATAACAAAATCCCAAAGAAACAATTTTTTTCTTTTTTTGATTAATAGTTAGAAATCTTACATTTAAAAGCAGAAAAAATTCAAAGGTTCATGCTGGAAATAAAAATTATTTTATAACTCCTGCCTGCTATATTCTTCTTGGTAAATCATTATTTCCATTCAATTCAGTGACCTTAAATCACACCTTGGTGTGTGACTTTACATCACCAAGACTGACAGAGTCCAAGGAATGTTTGGAAAATACTCTCAGGCACACGGTATGACTCTTGGGGATGTTCCTGTGCAGGGCTAAGAGTAAGACTTAGTGATGCTTGTGGATCCCTTCCAATTCAGCATATTTTGTGATTCTGTGACCTGTGTTGTGTCTTCTATGCTCCTCTGCAGTCTCTGGCACGCTCCCTTCCTTAAGCAGCCTGACAGTTGCCCAAGAGATTCTTGTTTTTTGCTTCTAGAAGGGTTCAACTTTCCCTTTTGTTTTCTTTGTTCACACAAACTCAGAACACACCTAAATATTTTCAGTCAAATGCAGTAAAAAGCTCTAGGAGGACTTCGACAAGAGATTTGCATTATTAATATTGAACGGCTAGGGACTGCTTAAAGGAATTGCTTAGCATAATGATTTAGTAGGTCATTGAAGGACTTATCTAACTTTAAAAAGTTTTTACTATCAAAATAAAGACACAAGACACTCTCAGACAGTCCTTGTGACAGTCCTATTTTGTGTCACATTGGATAAAAATCAAGTACGTATGACAAGAAAGTTTGAGATGTGAATATTCTTTTGCATTACATTTGACACCTCTAATAATATTCAATATCACCCTAGCAGAATCTGTGGCAGTAAAAACATAATTGCAAAGTTTTCTTAATGCTGATTAAAAAGGAATGCTTCAAAGGAAACGCAATTAGATGAAGAACAGAGAAAAGTCATTGTACAGAGTGATGCAAAGTCAAATGTCTTATTCCATTTGAAGGAAATAAGACAATCAGGAGAACACCCTTACAACCTACTCAATCTAAATTTGAATATCAATAATTAACATATTAATAAGCAACAACTGTAACTTGTTCTGATAGTTTATTTTGGTTTTTTTAATTATTTTGTTTTGTTTTTAATAAAGTTTAGTTAAAAAAAAAAAAAAAGAACGACATTGGCATTTTTTATCTTAAATTACAAACGTGTAAAAAAAGTATGCCACTGTTTACGTTAGCAGTCACTTCAGGGTACCAGAATAGTGACAATAAAAGAAGTTATGAATAGATGAATAAAAGACAGATGACCTCTGTTGGAAATTAGAAAAAAAAATATAGAGAAAGATTAACAGGATTTATTTGTCATATTGGAAAATTGAAGGAATTCATTTTGGCCTGTCACAGACACAAGTCTAACATGTTTTACAACAAACCAGAAATTTCCATCCATGATGCATTACTTTAGAAAAGGAAAAAAAAATATTTTATTTTTTTTTTAACACAAATGGTGGTCATGACTCTGATGGGTCCCATGAATTCCTTGCACAAAAAGTTGCGTAACTCTAGTTCAAACCCTTAATTATGAGAATTTAGATTTGTTAAACCAGAAAAGAACAATTGAAAACTCTCCAATGTTTCCTTATTCATGATGACTTACAATATTTGCTTGTTTTATAAAGTGAGGTAGAAACTAGAACAAAGATTTATTGATTTGACTGCTGAGGTGCTCCAAACACTGGAAACCCAGCTAAGATGCTGTGCAAATAGGTGGTTATGTAAGGCTGAGCAGCAGGTTTTAAAAAGTCTTGTCCTTGACAAATTGATCAACATGATTGACTGTTGTAAAAGAACAAAATATTGTTAAATATTATTATGTATGTATGTGCTCTTAGCATTGTCAGAGATAAGGATAGAGATACCATCAGCCAAAATATTTTGAATTGAATAACAAAGAAGGACAGTGCATGAAAGAAACTCTAGGCTATGTAAAGAATCCCTCTAGCAGATCTTCCAAAGTCACATCTAAAATCCTTCATGCAGTAAGCTTTAATCACTAAATGAAGGACTTACTTACTAGCAATATTTTTCTTAGATATACTTATGAGTAGTTTTTGTATTTATATGGAATTGATTTTTTTCTGAGTATTTACTTCCACAAAACATGATTTGAACTTTCAAAAAAGAACCTTTCTATCATCCAGCAATGACTGATGCCTTCTAAACTCTTTGTGAACTTGGGAATTTTCAGATTCATGGACACTGATATTCTCAAATTATTCTCAAACTATTTCCCATTTCATTTTTTGGTCTTCCTGAATTACCTCTCCCTCTCTCTAGAGCATTTGTAGGTATCATATTTCAGAATAAGTATAATTTCTACTATAATTCAAAATCATTCCCTAGTCTCATTTTTTCCTAGCTACCTTATTATTTCAAACCAATGAAATAATTGATGTGTATTCATAAAATCATGTACAATATTATCTTTAAAATGCCAAAATAAAGGGAAACCATTTAACTTCATGCATAATGAAACAAGCTTTGCATTAGAAGATGAGAATACAAAATACCATGGTAGGTAAGCAATTTATTTCATGTAAAAATTTAATGAGTACTTTGAAGACTAAAAAATGTAATTCCTGTTAAAAAAAAAAAAACACCAGAAGACTAAATTCCACTGACTTTTATTGAGAAACACCTGAGGTAGACATTGGTGTGCAGTGCCAGTACCAGATATCTGAACAAAGGGGATGACAGGCATCAAAGTCACCATTGTCTCACAAGGTCCCACAAGGTCCCTATAGTAAAATGACATCGCCAAATAGGAAATTGAAGTGAATGAGCTTCTAGGTTGTAGGAAAATGACCATCAAACAACTGCCATTTTCACCTAGAAAAGGATTCTTTACTAACCACAGATGTGGTGGCAAACAGCTTAACTCAAAGCAAGACAGATCATTGTTCTCCAACTTGATAGTTACTCTAGTTGTTAATTCTCATTCTGTCAAAAAAGGACTGAAAAGTAAACAAACACACACACACACACACACAAATGGAAGAGAGTAATTAATCAAGACAGATTTTTCTTCTTCCCTAGACACTACATGGCTAACAGAAGCACTGAGAAAGGAGTACGATTTAAACACACACACACACGCACTCAGAAGTACAGAATCAAATATTTTAGAGGAACCAAAGTACCATATACTGCAACAGTTCTACCCTGAAGAACCGGACTATTCTATCACATAGTCATTTTCAGAAACTCATGAAACTCAATCTGAAAACAACTTGTTCTCGTCAGCCCTTGGAGAATTGTATTTCAAAGAGCTTTTAAGCTCAATTGGAATTTGATTTGTATGAATCAGCTTAACTCTAAATGAGATATCTCTGTGAGCATCTGCAAAGATAATTAACGAACTTCACATAGCTCTGGTGGTAAGAAACTCACAGGCTAGGGCATACTATCTTGAAGTTACTTATTCAAGTAAATTTAAATCTCTGGAGATTATTTTTCTCTAGCTGTAGTTTTCACATATTAAGAAGTATATAAGGCACAAAGAGCTATAATTTCCAAGGTCTCATTTATATTAGATTTCATGTGGAACATGATAAATATTGATTTTCTCCCTGAAGTATGAAACGAGCTAACTAGGAAAGGGTCAATAGAATAGATTGATAGGCAGACACAGAATTCAAGGACTCTGTCATCTATCATATTAGGATTTTCAAGTGTATGTAGAGGTTATCATTCTATAACACTGTCTACCAATTGCTCTCATAGACAGTTTCAAAAATGTGCAAGAGTAGCAAAGTTATACAACGGACTGGTAAGCACAGTTACTTTGTAACTGACTACAAGATTATACCATGATTAGTCCACCACTCATTTATGTTTTATTAGACAGCAAACTAAAGTCTTCTGAGGAGAGGAATTTTGTTTTTTAAAGTAGATTATTTTCCTTCTAAAAAAAAAATAGCTAGAAATTAGCGACATAGGAGTAAAAATATGCTACACAGGGAAATGTTTTGAAAGGGACATTAGAAAAACAAGTCCAAATATACTTGGTTCAAATAAACAGAAAAGTTTGTATCCGATCTTTGACAACCAACAGTTTTTAATCTATAAGAAAGTATTTTCAGCCAGATTCGACTTGAGTTTGTGTATAAACCTAGTTCTTTATGTACAGTACAAAGAGATGGCCCAAGTAAGCTTGAAGAATTTTGAATGGTGGAGAAAGGCTAAGACGAATGTAAAGAAGATGTGGTTGCTCCTTTAAACAGTGTTATTGCCAGTTTCTCATGCTGCCTGCTGCACATGGCCCCTCACTGGTGTACCAGGCAGTCTGGCATGTTTCTTCAGCCCTGTTCTAGCTGGATGCATTCTTTATGAAACAATAAAGGTGGGTTCTTATTTTATGCTGCAGATTTATCAAGTATACAAGAACTCTTTTGTTTCTCTAATTCTGATGCAAATTATAGTAATCCTTTTATAAAAAGTTTGTATTATTTGGAGTGATGATACTCATTACTCTTTCATTATAAGTGGGCTCCAGAGGAATAGCTCCCAGGATTTGAGAAGAAACTGCCTCTGCAGAGGAAATCCTGTATTAGGTGTGAATCTACATGACACTAGGAAAATACTTACATTATGGTGCCTGTTTTGAAAATGCTTTAAAAAAAAAAAAAAAGTTAAACATATAATTAAATAATGTAATGTAAAACTGATACAGAAGAAGGACAGGGAAAAGAATTATTTCATCCATGTACATTTATCATTTTATGGATGTTGTGATTTAACTATGTCAACAACTCTCACAGCAGCAAAAGAGCTGGATAATATGTGTTGTGTGTTGTCTGTTATGACACTGTTCCTTTCTTTCAGACTTGTTTCTCTCTTTTACATGTGGATTGGAAACACCTTACTGTTCTCTTTTTGTGTTGGTCTATCCATTTCTCCTTCAATTCAGAATTAGTTGTCCTAAGAGAGAAGCCTTGTAGCTTGTTCATCTGTTTCATTGCTGAGGAATTTTGAAACATAGACCAGTTTCAGCAAATATTTAACTTCAAATCTAAAAATAGACTTGTATTGCAATAAAAAATGGGCCATAGTACAAGAGCAAGACATGGGTCAGAAAGGGGGTTAGCAGTGCACCAAACACCTTCTTTCTTAAAAATAAACCATGTTTCACTTCCTTGAAAGTCATATTTTCCTAAAGTCTATTATTCTTATGGCTTCTTCTGGATTCTGTCCTAGGGCAGTGGTTAAAATAAGAAGTCTTATGATTCCATTTGAATCAGTATTTTTATCTATTTTATGTGAAAATATCATACTTGTATATGCATTGCAGTGCACACACTATGCATTGCAGCAGCATATGATCACTGGCATACAGTTAATGGTACCAGAGTGTCCCTATGACCACACCTGTTTTTAATGGAAAAATTCTGCTACCAGTTTCAGTTTATCATTAATGGCTTCCTCAAGCTTGTTAGAACTCTGTCTGTTTCATCATGACTGAGCCTCCATAAGCTAATTGTCTTCCTAATCCCAAACTTCCTCATACAGGAGAAAGACCATTATCTGCTCACTGTACATCAGCATAGGATGATCCAAATATCAGATTTCCTCCTCTAGCAGAGTTATATTCACAGTTGGGCAACAGGGCTGGACTGCATGTCATTTTGTCCAAGACAGAATTCCTCTCATACTCTGAATTCATACAAGGAGTGAAAAAAGAAAGAGCAGGTCCAGATGAGGGCATCCTATGATCATGAAAATGATCAGAGGGCTAGAACACCTGAGGCTGAGAGTTCAGCCCAGAGAGGACAAAGCTCCAGTGACCAGTCTTCCAGTACTTAAAGAGGGCATACAAGAAAGACAGAGAGGGACTTTTTACAGGGGCGTGTAGTAACAGGACAAGGGGGAATGGCTTCAAACTGAAAGAGGGCAGGTTTATAATCTATATTAGTGGAACTGGTTGCCCAGAGAAGTTATGGATGTCCCACCCCTGGAAGTCTTCAAAACCAGGTTGGATGGTGATTTGAGAAACATGGTCAGGAAGATGTCAGCAACAGGACAGGCAAGGGGGTTGGAACTAGATGATTTTTAAAATCTTTTCATACCAAAGCCATTCTGTAATTCTGTGAAAAAAAAAAAAAAAGTTCAACAAAACAGTCAACTTTCAGAATGTGCCTCAATGAGCATGTGTGATTTTATTTCATCTTGATATAATTTTATTTTTATCAGGATTGGTCAAGATCACTTTTATTTTATTTACAGCCAAGGAACAGATGTTACTGTTCAGTAACAGTTTGTCACAAAAATTAAGCAAATTCAGAAACTTGTGTTCAGTTTCCCACTACATAACCATAATCATTCTATTTCATGTGTCTTTTATTTCTATCTATGTAGAAAGAAAAGTAAATAAAAATAAACTACAATATAAAGATGCTTGAATTTTTCAATTCCTTTTTTTTCTTTTTCTTCAGTTTCAGCCTATGGGAAACTAAATAGAAAACTGCTACTTCTGCTATATTCCAGGTTTTGTATTTCTTATGTTTAGAATTCTTAAGTATTAAGAGAAATAAAAGAGATATGTATCAATGGCTATACAGCTTTGGATGAGGAAACAACAACCTCTCAAGAAATCCATTACAATAAGGAAAAAGCCAGAAGATGTGGGAAAAAAAAAAAAAAAAAAAAAAAAGAAACATCATGTTTTGTGGGTTAAATTTAATATCAGGAACAATCATTCATGAGTGAAAAGCTCTTTATATAGTTTCAGTAATTTTCATCTGAATTAGATATGAATTTTCAGTTGTCATCATTTTGAGTGTTTAATTTTCTTACTTGATATTTAACTGTCTCTGGCTGTATTTCCTTTTCTCAGTGCCCAGTACCTTAAAGAAGCCAGGATAATTTGTGAAGGTGAAATTTATGCTACCAAAAGTAAAACAAGAAGCTTTTGAGCTCATAAAAAATAGATTTCATTGGAGTATAAACTAGAATATTTTCAAATAGATTTTTTTTAATTTATATTTTAAAATAAGGATTCAGAGAGTGGTTTGATAAGAGCATGGAAGAGAGATTCAATTATGGTTGTTAAATACACAAATGATAAAAGGTATGGAAATTGCTTGACCTGAAAGCAGCTGGGAGAATGCAGGTTGTCAGTGAAATGTGTCATGTATTCCCATCCATTTTCCTAGGTATCTCTTGACTGAAAACTCAAAATTACTAGACAAGGATCAATCCAAAAAGATCATAAACAATTGCCCTTTCTCTTTCCCTCGCCTCCCCACCCTTCTCTTTCTGGTGAGTTCTGGCATCTAACATTTGTTTCAGTCAAGTTGGCAACCTTTAATTTGCAATTAACTGCTTAGTTCTTACCATACTCTTAAACTTTGCTTAAGCCAAAGCCTCTTGAAACATGGTTGTAGAATTCTCTGCCTCACCCTGCAGTATCTCAAATTTTTACTCAGTATATTAGGTTGCTTCTCCTATAGGGTGATCCTCCTCACCTAGGCTTCCTAAGAAACATAGAAGAGATGGAGAGTAAACAGAGCAAACTTACAGACCATATCACACTAGGAAGCTGAGAAACACTCTTAAGAGTCATGCTGTTATTTCAGGAGAAGTAGGTGGGATGGTATTTTGAACCTATCACTAGTGTGAGACTACTTGTTCTCTGTCCTGATCTTTATACCAATCTATGATGCACCATTACCTCGTATACAACCTTATATAACCTTAGTTATATAAATAAGGCAAACTTGAAGTGGCTCAGAGGTTCTGTAAGGCTTGAGGTAGTCTTGATGCAGATGCATCAGTATACAAAATTAAAATGTTGTAAAGTATTGGATGAATGTACCAAACCAACCTTCTGATGGCATTACTACATCTGAGGAATTCAAACATGAAATTCAAATATGTTTCAGTAACAAAGTACATATCATATAGGAATCACTGTTGTAACTTTATGTCCTATGTTATCCAGAAGGTCATAGAGGTGATGATAATCTAAAGTAGATTTAATCAAAAAGCTATTCATAATTTTTTTTTTTAAATACTTGAGGACATCACTGAAGCATGGCATTTCAGAAGTAGGGGGAAGATGACAGTAAGTCTAAATATTGTAGAATCATGGACATACAAATCCCTCATGAGGCAATATTCATCTTCATCTTTTCAAACTGGATTCAGTAGACCCCAACTCTTGTCACAATACATCTCTAAAAATCTTCATTGAAAGGTATTTTACAAAGCATAATATTACAGTGCATTACTGTCTTTGGAATTAAAACATTTCACATGACACCTAAATCATTCTAGCTGAAAATTAAAATGACAAAACACTTTTGTCACTCTCCCTGGACTTTCCAATGTGTTTTACAACTTACCTAATCTGCTTTGCCCCAAAGTGGTTCTCAGACACTACTTAAGGCTTTGTCAGTATCAAAAGGAGTAGAATAATTGTCTTATGCTTTATTTATTATATTCTTGATAATACATTTCTGAATTTTATCCATAATTTTTTTATTCACATCACATTGTTTATACTTATTCAATCTATAGCCCAATAACTTCAGACCATTTTTTAACCATAGTACAGCTGCTTAGCCATTTAAGCACCATGTCACATTTGTACTCTGGATCTTTTAATCAAAAAGTGTGGAACATAAACTTTGCAGAATTTATTTGTATTACTATCAGACACTTTCCCAAAGTAACTTTGAATTTTCTCATGCTTTTTCCTTCACAAGGAAATGCTGTACCAAGACTATAAAATTCAAGTAATTAATGAAATTATTGAACAGTATGTAGAAAAAGTCCAAATGGGATCTTGCTTAAAATGCCCTCCCAGTCTGAATTTGAGCTACTGGTAAGTACTTTTCAGTAAGTTTTAAATTTATTTCTAATTCTATGTGGTCCATGTCTTCATAGTTTGGTGTTGAGAATAAGAGAATATTTAGTCTTGAAAATTGTGTCAAGACATATCATATATAATGTTTCCTTCTCATACACAAGTGTAGCAACTCTGTTGACTAGAGATATTAGATTAGTATGATATAACTTACTCTCTATTTATCGATTTTTTATTTTTCTTAAGTAATTCCTATAAATTCTTTGCATAAGAATATGCTCCTGTATCTTTCCTCATACTGAAAATAACCTACTGATTTATATCTTCTAGGTAAAATGTTTTTGTGTTTTAAAATTGTCCTACACTGTATGACCTTGTACATTCTCTCTGTATTTTGGAAATCAAAAATGGATCAAATTGTTTCACATAATTCTTTCAGATCTTTAAGGTGAATTTGAACAACTCTTACTGAATTAGAATGTTTGCACTCAGTATGCAGTCTTTACATTATTTCTTATTTATTTGGACCTGTGTTTATATAATTTTGTTGTTCTTTTATGCATGACTGTGTTAGCTAACAGTCACAATTGTGTCATGTATTGTGATTCATTAATTTGTCTTTCTCATTAGGCAATGGATCTATGTTTTCTCTTTATTCTTCTTTGTAATGATTTGTAGGAGTTTTAATTACAACTATTTATGTTCCTGACTTGATTTAAATAGTCATATAGCACAGGTCTTATACAGTTACATACTTAAACCAAGGCTGGAGCTGGTTCCACATGTTCTATCTTGTGCAGTCAAGTTTGAAGCTGAGCCAGCACCTTAAGTTTGTTTGAACAATTACTCGCACTGTTTTGTACTTCTTTTCCCTTTCTTCCAAGCATATCAATTCTTGGCCTAGAGTTGCCTGGAGTCTACTGTAGTATTACCAAACAAGTTGTTTGAAAATGTAACTTCTAAAAAAGTATATAAACACAATGATGTAGTCACATTCATCAACAAAAGAGGCTGATCAAGGAATCTCCAATATTTCTTTACAAACCTCTACATTCCAGTCAGTACTACGACTGCAAAATGAGAAACATTATTTGAGGGTTTGATTTATAATAATAGCTAATTTTGGTAACATTCAGATAAAATTGTAAAAAATCTAAAAATCACTACTGGTGGCATGGATGTGACAAGTCAAACACCAAGGCATCTATTCCTTTGCCTCATTGTGATTTCTAGACCCCATCTATGGTTAAGTCCCTGAACTGACCCTGATCCAAGCCCTCAAAAATCAAGGACTTTAAAGCATGGTCTATCACTGAGCCATTAACAAGTTTGTTACAGTTAGAAACTGACCCTCCTTGAGTAATGTCTTCAGTAAAAATGGTGTAGTCATATACTGAAAGAAGGACCTGGTCTGGGACACCTACTTGCAGAATGTTCTGGAATAGCAGTGCTCACCAAATCCTAAAATGCTTGGACTATTTGACTGGTTTCCATTTAAACACAACCATTTTCTTCACAATCATTTCCAGAATTCTTGTTAGTACTTTTAACACATTTATTCATTTTCAGTTGTACCTCAGGCAGTTTACTCTATACCTCCACACATATTAACTTGTTAAGATTGCCTGTTTCCAATAGGTTGTAAGTAATGGTATTCATTGAATATTAAGCTGATAATGAATTACGCATTGTATCCTGCCACAAATATAATTTGCATATCTCAATTCTTTTTTAATAGCTAGGAAATGTGTACAATTGCAAAATAGGATTGGCAACATTGTCTCTTTAAATGAAAGAAATGGACTAAATATAGAGTGGTTTACAGTTGACATATCTGGATGGCTTTTCAATGGACATTGAACAAAGTCTTTTTGACAGCTATTTTATATTTTTTTTTTGTTTTGTTATTGTTACTGAAAATTTGTCTATTACACTGTAGTAATGAACATGGAAGCTATCAATGTTTAAATGGCATATTTTTCATTATTCTGCATTTAGTACAAAAACACATACAGCTTTGTGGTGGTTTAGTTTTCTTGGTTTTGGTCTAGGCCTTCCCTGGTAACAAAGTCATAACAAAGGAAGTATTCCACACCATTCCTTCACGTAATCAGGGGTATATAAAGACAGGAGGAAGGTTTCCTCTCTCTCTCTTCCTTCCGTGTGCTTGGAGGACATCAGGTCTCTGTGTTGGCTTAGCTCTTATCTCTATGAGCTGAGGCCTGTAGGGGAAACTGCTGTCCCAGCTGCGCGGAGGGGAAGGACCTGCTTTCTCTCACAGGGAGTGTTGGTGAGAATTTATTGTTCTAGTTACTTATTGAGCTTTTCCCTGAGTTTATGAGTGTGTGTATCTGTTTTGTTTGTTTATACCCATTTTTGTCCCATTTCCCTTTCCCTTTTGGAGTTTTTTTGGGTTCTTATTCTGTAGATTCATAGTGTTTGATTGTATGTAATTGTAATATATGTGAATATATATATATACACACCTTTACTACAATTGTCTTTGGGTTGTTGGTTTTTTTTTTTTCTTCTCTCTTGGGAGGGGGGAATCTATGTGGCTGGCAGTAGAGTTTGGCTAGGAGCCAACCCAAACCTCCACAAGCTTTATGTCCATAAACTTTTGTGGAAATGTTAGATATTCTCACTCTTTTTTTTTTTTTTTTTTTTTTTTTTTAATTAAGATAATATAAAAATGGCAAGAACATGAGATAAAAAACACCAAAGTCATATCTTCCTTTACGTCATTAGGATTTCTTGACATCATTTATGGTTAAGCTAGTGGGCTAAGCCTGATTGCAGACTTCAAAATCAAGGACATAGGATTTCCTGGATCATCTATTGTTGAGTCAATAACAAAACCTTGAGCTGTCAAGAAATAAAAATAAATCTAAGCCAGCTCCAGAGTCATGGCTCCATCAGTTTCTACTAGCTTTGTCAAATGACATCTGAAGGACTCTTAAGACGAAAGTCCAGTCTAATCAATATTTGGTCTCAGATTTGACATTTCACTTGCTGGATGAAGAGCTGACAATCAAATCAATTGTTATAATTGTTCACTAGCCTCCTCCATCAACCCCATTTTTTTGATAGCATATACAGTAGCATGCTTTCGTATGACACCATAGGCAGGATAAGGAGGGAGAGGTGATACCACAGGTACTGTTAGAAAAAAACCTGATTGCTAATAAGGACAACATGAATTATAACGAATTTCTCAAAGTTCATACTGAAACTGTTCTGTAGACTCAGAGAACCTTCCTCATCCCTCCCCCTAGCCCATTCAAATCCAAACCCAAACCCTAGAGAACTGTAGAGAGGTGTATATATTCCTTCATCAATCCTGACTGCCTGCAGTCTGCAACAGAAATGAGAGCTGAATGTGATGGGAGTTATTATCTTCCCGAACATCTTGGATACATTCTATTCATATCCAGCAAGCATCACCTCACCTGCATTTCCAGAGATCAGAATATTCATTAATCAAGATGCAGTGAACCCTTGGAAGATTCCCAGCCTAAAAGTCTATCTTCCAGTTATTAAAAGAGAGGCATACATAACTAGGATCACTTCTGAGCTAAATAAGATGCAATTTTCTTTTAAATACTCAACAGTCCAGATGAAATGCAAAGCATATTTTGACTGCAGACAACTGCTGCCCATATGCAAAGTTTTAGTTTCTCATAAGCATGCATAGTATTAAGCTAGATTTAACCTTGCATATGTATATAATTAAAGCTAATATTCCACCCACAATGTAATCTAAATTTGTACTAGGACAAAACATTAAAACCAACTCAGCAGCACTTATGGTTGTTTTTGTCCCTTCAGTGTTTTGCAAGTTATTGTTATATAGCAACCTCTCAATTGTATTTAATGCTGTTTACCATGCACAATGCTTTGAAAAACTCCAGATGGGCTGGTATGCAACAAAGCATTTCTTCAACAATATGGGGAGACAAGAGATTTGTGAAACTTGCTGTCAGATGACTTTATGGACCAGAATTTTGTCGAATTCCTTGTCTCAGTTTCATTTCTACTGACTTTAGTGTCTGTAGTTCATCACAATCAAAGGCTCCCTATGGTTTTAAAATAAAGACTGAAGGTGGTATTTTAATCCTCTGGCATGACAGAAGTTTTCAAATAAAAGAATAAAAAAGAATAAATTAGAAGACAAATTATTTTCAAGATCTGTTCACAATTAAAAACTACATTAGGTTAAGGTATTTTTCTGCTTCTCCAAGCACAAGATGTATTTCATTAACTTTGTCTAACTTAAAGTCATAAAAAGATATAAAGAAATTATCAATAATAACCAAGTAAATAATACCAAAAGTCACCACACGCACACACACACAAAAAAAAACAAAAAAAAAAAACAAAAAAAACCCCACCAAACAAAAAACCCTATGCCTTTGAGACTGACAAGCTAAACATGATGCAGATGTTAACCACATCACTTATTGCCAGACCAGATAGTCTGACATTCTATAGCATTGACTGTAATCTATAGTTAAGGTTGGTAAGGAGTTACATTCTTGTCCTGTTATACAAATGTCTTCAGTAGTTATGAGAGGCCAGATCATTCTTGGAATTTCTAGCACATTGTAACTAATATTGATAGATTTATCAGATTTATTATAACAAATTAAAACTTCACCTTGTACAATGTTTATATTACTAAGCTCATAATGCCAACAATGAAATTTTACATTACATTTATAAATTTTTTTTACCTGCAATATGATTCCCAGGTGCTATGCTGGGAAAACCCCTGGTTTTCATTGACATTATACATATCAGGCTGCTCTCCTCTGTTCCTTGAATATTACCATCAGACTTTCTGAGTAAGTCTGAGAGAAACATGCAACAGAATCATCAGTACAGACATAGTTCTAATAAGATTTTTTTTGAGGGTAGGAGGAAAATCTAGGTTCATCCTGTCTTGTTCTTTCACTTCACAGTTACACATTTTGCATCCAATGTGTGGTTATTTCATCTAGATGTTTTCTTAGCTTGCTTATCAAAACCAAAATGTCAAAGACTTATGGAAGTTAAAATAGATGATATCTGCTGCTTCTCCTGTATTCACAAACCAGTTAGTCTGTCATAAAAGAAACTGTGATTCATTTCTTAGTGGCTTGTTCAGCTCTCCTGTGAAATGTTCGATTTTGTGTACAGAAAATCAAGTTATTACAGTCGGATTTTTTATTTGGATGTTTACCTTGGAGATCAGCTGGAGCACTTGATGCATCAGTTGATAGATAAAAATATACCAAAAATAATTGAAACAAAAACTTAAGTCTGGAATCCTACATTAGGTCCTAATCACAACGTTAAATATTTCTCATCTTTGTTTTTGGCCCAATGGTTTATTAATCATTTCCTCCAGAATGGAATTTCATGAAAAAGGAGAAAACTACAAATCCTGATCCACTTTTATTCTACTATCTCAGCCTGCTTTTACCCTCAAAATTTACAGATTTTTGGTTTGGGCAGTCTTATGAGAATCGCAAAATTCATTGCAAAAAATGTCTGTGTGGTGAGACAAGGATTAAGAAGGTCATCTGTCAGAAACCAAAACTGGCAAAAGTTGGCTCTAAGGATTACTTTTTATGCCCTTTATGCCTTGTGACAATAATTTAGCTGCCACCCTCTGTTTTTAACTGTATCGGTAGAGGAAAGTAACACCTCCTGGCACTTAGCTTGGTATGCAAGAACTAGTCAGAGGATGTGAATCAAGATATTTGTACTCAGTATCTCTTTATAATGTCTATTTATCTCTACAGTTGTCAATAACTGTTTATTGGGGATCTCATTGTGGAGAATGTAAGTCTCCACACACACTGTTTGGAAAGTGGGCACCTAACACACAGTCATTAGACAATGAACATTATGTTGTTTAAACTCTCTATTGCTCCTATACTTTGGTCCGTGCATTTTTAGGGTTGCAAGGCTCCTTAGATCAATCAGAAATATGCACAATAAATATGTCCCAAAGAAAGTTCCTGGAATATGAATATATATAATCTTAAGAAAGTAAAGGACAACCACTCCAACAAAAACTCCTGATATTCTGGAAAAATTTCACTGGTTAGGGACGTAGTTCATTTTCTAATCAGTTGTACTTAAAAATATTCTTTAAGATGAAGAACATGAATAGCACCATCCCGATTCATTTTGTAATCAGGCATTGTCATAGTAAGCACAATGAGCTTGGCTTGCCCTGCCACTGTCAACACACCTACCTTATCAGTGCAGTTCCACTGGGTTTAAACCACATGGAACTCTAGACTATATGGTACTACAGACCATAAAATATAATGAATCATTAAAATATTAATCCAAATGTTGGAAACATAACACTCAATTCTTCTAAGCTCTTATTTCTTCAGAAAATACTGAGGGAAAATTGTCACACATTACAGTAAAATATTACTGAACAGGAAGTAGAGAGGCCTGAGGTGCAATACTATTATGTGCTTATTAAAAAATATTTCCTTATAATTAGCCTCTTAGTTTTATAAATTTAAAATGGAGTCTAGTATCACTGGTAAAAACAGTAAAATATGACAGATCACACAGTGAATGCGGATTTTCAACCTTAAAAACAATAAAGAAACACTATTAATTATTAATCTTCAGCACACAAGTTATCCCTTATTTGTACAGTTGTAAGTCAAGGGGCTGGGGTGGTTTGGTACTGTGGAATTGGAAAAACAAAAACTATTCACACACCATTGACAGAGTGGCTGTGGGGTGTGGAGAAGTTCCCTTCTGGAGATTTATATCATAAAGACAAAATCCTGAAACAGAAAAGAGGAACAAATACTTCAAATTTACACAGTGAGATTAAACACAGCTAATGCACTAGAGACATCATCTGCCTAATTATCTTAAGTCTGATTTGAAGGATTCATTTCATTTAACTGCCTGAAGAATACGCACATACTTTTGAATTACTCAGCCTGGGTTCATTTTATAGTCAATGGAGAGAAACAGATACTCAGTCAGATTTGAACGGGCCTCGTTTAGATGTTAACTGGAGACTAAGATGAAGGACATAGCAGAAAACAGAATCGCAGTCCCCAAATGGTTGAGGCTGGAAGGGACCTCTGGAGATTGTCTAATCCACCCTCTCTGTTAAAGGGGGTTCACCTAGAGCAGGTTGTCGCGGAGAGGGAGACAAGTCACACAATCAATGTGATTGATAAGCAAGTCTCAACTTTATTGTGCTAATAGCAGG
>JAWWTY010000106.1:94590030-94709817 GCA_035222235.1 Margarornis squamiger
TGCAGTTACAAGGCACAAGTTTGCTACTTTGAAGTCTTCATGTTCTGTTGCACATCTTGTTACTGTATAACTTCTTATCCAGCTAATGCATACTGTTCTTTCTAAAGGCCATCTCATCCT
This sequence comes from Margarornis squamiger, assembly GCA_035222235.1. NCBI lineage: Eukaryota > Metazoa > Chordata > Aves > Passeriformes > Furnariidae > Margarornis > Margarornis squamiger. The sequence continues at coordinate 94,590,151 of JAWWTY010000106.1, forward strand.
TGCTCTATCAAACTTTACTGTCTTGTATCAAATTCTCCAGGGAGACATGTCCCTGATCAAACAACCACTCTTCAACAGCAGGTTGCATCGGATCATCTCCAGGTAAGTTTTGAATATCTCCCAAGACGAAGCCTCCACAGACTTTCTGGACGGCCTGTTCCAGTGCTCAGTCATCCTCCCAGTAAAGAAGTTTTTCATCATATTCAGATGGATATTCTTATGTTCCAGTTTGTACCTAGAAAATGTATTTACTTTTGTTCTCATCTGTAGTTTGCTGTACAGAATTGTATATAATTTCCCGGACAAAATTTTCAATTTTGTTTAGGATAAAAATTGTTCAGGCTTCACTACAAATTTACTTTTTTCCTCTATTTCTTTTGAGATAATTTATCTAAGAGGTATAATCATTTGTCTCCACTAGAAGGAAGTGCTAGTACTGAAATACTAATTCCCACTGTAGCACTTTACTGAAACTTATTGGTCTTAGATAACACTAGTTTGAAATGTGAAATTGCATTCTAGATTAAATAATCCAAATATGGTCCTCTTATTATTATGTGAGTTGTGCTCAGAATCTAAGATAAATATATCGTTATTAGATTTAAAAGAACAGAGAATCTTTTGATTAGTGCTCAGATGAAAAGAGCATGTGAAAATATGGGAGTGACAAGGTCACTTGTGCTATACTTATTGAATAACCTATCTGGGTAATGGGAGGAAATGTTTCTGTGGCTATTTACAAAGTATTCCCAGATAGTAGAGGAGTGTAAAACTTATCAAGAAAATGAGGCAATCTGGACACAAACTAAAAATTCGAGATAGAATTATTATAATTAAACAACTGATTTATTTTACAAATTTTATATTTTTAAGAACCTGTAATGATGTTTTCAACCAGAGATGAGACATGCTGAAATCAAGACATTTTCAAACAAGGACATAACCTAAACAGCTATAGTTTTTATATAGAGTGGGAAAGGTGTAAGAAAGAATTAAATTGTCCTGTTTCTGCCTTGCCACTCTCTTTTCTGTCCTCAACCACTTCCCTCCCCCCACTGTAAAAATTATTTTTGAGAAACTAAAAACATTTCTCATAGTTCCCTCCTGTAGAATTCTTACTCAGATAAGAATGACTTTCTTTTAAAGGTTTGTGAGCTTTTCCAAATAAAAACAGAATCTGTGCAATAGTAGTTTTGTGTCTGAAAACAGCTGAGATTTTGGGCATTTAATCAACTCGCAGAGCTAAATTTCTGTTCTCTGTAGGTGGCATTTTAAAAAATAATTTCATTGCATTAGTTTCATGACTGAAACTTGTGATGATGTACTGTAAAATAGGTCCTTCTGGGTTTCTTGGCTGTTATGACCTCTCAAGATCTGTTCGACAACCGAGGGAGGTTTACACAGAACAGTTTGATTTTCCTCTCTTTTTTTTTTTTCCTTTTTTTTTTTTTTCTTTTTCCTTTATACTGGGTCACATCCACAAATACTCAAGCAAACTACAAAGATTAAAAAAAAGCCCAAAAAACAACTAAACAACAAAAAAAAAATAAAGAAAGAAAAGAAAATTAAATAATGAAATGGCCTTTAGAACTCACTTGAAGGCTAATACAGTTTCATCAAATTGCCCATAGCTGACTTTTGTAGTACTTGTGGCATTTAGTTGTTAACTCCTTGAGATATAGTCAATTGAAGCACAATTAATTACATAACCCTTCTCCCACTTCCCTAATACTCCAGTTGCCACAGGTCACCATTTTGCAAATTGTAGATTAAACGTGATTATTGACAGAAGCAATGTTGATACATCAAATCCATATAATTTAAACCTAGTGAGTGTCTAAGAAGAGTGGTTATTTTTAGGTGGTTACAGTCTCTACTAATAACCATCTTAAAAAAAAAAAAATATGTTTTATGATGTGAAATAAAAATAAAGGCTTCTTATCAATGAGAGACAGCAGGAGGGAATTTAATGGCCGTAAAGATCCCCCATCTCTGTTGAAACATTTCCTTGTCTCTTATGGTGGAGTACCTGGGTTTCAGGAGCAGAAGCACTAGCTGTCTCCTATATGGTATATTTATATTTCAAGAGAATCTTTGCTTCAGCTGCTTTATCTAGTCAGTCTCTCAATCCAAATACATAACTGACATAAATCTTGCACTCAGTTGAGTTTCACCAGATTTTGTCTCACAAAATTCCCCCACCATTTACTGCACTCTGAATCACTTTAATTATATTAGAAAAAATTAAATAGTTGATATTCAAACAAAAAAGAAAATACTAGGATAATTAGGTATTATTCAATTAAATACTTTAGTGAAACTGCTTGAATTTATTTTTCTAAACGGGTTTGCAGCAAATCTGCTGACCACTAGAGAGTCATATACATTCAATTTTTCACCAGAAAAAAGGGAATGTGAAATGTACCATAAATCACAGATTCTATAATGACACTAAACTGTTATTAGAACAAAATATTTTTGTAATTCTGGCATGTTGGAAAAAATATGTTAAGTGATACTTAAGCTTGCCTTTTTATCTTCTTTGGTTATAAAATAAAACGTATGGTGTTGCTGAGTGCAAAAAAACTCAGAAGTGCTTATGTTATGGGTTTAATTTTTCTAGAGTTATGTATAATCCATACAAAATAGTTATTCTTTTACTTTTAGTATTAAAAATTATTTTTATATGTAAAACCCCAACAACCTTCTGCTTAGTGATATCAATGATTTACTCTCAAAATATTATTTGTGAAGCATTTTTTTTTTTCTGGATGAGTACATTTGAGTTGTAGTAAAAGATAAAACCTACTATTGGGGTGATGATTTTATTCCCCATTATTTGAAGACAGAAAAAAACCAAAGTTTGTATTTGATATGCAACTTCATTTATATTTGCATGTATTTTAATAACTCAGAGGAACTCTATGAATCACTGATGAACTTTGACCATATCCACCATCTTCCTTCCATTTTTAGTCATGGTCCTGATAAATTTTAGAATCCAAGGAAGCTAGACCAAGAATAAGACAAAGAAATGGAGGGAAAGCCTCACTTCATCTTTGCCAGAAGGTAAAAGGCACATGTGGGAATAATCAGAAGGCAATCAAAAGCATTTTACTTTCAACTTAGAATATTGCTCTATATAATTTGTTGCAATAATTTATAGGTTAATGTTTAACTTATAAAAAAAATCCTAGTAGTCTGATATAATACACATAATAATACCCTGGCAGAGTGTTTTCAACTATGTGTCAGTTTACTTGTAGATGATTTTCACTACAAATACAATAGGTATATCTTTTATGTCATGGACATATATTATCAGTAACTATCAGTTCTTTTGCACTAGATTAGATTTCCAACAAGTACTTTCTTATCCCAAAATATTTGTATTTTAGATACTAAGGCTGACAATTAAGTATATATGGCTGCAGAAGCAATTTCTATAATAATTTAGAGACTTATGTCCTTTTGCCAAAATAACCAGATCCAAAAAGTATATTGCTATATTTGAATTGCAAATGTCTTAAAGGTTCCTTGCTGGTTGTAGAGATTATATACAGTTAGGCATTTGAGTTCTTCATGAATCGAAAAAGAGAACTTAGGCATCGAATTCTGTTAACAGGAACTCAAACTCTGAAACATTTTCTATTTGTTTTTTTTTATATTTTTGTTCTGGTGACAATGGCAGACTTGCCCTTTTCTTTGAAGAGAGATAATGAAAAAGGCTCCACATATATGCTCTCAGGTTCCTCTAGACAAGAAACAATAGACATGACTGTCCTTGTCCAGCCCCTCTGGGTCTCCCCCAATGCATGGACAGCCCAGGACTCATTTCAGCCCACCAAGGCTTTCAGTAATGGAAGTACTTGAGTGCAAATATGCATCTTTCCCCAGGTACCTCAAGAGTACTGTGGAGAGGGTGCATCAGTCAGTTGTAACCACACTTCACACAGGGTAACCCAGGCACAACTTCTCCTATCAGTGGAACTTTTCTTTCCCAGTGAAAATTTTGACTTGCAGAATGCTGGGGTTGTACGTCAGCATTTGACTGTGCATATATTTCCTGTTTGCCTCAGAAGTGATTTCCAAATAAGGTTCACACATTATGATTTCCTGATTTGATCACTTTTGAAAACTATTTTATGGTATTCAATAGGAAAATTAACTATCTTTGCAGCACCATATTATTCAATTAGCAGTTCCCTACATCTTCTGAGTACTGACAGCCTCTTATAAAACCTTCCATCTTTCAGTCTGCAAAGAGAAAATGGGTTTTCAGGGAAATTCAGTGCATGTCAAATAGTTGGCTGAAATAACAAGGCAAGAATAAAACGTACAGTATGCAAAACACAGTAAACCATTGCTGTGAAATGCTGGATTTTAATGACTATAACTAATTATAATTCTGCTACATTACTCTCACATCACAGATATACACTGAGCTAATGTGAATTAAGATAAGTGCTATGAGGAAAGAGCAGCAAAAATAGGACATCAATTCATGTTTATAGAGAGGAATAGAAAACTTTTCCCTAAAGATCCAAGTCCCAGCTTCTGACATCCTATTAAATGCCATGTTTTTAGCTGAGTGATTAATTCCACTTATAGTGACATACTAGTCCTTCAGTGTATACAGTAGTCAGGTGAACTCTTGTGTTGTGATAAATAACCATTTACTTAATAGCAATATGTTTGGACCGCACTATGAAACATGGTTTATCATATAATCACATTACTCTTCCTTCCCTCCCCCAAAACAATACTTAAAATTACTGCTATATTTTATACATTAATTTTGTTTTGTTAAGGGTCATTCTTTCTTAAATAGTAGTAATCTCTACTAAAACAAGCAAATTGTTGCCATAGAAAATCTCTTCTGAAAGAGTAAGAAATAATTGTTACATAGAATAAAGTATTACTTTCCCCTCATTTTTATAAGTATTGGCTTTGCAGCCTATTCTCATTTTCTGCAGGCTCCATTTGGGGAAAAAAATTGTTTTGGACCTTGTTTACATATTTAGAAATGTCATTCTTTCAGCTGTATTCTTTCATCACTCTTTAAAAGTTGTACACTCTGTGTTATTCTAGTAGGATTAATATCGCTTCTTCAATGGATTTTTCTTTGCGTACAATAATTTCACTACTGAATAATATAGATGATTATAGCTATGAATATAGCTATAATCATATTGAAATAGTTTGAAATTTAGTCTTCAAGGCTTTGCTAATTCAAGCCTAATCTTTCAAATTAATGGAATAAGATGGATTGTCTAGATTTTGTATCAGTTTAGAATTATCTGGAAGGAAACATATTCCTTCTTAAGGTAGTCAAGGAGAAGAGATATTCTTTGAGACATCAAAACAACACCACCAAAAATTATTTGATACTTTCATTTTGGATCATAAGTTCCCTGCACTGTAAATTATGGTTTATGAGGAGCCATAAATACGGGGTGGTCTTATCAGCTTGATGTCTATGTTGTAACCCTGCTCTTAAGACAGTTCAAAACCGAAAGACAGTAATCCAGCCTCTAAGTTTTGTGGAGAAACTGGTCAATTGATAATGGTCAATCACAAACAGAATATATTCAATAAAAACCTCATGACCGTGTTTCCTTTCATTAGGAGTAAAGCAGATAATTGATGGAACTGTTGGATCTGAGTTTTAGAATAACAGAGTTGTTCAGCAAATGCTTTGAAAACAGAGCAGTGAATTATGTACAAGGCTTCTATGAGGTGGTATATACCTTTTGCTCCTCATTTTCTTTATTCATAAGACTAAAAGAAGCTTAAAGCATATAGCTGCTTTATACTTCTTTGCTTTATTTGATGAGACCCTTCGAGGGTAAGAAGGAGAGGCACGCTCCAGGTAGCGGTATGATGGAATGACACATTTATTAAAATGGTGCAGGCTTATATGAGGGCAGCATGGAACTTTCCGGGAAGGGGGTTGAACTTGGGAGGAGCATGGAAATCCTCCTACATGAAAGGAAAGGTAGGGGAGGATCACAACCATAAAGGGTAAACAAGGGTGGAGATAACAATATAAGGAAAGGCTCCACTGTGGCCAAATCTGACCAATCAGGGAGCGGGGACAACATGAGGGAGAAAACCAAACTCCATTTTGTACAGCATGCAATAATGATATTTATCTTCACAACTGAATTCATAAACTAGGAAACCCGTAACAACCCGATATAGGGCAATAAACTTTCTCTTATATGAAACAGCTCTTGCTTGTAGCTCTCCTTCTTGACACTCGGTCTCATCAAGCAGTTTTGTGGTCTTTCTTCCATTTGGTGTAATTTTGTACTCCTACAGCTTTAAAGGGGCTTCTGTACAGACAAGAAAGAAAACCTATGGCACAACAAAACAACCAGTAAAAGATACTTCAGTTTTCTAGCCAGTGGTAAGAAAAGTCCCATATTCAAAGGACTGCCCACTTATGTTGCCAACTTAAGAAATCCTGGACAAAACACATGGCAGTTTTGGGGGATGGAAAGACCTAGATCAAATATCTGATTCCTTAGGCAACAACTCTGCAACAAGATAGGTGAGAAATGGAGTCTGGCCTTCACAAAAGTGGGAGTACAAGGCCAATGGAGTTTTTAAACTCAAGTTATCTATCCTTTATAAAAAATTAATTAGGCTTTGGGTTTTTCTTTTTTTTTACCACTAAAAGTCTATTTCAGTGGGAGGAAAGCAAACTCTTTTCCAGCTCTTGCAAAGATTAGGAAATTTATTTAAATAGATCAATGAAGTACAACAGAAAGTCAAATGGGTTTGGAGTAGGACAGAATAATGGTGAAACATAAAACATCTCAAATACAGTTACATCTTCAGAGTGACTCTGATACATACAAATGTCTCACTACTGGTAAAAAATTTCTGTATAATTTCTTCCTCCACAGAGATGCAGAATCATTTTCTAAAACTATCTGAGTCATCATCTGACAAGTGAATCTGGACAGGCTCCAGAATTCATCATTTTCCTCTTTATATATGATCTTTTGATAGAAAATTGATGAGATCAGAAGAGGTTTGTCACCATGTTGTGGTCTTAACAGCATAACAATCTTAACTAAACTGAGGAGCACAGAAGGAAAAAGTCGCTTCCTTGTCATGAATTGATATCAGAGTTAGCTACAGAACATTTTCATCCAAGTGCTTGTGCAGTGCATCTGCCATTACAGCACAGAGGTTTAGATGTTCGATAGAACTAATATAATTTTTTTTAAGATCTTCAATATTAATTTTTGGTACGTAAAATTACCCAGTATCTAACTGAACTGGATCTAACTTATGTGTTTAGAGCTTTCAACAAAGTACTTCTAATAAAGGAAATTATAAAAATGGTAATTCTTCCCAGTGGTGGATCTGCACAATTCTAGAAGTTTTGGTTTCTCTGCAAGTTTGTTTTAAACCAGTTATTGGTGCTTTTTCTAAGGACAGAAAGTCCATCAACATTGAACTAGATTTGTGCCATTTAAAGCACACCACCATGGTCCTTCATAAACCCAGATTTGCTGAACACAATGTGCATAGACTGATACATTGCCAATCTCATAGCTCTTTCTCTGCAGGATTTAGGGACTTTTTATGTTACAGATAACTTCACTTGCAAGAAATCTTCCTGGAACAAGTCCACAATTCTACAATCTTGATTTTTCTTCCTGTATACCTCATTATTACAATCTGTTTCCACCAAGATGTATGAGAAAGTCTCCCCTTGAAGAATAAAAATAGTAATGTGGATGGGTGTGCTGCAGCCTGCAAAATACCAGAGGAGTGAAGGAAGGAAGGTCATTTCCTTAGCCTAAGGTGAGTGAAACAAACATTTCCTGAGAGTGACTTCAAAGGTCCAGTGTTTTACTCAAAAAAGATTCTGGATGTCATTGATTGGATGTACAATTTATCATGATTTTCCCTCCCTATAAAAGTAGGCTTCTTTTTTCCCTAACTGTCATTTCAACAAATGTAGCCTGGGGTCAGGTTTTTTCTTCTCATACCATCTCTCAGGCATACAACGCCACAGTCTCTGCTTACTGAAGTTTTCTAACAATGCAACATTATTTGATGATATCTGATTTATGCTATTCAAATGTTACACTACACTTTGAGATCCTTTAGGCTAAAAATGGTGACCCTAGGTGCACTTTTGCAGTCTAGCTGTTGATATCCTCCTCCAGTGAGATTTTCATATTGTAATCAAGGCTACCCTTTGGACCGCAAAATTTCCCTGTTAGTGTTTGTCTGTGACCAGGAAAACCTTAATTTGCCTCTAGAATCATAAGGGCAATTTAGTTCTTGCAACCGTCATTCACAAGGAAAAGGAAAAAAAAAAAAAAGAAGAAAGTAAAAGGAAAGCTGGGAAAATGTGATCTTGAAAGACTAAAGTCACTGAGAAAGAACCCCAAGATGCAGGTTTAATAGTCACATTCCAGACCAGAACACTGTTTTAAAGGAACAGTCAATAACCAAGCTGTCTTATAGGAATGAGGAAAAATATTTTCCTTTTAGCCTTTGATTTTCTGTGACTATACTGATGTTTCTTTTTTATAGTTCTCTTCCTATTACAAATTCCATTTCCTAATCAAACTAGGAAAATAAATCTGTAAGAAAGGAATAATGAAAAACATTAAAACAAGAAGGTTTGCACATAGTTAAATGATATTTAATTACTAGTATTCTGTATATATTATGGTGCTTTCAAAGAACCAGTTTGAGATGTCCTTCATGGGACAGTAGGGTTAGAAAGAATGCAATCTGTATTATTCACAAAGATGAGGAGAAAGGAATTTTGTGTCCTCCTCTTTCTTGTGAGAGTCTCAGAGGGTTCCTGAGCTTATTAGATGAAGTTATGTCTCTACAGTCCTTTAAGCAAAACTAAGGCAAAACTAAGACTTCACCCCAACTCTTCCTTGAGATATCAAAGCAGCACAAGGGAGCTTGAAACTGCACTTGCATATAGTAAAATTACCATAAACAGCTGATAGTATCCATCAACACTCAGATCAAAGGTTTGCTATTGAGAAATGTCTGCATGTCCCCTCTACTGATCTGATCAGGGGGGCTCAACATAAACAAGGTTTTAGTTTGTAAATGTCTAGTTGAAACTTCTAACACAATAATGCAAAAAGTCAGGATTTCAGAAAGAAAATAAAAAAGAAGAAAACAGGTGAAAAAAAGTAATGAGAGCTCTGATGGTGACTGTGTGCAGTATTCAGAAAATGCTGTGCCTGCTGTTTTTATAATAGGATGACCTTTTCCACTGCAAAGACTCAGCCATCAGAAGCATTAGTAAAGCACTAATGAATAGCCTCCTATTCAAACAACAGCAGCAAAGCAGGAATCTTATAACTCCTTTGCCCCTTTCTCTGCACTGAAGTGTGAACTCTAAAATCTCATTGAAAACAGAACATTTTGATGAGAGAAAGAAGAGGAATGTCTCCCAGAATCATTTGTGCTACAAAATTTTCAATTTTCTGGCCTTTAATGTTGTGGTTTTGTTTTTTTATTACTATGCATATGTTTAACACATGTTAGCACAAGTTGCTCATTGTGCTACTATAGTGCTTAAGAGCCATGTTTCAGGTAAAAGACTCACTGACTTGCCTAATATGTGTCTGTGAAGATATATGATCCTGATTGATCTTGTGCTGCCATTTCTGACTAACATCGTGACTCTCTTCTGACTCTCTTCTCTCTTTGCCATTCTTGAGAGGTATGAACCCTCAATATCTGATATTAGATATGTGTTCAAAAGTGCTAATCACTTGAAATGATGAATTATTCAGACTCTAACTTTTGTTTTATTTCATAGGACAGAAAACTCTCTGTACACCACATTTTATACATATAAATTATAGTTTACCTTCAGCTTATAGAAGTAGGGTAACATATTGAGTTTATGTAAAGCCTTGTCAGCCAGAAATTGTTTTGGATTTAGCTGTGTATAGAAAAAGATTTTCCCTAATAGCCAGATATGATGTAAAACAGGTGACAGGAGAAGTCTTTCTCCCTTTTGAATTTTTGCTGTCGGTAAAGAAGAGTCTGTAGTAAAACGTATGTGTTATATGAGCTGACTGTAGGCTCTGAGATTTTCTTCAAAAACACTTATTCTCTTAATGACATAATTCTTACATTGAAAAATTAAAGACCAAAGTCTGTTTATATAAGCATATCTTTTCACTTTGCAAACAAAATAAGAGTTGGGAATTAAAAGTATATTTTCGAGAGCTAAGAAGTGATTAAGGACCTATGACACGCTTGTACTGTAGTTAGGTAACTACTTTAGGAAAACCAGCTGATAATGCAAGAGCAGCCATGCCTGTGCTTTAAACATGAAAATATCATTTTATTTATGGAAAGCTTCTAGGGCATGGTTTATAGATTGGTTCCTGGATGTAAACTATTTATTCCTGCTAAAAAGTTTCAGACATCAATAGCGTATAATAGTACACATAATGGTTGGCCTGTTAGAATGGATACAGAAAGGATGTGTACACTTAATGATCTGAATAGACATCTAGTTAAAATTTCAGAAGCAGCAAACCAATGAGATCACTGGTTTTCATTGGTGCCAGTGAAAATTCTGAACCTTTTTATTTATGGGTAAGAGTTTATATGTATATTTGGTCCCAATCTTCATATATGTTTTAGCAATAAACCCCTGATAATTTGAAAAAGAGTCTAGATCTTAATTACTTGCAAGAGAATTAATGTCTGATTTACTTTAGAAAATAAATCTAAAACTGTTGCAGCTTAATATTATATATATTTATTAGTATGTACTGTTGACATTGTTAGCCAAAACAGGAAGTTGTGCTATAACATGGAGATGAAGACTTAAAAATATTCTAAGGCTCAGTAGAAGACATTCAATTTTTAAAAGCTCAGTTACATCAATTCCTGCATTTTATTGATGCTGTGTTCTTCTTCTCTCCATCAGCTTTTTATCTCATTCACACATACACACAGAAAAAAAAGTTATGAGCTAGCACAACTGATATCAGAAGTCACTACTCTAGTCTACTGTTTTTTAATTTGCCTATAAATTAAGCTGTGAAATGGATTTTAAATTTTTTGATTAAAAACACTAAAGAATGTTTCCAGAAGGAGACAACTGTGCTAAGCTTCCTGCCATAAAGAAGTTTTATAAGTAGGTCATAAACCCCTGAAATGAAGTCAGAAATGCTGACAGACCCCAAACTTTTAGATGCTCTGTAAGCTCCAGTCTAATCATGTTCTCCCAGAGGGGGAAAGTCTTTTTCTCGAGACTAAATTGTAGAGTGTAAAATTGTTGTTTTGTCAAGTAGAGCTCTGAGTATACAGTAAAGAAATGTACAGCAAAAAGACAAATGTGTTGTTACTATAGCAACTAAAAGTCAAAAATATATCTGAAAATGTCTTTTTCTTCTAAATTTGCACTATGAAACATTTTCCAGTTTTGACTAATTGTGTTATACAATATAACTTTCATTTATTAGCATGGCTCAGAAGAACTCAAACTACTTGGGAATTACTGGCGGTAAACAGATATAAACTAATAAAAGATTTGTCCCCAGTGGACCCTACACGTACTAGGGCATGGGAAAAAACTACATAGAATTACACATCTAACATTTTTATTTTAGAAGCCATATGTATTTGCATGTGTATGCAAACAAATTATTTTATATAATCCTAAGAAAGGATTAGTTGTTTGTGAGGGGTTTCTCAATTTTATTTTTCTTTTTCAAAACAATATCATGATTGTTATGAACTTTACAGGAAGTGTTGTTTATGTTTAGCAGAAGGTTTTGACAGAAAACATTTCTGGATTTTCAAATTGTTTGTATACCAGGTATGGAATTTTTCAGGTATGGAATTTATCAATTAGGGAATTTCACTTTTAAGTGTTTTCATATTGCATGGAAAAACAAAATAAAAGAGATTACTGTTAAACATTATTTTTGTGCTTTGCATGCTATGAACTATATATTAGAAAATGAAGGTCTTTAAACTTTTATTTCTTTGTTTTATGTAAAATAAAGCCAGAATAGAGAATCTGTTGTGGTGGTGAAGAGTAAGTAGAAAGTAACAAGAAAGAAACACAAAAGGTCAGTGAGGCTACCCTGTAGTAGAAGCCATACTTTGTCTCTGGTATACTGCTTGCTGCTCCAGTACAGCTGAAATAACATAGACGTTTATTTTGTGCTACACTGGAAAAGGGTATGCTTGAAAAAAAACCCCATACATTAAAACCATCAAAAAGCTTTCAGACCTGTAGAAGACATATTAACAAGCCATAACTTGGAGCTTTTTATTGTGAAATCACTGTTATGTTCAAGTCTTATGGATTTTCAAGATTGTTTGCATGTATGAATGTATAGTGTTCTGCTTCCCTTGTACTTCACTATTTTTAGTTGACTGACCTTTATACCATAGTATAAGTACTTCATATTATAATGAAAAGTATTATTTTGTTTGCCCATTTACTGGCCACATGGATTAGATGTGTGGTTGATGCCCATCACTTTGATGAGATACCTGATGGAGATTCCATGGTCTCAGCTTGCAACTACAACAAAAGATGGACTGGCAGAGGCACCTTATAGTGAAAGAGTTAGAATGCAATCAGTTTTGCAAAAATATAGTTAACAGCTTCAGACTACTTCAGCCAAAAAATCAACATAATACATTAAAATTCATCCCGTATTTTCAATGCAAACATGTGTCTGCATTTGTTTTAAAAAACTTTTGTGAACAAGATCTGTTGCTTGTAAATAAGCTTGTTAGAGTTATTTGGCCTCCCTTTTAGGTTAAGTTGTCCCTAGCAGCAAATCCACAAGGAGGACTTTCATTTCTTTGTATGACTGAACAAACATATCAACAGAAATCCCACTTTCTCTTCCATGGCCACTGAAAAGCTTGGCCCTTGAATTACTGTCCTGCAACTTTTATGCACTACTTTCCATTCTCCCCCTGATACATAATACATACCTGTAGGAATTCTTTATTACTTATATTATACTGTTATTTGAAGTATCATAACTTTTACTGTATTTTCTGATCACCTTAAAGTAATTGTTCTTAATATTTTGGTGTTACATATTTATGGAAATTTTCTCTTTAAAAAAAACCCAAACAAACAAACAAAAACCAACCAACCAAACAAAAAAAAAACCCACCAAACACAGCCAAACACATAGGCATGCATGCACACATACACCAAACAAGCAAACAAAAAATCTCTCAAAACCAGAGTTTTCTTTCCTCCTTCAGAGATACATGAAGCCCCAAGGTCAGGTAGTAGCACTGTGTGGCTCCATTCCTAAAGCTGTGTAAGTGAACTTCAGAGCCAATCTTGCAATGACCCCATGCTAATATCAGAAAGCAATTTCCATTACTTACAGTCAATACAGATTCCTCACACTCTTTGTGGAATATTTAAGACAGAAAACAAGACTAACTAGCACAGAGCATGGGAAAAACTAACTCAGTGTGCAGTTTGGCCCAAGACAATTAAAACTTGTGATTTCTCAGTCTGCCTAGCATCTCCCTTAATCCTGTTTACTCTTTTCCTTAAGAATTCTAATTCTCCTTGCATTCTCTTATGTTCGTATTATCTACTTTATTTACTTTTTTGCCTTTAGGCACAATAGTCTACATTCTGACTATGAAAGTATGACTAGTATGACATTAGATAAGATAGCTGCTCAGAAAATCAAGGAATATTTGTCAATATAGAGTAAACCAAACATATTTGTATTGCTATTTTGTAGTTTCCAGTTGTAAGTATTAAAGATAATCCTGATTATTATCTCTCTGTGTTGCAATCCCTATAAAGAGCTTTGGGCAAAATTTCTGATAGAAAAGGAAAAAAAAAAAAGCACTAAAGTACAGAAACTATAAAAACACTGCAAAATACCCTAGCATTAATAAATTAGTTATTTTTGCAAATAAAAATAAACAACTTAAATAAAGAAGTCATTTAAGATGAAAATAAGCCAAGGGAAGTAAGCCCATATAATTTTAGCTATAATTTATCTTCAGACTATTTTAAAAGTATCGCCTATAAAGCATCTTATACAGAAATAATTTATTAATCAAATTAAGTATTGTGATTTTCTAGATATCATGAATAATAACACAACATAGAAGTTGTATGTTAAATGCTAGCAGAACATTTTTTGAAAGTTGTGTGTAGCAAGCTTGCCATCTACTGATCAACAGAAAAGATCTTTGTTTGTATGATATTTTTTGTATACCATAATTTTTAGTTTAAAACTCTCTTTATATGATGAATCAATACTTGTGTATTTAAATAAATCTGTTTCCAGTGCCCCTACAGGTCAACAGTATTGTGCTAGTGTATCAAAGATGAGTTCCTCAAATACTTCTCATGTCCATTGAGGAATTTTTGACTGAAAGACATAATTTTATTCAGTATTTGGGAAACTCATTTAGTTTCTCTCAAACAGTATATTCTGAATTCACATCTGTTCTATTGAAGTTAAAACATTATTGTATGAATAATATGTCAAAAGCAAATAAGTATTCTTACTTTTTTCAATTCTTTCCATTTCACAAAGAGAAATTCACTTGTCCTATGCCATCTGCCAGTTTTGCCCTCAGTCAAACCTTGTCAGTGTGCAGTGGGAAATTGCAGAAAATCCATATGTCTGGTGTATTTGGGTTGCCCTCATGTTCCACTCAGACGGGTTTAGTCACAGAAGTTAAAATCCACAGTTATATCACGTGTACAACAAAGAAAAGTCTTTATTCTTTTTTAAAGTCTGTCTCATGGCTTAGGATCCTGTATTATTATCACTAATACTGTATTGCCTTTCACTTTGGCACCATCAATTTATTTCATTCAATGTAGAATTATAACAATATGGATAGTAAAACATGAAAATTGATAACCTGTGACTGAGACCTAAACAGAGATTTTTTTATTTTTTTTTTAACTATACTTTTAAAATTATTTGAAATTTTTTGGACCTATATTTAGCAAACAATATCTTCAAAAAGAGTGAGGACATAAAACTTTTGAAATTTATAGACCAGAGCAGTATTGAGAACAAAGAATATGCTCTTTCCAAGAAGACAAGAAAGTTCATCTTTCAACCTATACTAATTTAGACTCAGTGGCAGGTTATTTTTCCACACAGCTGCCATGTAGGTCACATGTCTGGACCTTTTCTCCTTTTGATATCTGTCTTGCTTCCCTATGGGATAATGTTTTCCCGTAACTCCATTATTTAAAGTTTTATTCCAATTTCAATTGTACTGATATAAATCAGGAATGGTTTCACTTCTTTTGAGGGATATAAAATTACCTCTGTTAACTCTAAATTGAATTAATGCATTTTGCTGCAGAACCTCGTCGAAATGGGACTAGGAATTTTAGACTGCATGTGACTATAACCTAAAGGTGGAAAGTCCCAGAGCACTATGATTTGTAGAGATTAAGGTATTTCAAGAGATTTGTCTGCAGAAATCAATAAGCTTTGTCAAATAAATTTCCTACCTGGCATTCCAAATCTCCACTACAATTACCGTACATGGCTTTGTTCATCCAGCAGGTTAAAATCTGTCCTCTGGAAGGCGTAGGAGTAAATCTGCAAGGTTTGGGGTATTTTGCTTGGGTTTTTTTTGTTTTTTTTTTTTTTTGGGTTTTAGGGCTACATTTCTGTATCTTTCAGAAGGTGGTCTGAAAGTACTCTTCATTTCTTAGACCAGATAGGTCAGTCTCTATTCTGGGAGATATCCAAATCTGTTGGGGCAAATGAGTCATAGCTATCCTGCATATCAGCAGGAATACCTCACAGCATGAAAGCCATCCCAGGTCACTTTGCCTTTCATCTCTTTCCCCGGCTCATCTGCCTCATCCACACTTCAGCAAATGCCAGAGAAGAGACACAAAATGTATAGCTTTTTAACCTCTGCTTTACTTTCCTCAGGATCCAGTTGACCACCCTTGGTAAAGCCTTGATCCTAAAAAGCTACCTCTGAAGCATCCAGAAAGGATCCACAAGATGGATAGGCTGCAAGTGAAGCTGATCATGTGTGATGGCACAACAGCAATACTATAATACTATATTCCATGCCTTGGGGAATTTTTGAAGGAATTGTTTAGTTCGCTACAAGAGATATTGGAATTAATTTAAGTATATTAATATGAATAATTGGAGATGATGACCTCTGTAAAACGAGAATGAACTAGTAGACAGTCCTTTAAAGAAAATCTAAATCTAAAGTCACGTCTGTTTTTCCATGCCACCAGATTCAAAAGGAAATTCATAAAGGAATATAGTCTTACTGTTTTTTTCTCTGCTTCTAAGAAAACTAAAAGGAAGAATTTACACATTACATAGAATATATCTAAACTGAATGGCATGATCAGTCATAAAATATCGTACTCTTGAAATAATAAGGCTACACATGTAAGAAGAAAGATAAATAAGCAGTTTTCTACATATTTTATAATATAGAAGGGTGGGGTTCTTTCCATGTTAAAGTAAATTTTAAGTAAGCACAATTTGGTATTCATACATACTTAAGAACAGGTAGCAAAATCAGAGAAATTGAGAAAATATTACAGATATATTTGATCGTTGGAAATAAGCTGATTAAAAAGGGTCAACTTCATTTTTGTAAGAAAATATTAAAACTTTAAAATAAGACAGCTAAGATGGAGAATAGCACAACAGTAATTAAGTAGTAGATTCTAGTTATTTCTGCAAAGTTTAAATAGAAGATTAGGTAAATATGGGATTTTGTACTTTAGCAAAATTGCTCTAAAGTAAACTTTTATATTGATTAACATTATAATTCCAAATATGACATTTCAGCAATACTTATGAGAGCATATTTAATTACACTACTTATGTAGATATCGCTTCTTTAAGATCTCCTTATACTAAACACTACGTGCAGATCTGAGAAATCAAATCTGAAGAAACTATGGCTTTTTCTCTGAGTTCAAGTCCAACTTCAAATATGAAAAAAATCAGGAATAGTTTACTGAATTACTCGTTTGTCTCAACTGAATTTGATGAAGCAACTCCTTAATGTTACAAACTTAACCAAGATCGAGTTACTTGGAATTTGGAGGGAGGAGTGTGCTCAGGCAGAAACAATTCATTTTTCTGGACTTTGTTAAGTTCCATTGCACTACAAATCTCAATGTCAAATTCATTAAACTGTGTCTTCAAATAGATTCATCTTATTTGATTTTTTGTCTCCTGTAAATTTGCTTCCTAAACTTTCACAACTGACATATTAAGAATAATTTTAGCTCAACTGGATTGATTAGTTTGGAAAAGTCAACATTACTGTTTTAAACCTGATTTTTGAAGCAATTACTATACTGCATGTTTTCATTTTTCCACATATAATTTAAAAGTCTCACGCAGCTGCTAGTATTATTCCTGTGACATACCTCTTTCCTACTGTTCAGTGGGAAAGATGAATATGTGACTCTCCTTGCCTGTAGAGTCTTATTCCCTGGGCCAAGTCTAGAAATTTACATCAGAACTACTGTGCTTTTTCAAATGTCACGTGCTCATTTATTCAATATAGTGGACTAATTCCAGCACTATGTTCTCCTGGCTTTACCTATCTGTAAATCATACAGGAATTACGCTGAGGAAAGACACAGAGTAAACAAGCAGTAACTCAAAATCATTTTATTTTTAAAAAGAATAGCAGTAAGCAAGCATTTCATGAATCACTGCAAGGGGTAGTTAAAACTGATGTGTCTTATGAAAAACATAAATTTTTAGGACTGGCTTAAGACCAATCTCTAAATAAAACAAGGGTGAGTGACAGATGTTAACCCATTCCCAGGGTGTTCTGCGGCTTATATTAGTACAGCAATTGAAAATAACTCACACCATTTCTAGAGCATGAAGTCTAGACCGTGAGTTTTTTACAGCTCCTGTAAGTTATATCTGCTACTTCTACTCCAAAATACATATTAGTTTTTCCTTTCTCTTTGGTTTTTACCAAAGCTTTCTATCATAAAAGTACTTATACTTGAATTACTGAATAATTTGCAGGTGCAGGTCCCTTAATTAAACCAGTTAATTAATTATTCAGTCCATCATGACATGAAATTTACTGGCATATACCTAAATAAAATAAGACTAAAAGCATGTTTGCTAAACATCAGATACTCAATAAATGTGATGCCAAAAGCTGAGCAAAGAGGGACCTGCATTGTTTAATTTTCTGTGATTGTAAATTTATATTTTTAAAAATCCTTGGGAAATTCAGCACAAAACTTTATCTTACCGCAAAATTGAAAGAGAATGCGTTTTTTTTAATTATTAACAGCTCTAAAATTCTGATACTTTGTTACCACTAAATTTTTTACTACAAAAACAAAAAATGCTAAGGTAAACTTGTACACTCTGTGTCCAATTTTGGTGCTTTTCTGTCAAGTCAGAAGTGCATTATTTTAATTATAGTGTAAAACACATATGATATGTCTTCAGAACCCCATTTGCTTTCATCTAAGGTTATAATATTATATTAGAGCACACCAAATCCTGACTTACGATGTCTACATAAACCACTGGGATTAGAAGCCAGTTCCTCTTTAACTAAGACTAGTGCAATCAGGTTGTGCTCCTTCACAAATCATTTAAGAGTGTACTTGATGTCCTGTTGCTTAACTGTGAGGAGCACTAGTGAAAAACAGACTATAAGAGCAATTTCTCACTAAAGATTGACATATTTTTGTCCTTACTATGAAGTTTTTATGTACAAATATCCAGGTTTTCTTCATTATCCAATAGTGTGTAAACAATATCCTCAGTCTATACTTTATGCAATTTGTTTAACATTTACAAAAAATAGTCTTTTTGTGCCTTTTGGATATGAAATAAACAATGTTTCATAATGTGCAATACAGTATAAAATTCTGCTAACTGAAACTGAGATTTCTGATTAACATTAGGTAACTGTTCTGTTTATCTTATATAGGTCTTCATCAGTATGTTTGTGTGCCCGTGTATATTTGTATACTGGTTTTGGTGTAAAAGCACTGAATGAATACCCACCTGGAGAGTGAGTATCTCTGGAGAGTCATTTTACTTTTTCCTCAAGAACAGAAGTGGAGCAAATTGGTGAATAACAAAGGGTGGTCGTCAAAGCACTGAAGTTTGCTGAGCCTTAATTTATAGTAGATAGGGAAAGATCAAAGGACCAGCATCACAGAAATTATTTATACTGCAAATGAGTTCAACAAGTAATTCACAAAGGCATTACATATTGTCTTTTTTCCATCTTCTACAATTCCGTTGTAGAAGCCTACTTGTCCTCCATCTGAGGACCTGTTTCAGAGTATAATTCAAACAACAGGTGTGCTCTTCCATAATGAATAGAGAAATGAGAGGTTAAGACTTCAGCAGATTAGAATTTTGCCCTTGCCCCCTTATGGTCTGGAAAAAATTCCAGTTCTCTCCCTCTAAGAATAATCCCTGTGATTTTCCTCCCCACACTTTTGTGAGTAATCCAAGCTTGCCTTCCCTAGAAAATATTCTCTACGTGGTTCTCTGTCTGTATGCACATGCATGTACTTAGAAGAATATCTGCATGCCTTATTTATCAAGCCCAAAATTTAGGATTGGATATATTCCTGACCAACATCAGGTTAAGTTCCTCATAGTAAAAAAACAAGTTCAGATTGCAGATATCTGGCATTTTCATCTTTCCTACTGCTGCTTTTTTCAGACCCTGTCTGAAGTAGTTTCTTCCAGTTTCTCTTCAAATCTCCCCAAAAGCATTTCAGCTATACAACTATCATGCAAAAATCCAAGGGTGGCCATATTTGCAGTCATCTCATTTCTGACACAGTTTTTCAGTGCAATCTTCTTTTCTCAGTAATTATTTCTAGTTAGACATGATGCAGCTGTAGAATCTCAGGGAAGAAGACCAACTAGATGGAAATACTTAAATAGTCAGCAAAGGAAAAAAAAAAAAAATGAACTGAAGTTAACTTTACTGAGATGTTCCCTGACTTCTTGTATTAACTTTGGCACCATGTTTATCAAGTTGGAATAATTCAACTAGGTAAGGGAGACAATTTATAGGAACAAATCTGAGGTTTTTAGTGTTGTTTTTGGTACTAGTTCCAATTTTTTTCAGAACACAAAAGAGAATGAAAATTGATAAATATAGATATGGTCAATTGCTATGGGCTCAAGGAAAAATCTGAGTTGAAGTAATATTAAGTAATAGAGTAAATGGATTAATTGAACTCTAAATATAATTTAAATCCTTAAAACAAACATGAAGCATTAGAGAAGAAACACACTAAGGCAGTGTAACAACAGCAGAGAATGTAAATTCAACCTCAAATATTTTACTAATATTAAATATGATTTTATTTCTTCTCTGTTTTACATTATCCTTCCCCAGCTTGACATTCTAAGGTCTACAGAGAGACTGTGTAGTCATATAAATACAGTGAGGTTGATAACAGTGGCAAACATGCTAATATGCTTACACCAGAAGGTAGCATTGCCAACACTATTGAGAATACAAATTTAAGTTCTGTATTAACAAAGAAAGGATCTTTTGTAAATATTGACTGATATAGATACTGTCTGTAAATGTAATTTTCAAAAGAGAAACATTTCATTGAATGTTGGCCTTTAGAGGGCTTTTAAAAGATCAGTGGTGAGAAATACTAGAATAAGAGTTCAAGTTTCCTGCCTTGAAATACCGACGTCCTGCTTACTCAGACACAGGAGCACTCAGCTCTTAGCAATAAGGTAAATCAGAGTACTATGCAGAGACACCTGAGTGAAACTTGAATGAAACTAACTTGGAAAAACTGTGTGAGCAGATAATTTTATAACACTTCAATTTTTTATTGCTTCATGTACACATATTTTCAGAGTTCTGCAAAGATTCAAATGGAAGAGAAAAGATACGGAATATGTTGTAGAGGATTCTTTGTGGTGCCACTCCACCTCCTTCACCTGCTGCCCTGGTGAAATGTTCATATAGAATGGATGGTTTATTATTGCACAGGAACATAGTGTTGATTCTGTTTCATCTTTCTTGCTCTTCTCCTAGCCATAACATTCTTGTATCAATATACACAGCCTCAGTAAAAATAATAGAAACTCTTCTCCTCACGAAATAAATTACAGCCTTGTCATTAGGAATCACAAGTGCATTAAAATTTCTCAAGCCTGTTTGGAGGGTGCATTTCCCTTCCTAGAAGAATGCTGTATGCACTAAAAAATCTGTATTCAAGCAACCCCAGTTATATGCAATTATCTTCTGCTAAAATTATAGTTTACTGTAATTTAAGTTTGGCTACATGTCACTTGGGCTGTCATTTAATTTGAATCTTATCCACAGCGTCTCCCAACATTTTTAAAGGCAGTATCCTATGATTCCTTAAGGCTATCAGCACAGCTCCTATCCTTTCATCAGAGATCTTGTTGCCTCCCTCTCACCCTATCAGCTCTGCTACAGACACTGATTCACAGTCAGCAAACCAGGCTGGACTTGCCTGCCTCTGTCTCAGGATATTCAAGTGTTTATCTCTCCAAAGCTGTTGATCCACAAACACTACACAGACACCTTAGTTAGCCATGTAGGGAATTAACATGGACCTGGCAGAACTAGTTGTTGGAAGGACTTGAGGGCGTTTGTTGACAAGTAGCTCAGTAATCTGCACTGACAGACTGGAAAGCCGTCAAAAGCAGCATGGCCAGCAGGTCAAAGGAGGTGATTCTGCCTCTCTACTCCACTCTAGTGAGACCCCACCTGGCATACTGCATCCAGCACTGGGGTCTCCAACATAAGAAGGACATGGATTGCTTGGAAAAAGTCCAGAGAAGGGCCATGAAAATGATCAGAGCATAGGAGCACCCCTCCAATGAAGACAGACTGAGAGCTGGGGCTGTTCAGCCTGGAGAAGGGAAGGCTCTGGGAGACCTTAAAGCACCTGACGGAGGCTGACTAGTGAGCTGGAGAGGGGCTGTTTACAAGGGCGTGTATGATAGAACAAGAGGAATGCCTTTAAGCTGAAAGAAGGCAGGTTTAGATGAGGTATGGAGCAGAAATTCTTCCCTGTGAGAGTGGCGAGACACTGGAATTGGTTGCCCAGAGAAGTTGTGGATGCTCCATCTCTGGAACTGTTCGAGGCCAGGTGGGATTGGGCCCTGGCCAACCTGATCAAGTAGATGGAATCCCTGCTCATGGTGGAGAGGCTGGAACTAGATGATTGTTGAAGTCCCTTCTAATCCAAACCATTCTATGACTCTATGAATCTTGAATCCACACAGTCCTTTTTTCATGTTCTTTTTTTTTTTCTCTCTTTTTTTTTTTTTTTTTTTGGTCATCTGAAAAAATCTAATGTTAAATAACCTTCATAGCAATTTTTATTAGGTAGCAACTCTTAGCACAAATCTCATAACTTTTACAGAGAAGCTCAAACAATGTGTCAAAGTGATCTTCCCAAGACTATTAAAAAAATGAAAAAAAAGAAACCATTGAAAAATAAAAGACATTTTTAGCTAAGGGCAGTTCTGGAAATTATTTAATTATTTTTAATATATTGATAACGTGTCAGTTCTTAGTTTATTGATGCTTAGAAGTAATTTTTTTTTTTTTTTTACTGTTTTCTGCCCTTGAAAAGAACATATTTGAGACACATGATTTTGTCATTGCAGCTTCAAAATGTGCTGGTTTATCTTGCTGTGTATGGCCTGACTGAGATGAAGATTTTAGTTATTTGCAATATTTGTATTTCAGAAAAAATGTTGTTTTTACTGAGGCCTTATTTCCCAGTAAGTGGGTGGATATCACCTGCTTGATGCAAAGTAGAGACATAATGGAAAATTTCTGCTATTTTAATTGTGATGGGGCAAGGGGTGGTTTGTGTGTGAATTTTCCACTTTTGGGAACACCAGGGTCAGTGAAGAAGGGGATGAGGTTGTCCAGGTGCTGGAGCAGATATTTCTCTGCAGCCCATGGGGAAGAGCATGGGGAGCCAGGGTCTCTCCTTGTGGCCCATGGAGGTCCAGGGTTGAGCAGAGATCCACCTGCAGCCCCTGGAGGACCCATGTTGGTGGATGCCTCAAGGGGAATGTGACCCCATGGGAAGCCCACACTTGAGCAGGTTTCTGACAAGACCTGTGAACTTGTGGAGAAAGGAGGCAATGCTAGAGCAGGTTTGCTGGCAGGACTTGTGACCCCACGGCAGACTGGAATGGGAGCAGTCTATTCTTGAAAGACTGCAACCTGTGGATGAGATCCACACAGGATCAGCTCATGAAGAACTGCAGTCTGTGGGAAGGGCTCATGCTGGAGAAGTTCATGGAAGACTGTCTTCCATGGTGGGGATCCCACACTGGAAGAGGGGAAGTGTGGGGAATCCTCTTCCTAAAGAAGAAGGAGCAACAGAAACACTATGTGTGATGAACTGACTGTAACTCTTATTCACCTGCACTGTTGAAAAGGAGGAGATGAAGAAAATTTGGAAAAAAGTTAGGCCCAGGAAGAAGGGGTAAAGAGTTAAGAGAGTTGGGGAAAGATGCTTTTAGAATTTGATTTTATTTCTCATTATCTTCCTCTGGTTTGATTGGTAATTAATTAAACTGCTTTCCCTAAGATGAGTCTGTTTTGCCTGGGACAGTAGCTGGTAAGCGGTCTCTACCCATCCTTTCTTAACTCATGAGATTTTTGATATATTTTCTTTCCTGTGTCCAGCTGAGGAAGGGAGTGATAGAGCACATTTGGTGGGCACTTGGTTTCCAGCCAGGGTCAACATACCGCACTTTAGTAATAAAATCATGTTAAGAATAAGGATGCTAGTTGCTATACAGAAGACTTGGAGATTTTTTATTTTTTTTTAATGAATGGAAAGTTTTTAGGTTTTGTTCTTTTCTCTTTCTAAATATAAACTGCTATGTGTATGCATATATGTGTTTTAAATTAATCTGTTGGCTGAAAGTCTTGTTACTTGGAGATCAAAGTGAGCTCTTGAGTGATACAGAGTCATAATTTATGTAGAAATTCCTAATTTTTTGAAAGCACTAAATGGACTATAAATGTTTTTCTCTCACTTAGGTTTGGGCATTAATATTTTATAAAACTTAATTATAATTTAATATGAAAGACATGTTGACCTCTGTGTAACATTAGTTATTTTCAATGCAAGCTGCATTGAAATGCAAGGAGAATAAGAATGTCTTTTTGAGCAATATGAAGAGGAACTATTTTGATTATACTGTATTGTGCTGAAATTTTCAGTTGAGAGCAGTTTCCATCAGATAACTGAAGAAAAATCTGTGAAATTTTTAAAAACCATTGGAGCTGTCACAGTGAAAAACTGTATATTAAGGCTGGCCGAAATAATCATAATTTGGGATAATCTCAAATTCTAGTGATATCTGGAAGGAAAGTACATTATTTAAAATGTCTTGTCAATAATTGACATGATGACTTATAGCATCATTATAGAAAATATGTGAGCTTTTAGCTTTTTTCTTCTGGCAAGTGGTCTCTTTCTGTCATCAAGTTGCACAGGCCTACGCTTAATCAGTTTGCAGTCAACATTTCAAACTGAATATTGGTTCTACATTATTGTGAGACCATATGTACAAAGAGGTGGAAGAGAAACATTTATGGCACAATCTTTTTTTTTTTGAGATGACATACCATGATCCTAAGAAGATAGAGAAAACACAGAACTTCTTTCATTATGTATTTGAATTTTTAAAAAATAAATGTTTAGGATGTTGTATGTATGTTTATTTGTTTGTTTAAGTTTCTTTTACTCACATTTTGTTTTAGGACATCTAAGATCAGTGTTCTCAACTTTTCTCCTTAATTATATATACGTGTACCAAGCGGAAAAGCTGTCTGGAAGAATATGTAGGGATATGTATTGTAAGGATCATGCAATTGTTGTGGAAATTGCTATGTGAATGAAATATAATGTCAATAGAGCTATAGGTGATGATAAGATTGATATAACCCTCTGAGCCGAGTCAGAACCGAGACAAGTGAATAATAAAGGCTGGTCCATTTAATAGAGATCTGTGTACCATACTGAGCATCTGTTTCTATTCCATCCTCTCCACTCAATTTTAACTATTAAATTAGAGGCGTTTTTTGAACCTTCTCTATTCAATACAGATGGTATAAGTTCTGTTTAAAAAAAGAGAAACTCTTGCTCCTAATCCAATAGCATGAGAAAATAATGAACAATATTCTCACTTCATGTTCCATAGCTCAACAGAAGACGGGGGGCAAGAATGTTAGGTATATGTGATTACTAGGCTATTCTGGTCCGAAGAAGAAGCTTTAATTGAGTACAAGGACCATGGACAATGTGCTACTCAAAAAGCAGTGATTAATCTTTGTTTGCTAATTTTTCCAATTATTTCACCAGTTGCATAAGCCAGTTTAACTTGCTCTTTAAAATGATTGTTTTCCTTCAGAGAAAAATAAAATAAAGGTTTTCCAAAGTTTCCACTTTTTTAATATATTCTTTCCTATTTATCTACCTTCATCATGGTAGACAGTTCTAAAAACTGCTTACTACCATTTCATTCTGAAGCTTTGAAGAAAATTGTTTCTGGGAAGATCCACAGCTCAGCTCTCTGTTTAGATACTTAGAACATGACATATCTGGGTCACTAGAGGAATGATGACAACTAAACGGGTGACACTCTAAACCTGACATTATATATCCCTTGCAAAGTTTCCATGTCATTGGATATTTATTTTCAAAAAAAAAAAAAAAAAAGTTTTGTTCCAAACCCACAAAATTATGTATTTACAATTCTGTTAGTCTGGGTTACAATCTTGTGAATTATCTAAACTTTTTTTTACGATAATTTGTTCTATGAGATTCTCTGAACAAATAAAAAGTTGATTCTCAATCCATTTTGACAAAATCATGCTGTAATGTATTCAATAATGCATATTGGAAAGCATGATACTTTACTGCAGTAGACAAGCATGGAGCTGTGTGAAAATGTCTGCTGGTTAGACTGATTGTTTATTCAAACACAGGTGCTGTTCAGATTTTGTAAAGGAGAAACCTTTTTGGATTTTCTGGACTGACATATTTCTGATATGTTGTTATTCAAACAACTGAGTGAAGGTTGATATGTCACCTAGAAATCTAAAGCAGATTCCTGGAAGTTGCTGATAAACAAGGTTCTGCTATTTTGATTGTTCAAGAGAATGTGATTTTTCCCTGTAGTATAAGTACATATGGAGTATTTTTATGAAGCTTTCAAATATGGATTTGGGGTGATACACATTGAATTGGAAGGCAGTATCAATATAGAAAACAAAACAATTTTTTTGCCACTGTTAAAGATGGAAAAAAACAGGTTTATTGGCACTCAAAGCTTATGAGTTTTCTTAAACTGATATTTTAAGTAATGAGGATTTTCATGAAACGTACGAGTTTGTTTCTCTGGATCCTTCTTCATTGGAAAGGATGGTAACTGATAGGTTTCATCCTTTTATCCAAGATAAAAATTTCACAATAAGTTCCAAAGGACAGTCACCTAGCACCTCTCTCATGAAGAATCAGAGAGAATGAGTGGGTACCACAGGTTATTGTTTTAATCAAAGTCTTGAGGTTACTAAGAGCTATTGTTTTGAGCCTTGATTAGATTATATTAGGTTACTAATGAACAGACAACAAAATCACCTGCTAGCCATTAAAAAAACACTGGGAATTTGATTTTAATCTGCTCCAGTCCCGTGGTCTTACCCAGTGACTAATATTGCATAAAATATTTGAAATGTAGAAACTAAAAATCAAAAATCAGCAAAAGGAAAGCATTTCATAGTGGAGCGGACACCACCACATTACAAGTTGACTCTTTCAGCTATTGCAGAACTTTTACATACCCCAGGTATGTAAAAAAAGCTGTCATGAAGTTTAAATAATTTGGAAGGATAATGCTTGAATTCTAACCTTCTTTGAAAGAAGAGAGATTTTTGAGAGATTTTTGTTTCAGGCTAGATGGGAAAATTCTGACACAGGTACATAATTAATATACTTTCATGGCATTTATTCCAGTGCAGACGAGCACAATTAAAATTATCAGAACTGAGTAAAATCCCTCCTGCACGATCTACAGGAAATGTCTTTATAATATTTTTAATTATTCTCAATATGCATCAACTTGATAATGCAACATTTTATGAGTTAATATCTCTCTACATATACGTTTATACCTTTTGATCATCTAGGATTTTCCATCAAAGAATTTTAGCTCACTTCACAAACATCAGAGTAGTTTTGTGAGGCACATTATTCCAAGCTTTCTTGTGACTGAAGTGAGGTGCATAGTACAAAAACCACATCTGAAACGATATGTGTTTATTTCTGTGTGTACATGTTACACAAAGTCAATTGTGTAGAATTTGAATTTTTACTGTTCAATCAACAACTGGTTTGTAGAAATTCTGAAAATTCTAACCCTCCACTGATGTTAATTGACACTGATACAAACTCCAAAAGTCAAGCCACTGATGATCAAATATAACTTAAAGCAAGGGAATAGTTGTTGCTATTGCTTTAGAGCTGAAATACATTTAGTCTATTAATATGTCTGGCAATGAATAATATCTTAATAGTTATAAAAGAGAGCTCTTTCCTTGTGTTTTTGTTTTGGTTTTGGGGTTTTTTTCCTAAATTATTGTGATTAGAAAATACTGAAAACAAAAGTAGGAGGTTTAGCTTTATTCCACAAACACAGTTTGTAAAAATTTTCATTTTCATTCAATATTTCAAACTCTAACATTTTGTATCATTATAAATATCTATCTGAATACAAACTTAACTTCAAGGTTTTCAGTGACATTGAGTTCTACAGTATAATCACATACTATATATATATATATAAAAAATCCTTTTTATCAGTTTAGAATTTACTAACTTGAAATTTCAGCATGTCATAATAGGTATATTTATATGAAACAGAGGAAGGACAGTGTTTTTATGTCCAATATTGGACTGTAACTGCAAACTATCCATTCCTTATGTTCAGCTTGTATTTTTATTTTCTTGTAAGCATCTGCATCTTTTAACTCCTCTCTCAGATACTACAGAGATTCAATATGCTTGCCATTAATATATTGTTTAAGAACAAAGTTTTTATAAGAATGTTGTCGTCACTGATTTTTTTTTTTTCTTTTTGTTTCATCCTCCATCTTCATGATGATTTAATACCTAGATCTGAAGCAAAAGAACTTTAGTCATGAAAAAGAAGAGTAAAGGTAGGTTGGAAGAATCATACCAACTGTATCTAAGTATGTGATTCTGTGAACATTTTATCTTCATAAAAGAAGTAAGGCTGATAAACAGAACACATTATGTATTAAATATTAATATTTTGTCTTCTCTATGTACTAGTGGAAGAGCCCACCCCAAAAAACCTACCACACCTCAAAGGTCAACACTGGGACCAGTATTATTTAACGTCTTTAATAATAACATAACGCCTTCTCAGTAAATTTGCAGGTCACACCAAGATGAGTGGTGCAGTTGGTTCACTGCAGATGTTATCCAGAGGGACCTTGACAGACTATGGGGCCATGTGAAACACAGGATACTCAACAGGGCCAAGTGCAATGTTTTGCACTTGAGCTGGAGCAATTCCTAATATCAGCCCCATAATTTTTTTATGATGAGGGTGGTGAGACAACCGAATTTGTTGCCCAGAGAACTTGTGGATGCTCTGTCATTGATAGTGTTCAAAGTCAGGCTGGATGAAGTAAAAGACATCCCTGCCCATGGGAGGGGCTTAGGCTAGATTATCTATATGAATATCCCTACCAACCCAAATCATTCCATGAAATCTGGCTCAGAAAATGACTCCTTGTATGTATGTTCATTGAAAAGCAATAGTTTAGTTCTTAAGGTAATCACAAAAACAACCTTTAAATAACTGAAAAGGCCTTTTTTTTTATTATTATTCTGTAGAAGGAAAGGACAGTTTGTACTGAATATCAGAAGTTCGTAAGATGTGAAATACCTGGCTCTTGTTAATGGTCCATATAGATTTGTTGATGTCTGTGAGCCTTGATACCTTCAGAGTTTACAGCTAAGCAGCACTAGCAGGAGTACAGTAGCAAGAGTTCCCCCTAATAATCTTTTAAGCAGAATGTCCATAAATAAATGAAAAGTTTGTTGACAATTTTTCTTGATGAATTTGAAAACATATTCTTTATAATAGTAACACAAACCATATAGTTCAAAATAAAGTTTGTGACAATAATTGGCCTAAATACAAATAGATGTTTGTTGTTTTTTTTCCAGAATGGAATTTTGATTCAAATGAAAGCATGTTCAAGCTTTACTGAGTGGAGTTAAAAGGGCATATAAAGGAAAGCTTTTTTTAATTTTTTTTTTATTTTCCTGTTCTCCATATTTTACATGGTTAAAAAAAAAAATAAATGTTGGTATTATTTATGGTTCACTATTGCCAATTAAGTGAAGTCATTATTTTGTTATTCACAAAGCACTGTGATAATCAAAGGCTAATCATAGTAGAATTTTGAACTCTAATTGTAATTAGTGGGGAATCAAAGAGCATGCTTCATTACAGTGCACCTTTAAACAGAGAACTGATCATTGTGCCAAATATCTATTTTAGTTTAAACTAATTACACTGAAAGTGAAACTCAGGGATTTTTGCATTCATAGAACTACAAATGATAAATTAATATTAAAATCTTGTGAAAATATGTGTTCTATACCATTTTACTTTCTCAGTTACAGTATTTTTCAGAGTGGAAAAGAAAGTACTCCACAGATTGGAAGCTTTTAAGCATTCAATACAGATATGTAATATTTAAAAAAATATGTGTAAATATAAAAGTTATATATATTTTAAGAAATTTAGAAATCATTCTAAAATACAAAGTGCTCTAGATTTTACTTTTTAAAAGAAGGCAAAGTCAACATTTCTTTTCATTTACTAGAATATCCAAGCTTTTGTAACAAAAGGTTACCTTCTGTGAATATCTCTCTCTGTCTTGTTATTCCTGAAAGGACAAGTTTAGTAAATTTATTTCCACATTTCAGTAATGTGGATGAATTTTCTTGGTGGTGGTTATTATTCTTATCATTATTATTGTGATGATTATTATCATCATGGAATCATTAAGGTTATAAAAAGCCTTGAAGATCTTTGAGTCCAGCTGTTAATGCAGCACTGCCATAGTCACTACTAAACTGTGTCCTCAAGTGCCACATCCATTTTTACTTCTTGTTTCCTTGAATTTAACTTCATAATACTACCTTCTTCCCTGAAATACTTTATATGTTGAATTCAGCTCTGTCCATGCCATAGAGCTCTTTGTCATATGTATTAAGTAATAATGGTTTCAGATTGTTTTTCCTATGAGCATGGATCTAATATACTTTAACCGAATTCTGCAATATATTCTGTTTTGGGAGCTTATACTCAGGATTCTATCTCATAGCTAACCAAGCAATAGAAACTATCCCTGGTGTGGCACTATGTTTCTAGGACCATAGGTGTGCACTAGAATTACTGCAGTTTAAAAATTTATTGTGCATCCACAGTGTTGTTACTCAACAGTTACTTAACTGTGTCTCTTACTGCAGAAAGCCCATAGAAAAACAATCTGGTTAAAGCATTTTACTGTGACTAGAGTATTTCATTTTGTCCTAAATTTGTCATGAGCTAAGTGTATTCACACATGCTGTCACTATGGTTATGTTCACATGTGGTAATGCCTCAAGTATCAGGAACTGAATCACTTGTCTGAGCTGTAAGAAATACTCAGTTCCTAATAGGTAGGTTATAGCAAAAGTGTACCAAAAAATGGAATCTTCTGTCTGGTCATGGTCTACCCTGCAGTCATTGCTCCTGTCCCAGTCTCGCAGTAGATCAACCAATGTGATTTTTTTTTTTATTTTTTTCTCCAGAGATGATCAGGTTTTATGGCAGAGAAGGTTCTAGGGTGTACTCCAGTAAATTCCACTATCCAAAACGTGGGTGTTCTGTATAATGCTGTAACTGATGATGTGAACTCCACCTGTCACAGAGTCAGAGAATTATATGGTTGTTTGGGTTGGAAGGGACCTTTAAGGGTAATGTACTCAAACACCCCTAATGCATATCTAGGTGATTAAGATTATTTGGAAAATGCCTTTCAATTTATAATTGTGAACACACTTTTAAAGATTTTTACCCTGAATACTCCCAAGTACTGAATTTATTTTTCCCCACTTTCCCCAATAGTGTAGATCAGTTGATCTGCCTAAAGTCAGAAAACAAATTTGTTGCTCGTGAATTTCAATATGGTCCCTGTGTAACAGAACATTTTACATGTTTCACTGGACTGACTTTTCCTGTTATTATCTACAGAACCTACCTGTGTGGATAATAAATCAAAGTCTCTAGGTTACAAAATTCTCAGAAATAATTCTGAAGACATATAAAATGTGGTTGTGGGAAAACCAGGCAAAGCAGATTTCATAGTACAAATGTTTATGTAAATGAGGCAGACTGAGGAAAGGTAATAACATTTGTTAGATCAGCTGTTATAACTGTCTAAACAGAAAAGCTTGATGTAAGCACTCTGCTGAAAGGCATGTCACATTTTAGTATAATTATAAACTAGGCAAATAAATTGTCTTAACTCCCCAAATATCTTGCTACAATGCTTTCTTTAAAATGGGTCTGGTTACAAGTCTTGAAAGCATGAGCCAAAAAACCTTTTCCAAAAAAACAAGGAGGAGTCAGAAAAGCCCCCATCTCCTTTCACTGTCAGAGCAATGTCCTCTACTGTTCAAAGTACTCTGCCAATCACATCTCACAGTCTAGACTCTCTGAGCTAAATTAATTTCACTTACCTACATTTGTCTAATTATCCTGTATAAACAACTTCTTCTTGGTCATTGGGGACATATAGACACTTCCATACAGTCTGATTTTTCTTGTTTTTAGCAGTCACTTGAGAACAAAATGACTTGTGGTCTAAAAACTCCTTTTATTTTTTTTTTTTTTTCTTTCCTCTCCTTCCTTTCATTTTTTTTACAGGGAGCCTAGATGACCAGTATGAGTATTTAGGCTGCAGACAAGAGGTAAGATGAAACATTCACCCTTATGCTCTAAACATAATGTATCAGAAATAATCATCAGAAATTGCAAGAAAACAGCACCCAAAAGCTGAGTAATCGCCTGTATTTTGGTTGGTTGGATGGTTAGTTGGTTGGTTGGTTGATATATTTTCATGTTAATAAGACAGCCTGGTTAACTGGTTGCACAACGCACATTCAGAGATGCAGATCCACTTGATGTAACAACTTTCAACCAGAGATCTTCCTATTTTATCTTGCATTTACTCATGCAGTCAAAATTAAATAGGCAGGCAAAATGTCAACAGAATATTATCTGACAAGTATGGTGACAACTGTCACTGGTTTCTTTTGCTATGTTTATGCATGTAGGTTAAAGCTGAGAATGTTGCTGGATGGTGCTAGATTTCAACTGATTATTCTAAGATTATTCAGAATTTTCTTTGGCCAACTAGAAATCTCCCAAACAATTCTAGGCCAGGGACAATTCCTGGTAAACAGTTCCTGTGTGTTTCCCCCAGGCTAAGAATTTACATGCAAGCCCTCTGTGTCAGCTGACCTTAGTATACTGCTTTTTTTTTTTTTAATTTACTAGCAAAGACAGATTTCGTAGAAAGAAGTGTTTGCTAGATGCTGCAAGTAAATAGAAATATTTGGGAAGTGCATGGTAAAGAAGAGGATAGTCCACCTTCTTTGTGGTCAATGTACTATTGGAATGACAACCCATTTAAATTGTTACATGTTGAATCAGTTTTCTACAAATCCACATTAGTCTGGTTTTGCATATCGTTGTCTCACCGGCTTGATGTCTAGCAGCTGGCATTCAGCTTGCAGTGCTGATTTTTGAATAACATGCTAAAATACTAGAAATTCGATTGTTTTCCTGCATTTACGATGTGCCAAACAGCGTGTATTACATCTTACCATAGGCAAATGTGGCATAGCACAAAAGTAACTGAATGATAAATCCTAAAAAGGATTAATCAGAAGGAGATTAAAATACCTTCTCACTTTTCCTTAATAATAAATGGACTTCTAATGTTGTTTTTTCCTTCAATGGTAAAATGAAGGAACTGCAAAATAAAACTGTAAGAGAGGAAACTGTTCTGCAGTTCATGTCTTTGTAGCCTCCTGGAGAAGATCAGATGCAGTGGATAAATTATACTCTTTTGTATTCAGTATATTTGGGAATGATCTGTGATTCTGTAAGAGAAGCGCTAAAATGTGTTTATTATTAGTTAGTTTGCACCATTAGACTGGCGACAGAATTAGAAACTAGAGACTCTTTAACTTTGTGAGTAAAGATTTCTACAAAATCCTTAATAACCCTCTGCTGACGTCAATAGAATTTAGTCTTTGGTGTTTACTGCCTCATCTATAAGAGAAGGATAATACTTATCAACCTCACAGGGATGGCATAGGATTAATTATTTAATAGTTAGACAGGCAAGTATTCTATTGCCTTCACAAATACTGAAATATGACACTGTCATCTTCTTGTATCCAGCTGAAGGTGAAAAGAGAAAGTGTCAGTTGTGTCAGCAGTAACACGCATGAAAAACTGCAGCATTTTGTTTTGCTGAAGACAAAAATAGGTTTCCACAGCAGTAGCTTGGCTCCACTTCTAAGCAAATTTTATATCCTATGTGTAGTTTGAGTAAGCTGGCCATGGGAAAAAGACTGAAGAATGGTAAATAGTATCTAGGGAGTGCAGTGCAGGTCATTCACTAGCAAAATAAATAAATACATTTGTGAGACTCAGAGACATTTCTGTGGCAGACATACAACAACAATATGTTACTTGGTTAGATCATTGTGTAATTTTTCTCTTCTTGATCTGGATATTGAAAAAGGTCCTCAAAAGCAGCTAATACTTTAATAATTTTTTATACTGCAATATTTTTATGGTAAAATCTTTCATGAACTGGACAGATCCTATAATGCGCAAAAAGTGTATTTAAGTTCAGAAACTACTTTTTACTAAAACTGGTAATAGATTTTTACCATGCTTCTTCAACCAGTTGGGTATTCACCACTTTTTGAAAAACAGTTAGAGAAGAAACTGGTACTTTCTGGGACGTTTAATTGCTGGACAACAGAAGAAATCCAACTAAAAGATGATGAAGGTACAAGCACACTTGTAGTATAACAAAGTTGCTTTCCAGCACAGAGAAGAAGGACAAGAGAATTTTCCTGTTCTAAATAATGAACTAGAAAAGTATTGGACTAAACATGAAATGTAGCCTACCTACAGCTGACAAGAAAAGTCATTCTCTGTATGTGATGTGCTTTGTCCATTGGTCATTAGCCAGGTGTAACTCTACCCTACTTGAGTGGATAACCTACAGCCAGCAACTGCATTCCACACATACTCATTTTGCTTTGCATTGGTAATGAGAAGGTTTTATTCTTGTTTTCTAATATCAAAATATTCTAAGATCAATCAACAAGGAATTACAATCCTGACCCTGAATCTTCTAGGAAGTGTGGGTAAACTTACATATCTGAGTAGCTGTGTTGACTTCATTACAACTATTCGCACGAGCAATGCAAAATATAGGTGCTTGCAGATCAACAATAAGGCAACATTTTTTATGCACTGTGCATTTTACTTCACTGAGTGACTAAGGCATAATGTAAGTCAATACTCCCACAGTTGCACACAAATGGGAAAAAAGAATTATTACTCATGTTTTTTACTTTCAAAGTTATGTGAATACATTTGCAAAGTAGTAATTGACAGAACTGTTTCGTTCAGTCTTTTGTGGTTTTTCTTATTTATCCAGTTCCAAACTCATTACCACCTCAGCCTAGGTATTCATGAAATATATATAATTTTAATCAGATTTTTCTCTAAATAGTTAAAAAGTACAAAAAGCTACAGTAGCACTAATACTAGCCACATTCTACCAATAATGTGCTGATGCACTGTTTTATGAGGCAATAATGTAGTTCTAGGCTTGGAATAAAATGTTCATCTTTCAGCCACATAGTTTGGGAACAGGATTATAACCTCATAAAATAGCACAATACTGCTATTATCACTTAATTATAAAACAAGGCATTCTAGCCTACCTGTTTATTGTAGTTTTATTAGAGTTCTATAGCTAATAGCTTTCCAGCATCAAAAAATTGTCCTCACTCATTCTAAAAGTTTTTCCAAAACTTACTATTTTTAATTTTTTTCGTACCAGGGATAAACCAGAATTTAAACACACAGAAATCTACATGTATAATACACACGGGGCATCTGCTGGAAGCAGTATAGGCGCCATTCACTTAAGAGTTGGACTTGATGATCCTTGTGCGTCTCTTCCAACTCACAATATTCCGTGAAATCTTATGCAATTATACTATCCATAATTATTTCACCTGCATTGCCTAGTGCCATGTGGTATTAAAGCCACATGATTCCAAGTGACTTTAATGGAAATTGGATGACTCAAACTGCTGGAACATGCAATTTTAAGAAAAATGTGTGAAATAGAGGACATTACTATAATCTCCTTACAAACTAATGCACCTCTTCTACCCTTCTCATAAAGATGATTGTCATGATCATTCACAGTCCTGTTCCTCCTCAAAGGAGTTACTCCTGAGCAAAATAATGTTTTAATCAGAACTTAATAAAATTACATTCAGTTTGCATTCACATTGCATAGGTATAAATGACTACTCAAATACCATGCAATACAGAATCAGGGTAATGGCTTTTAAAAGGTATATAAAGACTGCAAAAGACACCATCGAAAAATATTATGGAGACTAAATCTAATGTTATAGGTGTAAGTTGTTTATCTTGACTTTTATTAACACAATGGTATTGTAACAGTAATAAAAATATAGTGTAAGCGATGCAGGGAAAAAAGGCATTAAAAAGATATCTTTGATATCTGAGAGCATAAGCTTTGGGAAGAGCCTTTTGTAAGCCTGTTGTACAGGTTTGAATTGTACAGTTTTGAAAGCCTGTGTAGAGTCAAAATGCTCCCTTGTTTGGTAGTTCTGTACATACAAGCCAAGATGAAAACACATCTATGCATTTACTGAACATAAGTGTTTAGAATCAAGTACAAATTGGGTAAATGTTTTACTTAAAATTTTATTTGCCAGGTTTTCTTTGTCTCCAGAGCTGTTCTTAAGTTTTGATGCTTCTGGCATTGTCTGTTTCACCATTAACCTGAATCTAACTGATTATTATGTTTATTCCCAAAAGAAGAGCTCCTAAAGAGAACTATTCCACCTATTTGACTTAGATTGAAATAAGGAAACAATCATTATTTTTTTCATAAATTTACATGACCTTGCTTGTAGAGGAAATCACAACGTTTAGAGAATCCAAAGAAAAGCTCACAGACCTAGGCTTAAGTGACACATGAAGTTATGATTTAGAAAAGCCCACCTTTTTCTATGTATTATTTATGTTGAATTTCATAGTATTCTTATATTGCATTTGCTTATGTTAATGAAGAAAAAAAAAGGATGTTATTTCTTCTGTTTTATTTCTTTGTATTTTCAAGTGCGGGATCAATACTTTGAATTTGCTTCAAGACTGCATATGATCATAAAGTTTTTAAACAAATTCTATTCATTGAGTCATTTTTCAAATTTATTGCACTCCAAAGCAAGCCACTAAGCCTAGACTGAAGCTTTATGGGCATAAACCAAGATGAGATTCTCAAAGAAGCTGATAGTTAGGCAACTACATGAATAGTGGATAATACTGATTTGTAAAGTATTTGTACCATATATCACATATATCAGGTTTCAGTTCTGATTCAAGTACTTCCTTGTGGATAACATGAAGTGGGGTTTTTTTTTGGTTTTGGTTTTGTTTTTGTTTTTTTTGTTTTTGTTTTTTTTTCTTTTTCAGATTAACTTCAAGAATGTCTGTAGATAATTTAGAATAGTTGAATGTGGCTATAAAGAATTTTATTCTTTTATAATTATTGCATTTGTTATATAAGCTATGGAAAATACTTAAAACCCATTATGTACTTTTTAAGAGGCAAATACTAGTGCAGTCTTAAGAGGTGGTAAATTAATTTGTTGAGTAGTTCAATATTTTAAGATTTCTGGATAGTAGGTTATATCTTGCAATACCATTGTCTGACTTTTCATAAATCCATGTCAGAAATATTTAAGTTATTTTAAGAGAAGTTCTAAAACACTGGAAAACTTTGGGGGGTAAAAAGGTTGTTATGGGTTTTGTTAGAGAGTTCCATTTTAACAAACATGTATGCATTTTATAACAAGTTGTTTCTTGTCCAATGTTACACTGCATGTATTTTTTTCACCTTTCCAAGTTTATCAGAAGCTTATTTTTAGAGAGAAAAGAGGATTACAATTCTGCTTAACATGACTGATAGTAAACTATCTGACAGAAATTAAAATAACAAATATAAGATTTTATTTGTCAACAGAAAAATATCTCATATAATTGAATTTGATGCATGATTTACCTTTGGAAAACTGAAGCCCTTCCATAAGTCTTCTGAAAATTGAATAGTTTTACTGTCTACTTGTATACTCAGTAGAATACATGCACTTTATGGTTGTGTGGGTCAGTATGGGCAATCAGTGTAAGCTGGGGGGCATCAGGCCATCAACATTTCCAGCTGGTTGAGAGAAGTGATTGTCCTGCTCTGGTCTGCACTGGGGTGGCCTCACCTTGAATATTGTGTGCAGTTTTGGGCATCACAATGTGAGAAAGACATTAAGCTCTTAGAGAGCATCCAAAGAAGGAGAAGAAAGTTGTTGAAGGGCCTTGAGGGGAAGTCGTATGAGGAGTGACTAAGGTCACTTGGTCTGTTCAGCCTGGAGAAGAGGACACTGAGGGGAGACCTCATGGAAGTTACCGCTTCCTGGTGAGGGGAACAGGAGGGGCAGGCATTGATCTCTTCTCTGTGGTTACCAGTGACAGGACCCCAGGGAATGGCCTGAAATTGTGTCAGGGGAGGTTTAGGCTGGATATAAGAAAAAGGTTTTTCATGCAGAAGGTGTTTGGAGGCTGGAACAGGTTCCCCAGGAAGTGGTCATAGCCTCAAGCCTGACAGAGTTCAAGAAGTGTTTGGACAATACTCTCAGTCTCATGGAATGACTCTTGGATCTGGTCCTGTGCAGGGCTGAGAGTTGGACTTGCTGGTCCTTGAGGGGCTCTTCCAATTCGGCATATTCTCTGTGTACTTTTCTGTATTCACCAGTGGTAGAAAAGGAGTTTTGGAAGCCACTGGGGAGGCCATCAACCTGGGCTGGCTACTAAAGAGATCAGCACATTCAAAAGTTGCCTACTGGAGGGACCAAGGTGGGCAGCAGTGGGTTAACCTTGCCTGGCTAACAGACCCCCACCCAGTCACTCTTACTGTCTTTCATCAGCAAGATGAAGGGGCAAAATAAGATGGAAGATTTCATGGGTTGAGATAAAGACACTCTTCAAGACACTTGTCTTGAGCAAAACAGACACAGTTTGGGAAGACTAATTTCATTTACTTCCAATTAGAAACAGAACAGGATCGCAAGAAACAAAGACAAAAATAAAAGTATCTTCCTTCTATTCCTCACTTCACCCCAAGCTCAATTTGAGTCCTTCACTCAATTTTTCTATCTCCTCCCTCCCTCCCTGGCAAGTGGCTCAGGGGGATGTGTTACGGGAGTTTATCAATCAGTTAATTTTTTTCATGACCTGTGTAATTTGGTTTTCACCTCCGTTTCCTTTTTTCAAAAAAAAAAAAAAAAAAGAACCGAAAAAAAAAGAAAAAAAAAAAAAACATTAAAAGAAGAGGAAAACTATTTGGGACTTTCCTCCTTGGCCAAATTTACTAATTTTTCTTTTTGAAGCAGTATAAGACTAGCTTGTTTGCTGCTTTTTCTAACACTGAATATATTTTTTCACATAAAATTTTACTTCCAGACAATATTGTGAATTTTGTCCTCAATAGCAGCATCATATTCATAAATATTTAAGGATGAAAGCTCTGCATACTCACTTCCACAAAAACTAGAAACAAACCCCACTATTTATGGCACCCTGAAGAAATCAGCTTCTTAGAAATTTAAAGAAGGACAAGCTTACAGCACAGTCTCTAACACAGATCCCAAATACACCATATGATATCATTAGAATATTAAGTTAATTTCAATTATGCTAATATCTACTTGTAGAGAACATAACCATATAGTGGGATAGGCTATTTTAAATGTAATGATGTAATTAAATGATGTAACTTTCATTTTTGAATTAAGGAAGTAGTAGTCTAAAAATACAGCTCATTTCTCTGCCACTAAAAAAAAAGACTCAAGTTGCAGTAGTGCTGATACTTGCATGTTTTATATTATCGGAAATTCCTTATACAGAAAATATTATACAAATTATTCTATATTATAGAATTATACAGAAAATATTACACAGAATATTGTACATTGTGTATTAGTATATGCATATTATTTGAATATATATGTGAGGAATAAGGCTTATTCTTATTTTCATTATAGTATAAGAATATCACATGATTATATATATCAGATATGTTCTTCCTTTACAGCAAATACCATGATCTATCTAAAATTAATATTATTAGAGCTGATTGTATTCTATCCTCTGTTGGTTTGAATAGTTGAACTCAGTGCTACACTAAATGGTCATATTTATAACTCATGTGAAGCTGCTACTTATGTAATAGCATTGAAGTAGGTATGTCCATAGTGAGTGTTTTGGCTTTTTGAAAATTATGCAGTCACTGGTTTACAGCAAAAAATATTGAACTCTGTTTAATTTCATACAGGTTCCTTGACTTTAGTATGGCTGTAACTAACAACATTCTTAATAAACACAAACAAAACCAATTCACAGATGAATTTTGAAAAGAATTCTGGAAATAATATCTTCTTTCTTGGCCTTGATGAACTCATAAAAGAATATATTTTGTTATAATCTTGTCTGCAATGAGTCTTTCTACATCCATTACATTCCTCGCGTTTATTTTTTCTTGACTTTATTCAAATCATTGCATGGGAAGATATTGGTAGAGTACCTTTTCTGTACTTCTAGAAATAAAGGCACAGTACGAATGTATGTGTGACTTTTTCATTTACCATTAAGTTCATCTTGGATATTCTTCAAACTATATACTGCAGCTGATTTGAAGCAGAATGATATTTTTTGCCTTCGTGGATTAGAAGTATTCTAACTCATGTTCTGCACTTCTTTAGCTGAGTTAAACTTCACCGGCAACTTATCCCCTGGCTTCTCTGGCTTTTAGTTCCACTCTATAGCTACTAGGAAAGCTTGTAAACAGAGATAAGTTTAGAAAATTAACACTGGTGTCAGAAATCTATGGTAACAACTGATTATCATTATATTTTCATTTTATTTTCTCATTTAACTTCATATTATTTGACACTAACTAAAATGTTATTTTTGTAACCTGCTATTTCAGAATTGGAATTTTAAAGAGTTTAGTAACTCATGCAGTGTAAAAATTTTGGGCTAATTTGTTGAAATAAATATAATTCAAAAACTCTCCTCCACTCTTATGTATTACCTATGAAAAATGTGCACAACTCAATATCAGAATTACTGGTCTTTTAAATTGTATTTCTACTGCACTATCACAACTCGGTTCTCCAAACTTGCCAGTCACTCAGAAAACAAACAAGCTCTTATATTTGGTCCAACAAGGTGTCTATTAATTGGCTTATACTAGGTCTATCATTATTTTCCAAGAGGAAAAGAATACGATAGTGGAGCTTGTTTTCTTATAAAGGGTCTGGTTGTCATTGTGGTACTTTATAAACATGTTCCCCTAAATTTACATTTGTGTCAAGAAAAACTAGGCTAGGAGGTTTTCAGAGATTTTTTTGTGCAGATTTTCTCCCCTTCAGACCCTTCAGATACTATTTAAATGCAAAGGAAGGTTTGCACAGAGAATATTTGTGGGGGTTTCTTTGGTTTTGGTTTGGTTTGGTTTCATTTGTTTGTTTGTTTTGTGGGGTTTTGTTTTGTTTTGGGTTTTTATTTTTGTTTGTTTGTTTTTGTTTTGTAACAAACTAACACATTTAAATGCTGGTTTTATTTCAGAAACATAGATATTCTAAGGTCTGACTACCAAGGTCCCTGAATATAATATTCAAACATTGAACAACAAAATTTATCAAATACCTTCAGAAGCAGTACGTACTTTGAGAATAAGTTTGCATTGGACATCTTTAACTGGACAGAAAAATATATTTAAACTCTTTGGGTGATGCATTAAGTTTATTGTTGACTGATAAGTGTCATGACCTAAGATATAATGTATCTAGTCATGTATGGAAACTTCATCTTAGTTTGAATAAGTATGACAGCTTTCATCGTATATCTGTCAAATGCTGCAGAAAAAAATGTGCCATCTAAAACCAGAGCTGAACAACAGCTCTGGAATGAAAGTAGAAAGTACTCATAAATTTAATATAGAGTTCAGGAAGAAAAATTATTCTGTTTTTCATACATATGAAAGGAAAGTCTGCAGATTGAGCCAGGTTCTTTCAACGATGCCCTATGACAAGACCAGAGGCAAAGGGCTGAAAGTGAAATAATGGACATTCTGTCTGAACATCCTGAAGCACTTTTTTCCCTGTGAGGGTGACCAAACACTGACACAACTTGCCCATCTGCTGATTTTGAAATATAGTGAAAAAGTGTTTAAAGATTGTGCTGGCCAAATGGTTGAGCAGAGGCATTGGAACACATGATCATCAGGACCTGTCGTGGTTTAAGCCCTACCAGCAACTCAGCCCCACGCAACATTAATTATTTCATGGTTCTGTGATTTCTTTTATTAAAAGGCTACATTATTTTCCAAAAAAAAAGTTTCATATCATCAGTATACAATCATGCTTCAACATTTTAGCTATCCTCTTCCTCTGATAATAAAAATCATTTTGCTGCACATGAAAACTCTCTAGGGTTTTTTTTTGTTTGTTTGTTTTTTATCTAGTTAAAGCGATAGAGATACTTTAATTCGAGGAAGTAAACCTGTTGAGATAGTTTTCTAGAGACAATTAAGATGATATTTGAGAGAAGGCAGAGAGAGCTCTTTAAAAAAAGAAAAAAACTTTTTTTAACTTTTATTGTATTAGGATTCCTTACAAAGCAAGACTGACATGTCTTTTTACCGATCATACCCTATTTGAGTAAACTGACTGCAGTAGACCTTTAATTCCATGTAGGGGACAATCCCTGTGTCTCAGTTTAAAACAGAGCTAAGATGTCTATCTGGATTACGAAGGAGGCCTCTTCCCAAAAATCACCACAACCTTTGAAATTAAGAGAATTTAATTAGAATATGTATAAAAAGGGATAAAAGTTCTTAACCACAATTATATATAACCAAAACCAGAACAGAACAAACAGCAACACTGTAACCGAAACCTTCAAACAAATTAAGTGTTCTCTCTGCTCCTTGGTGCAGTTCTATTTACGGGCAGTGGGGGGCGATGCCGCACCCCGAGAGGCAGTGGTCCCAAAAATCCGGCGAGGACTCCAGGGAGGCACAGACGTGGTGATTCCAAAGAGAATCACGTGGGAAAATGGTGGTCACAGGGGACGGGATGGAACCTTTCCCCGTGGTGTCCGAAGGCGTTGGAGGGGGGAAAGGTGACTCCCTGCAGACGGTGTTGGCCTTCTAGGAGTCTGTAGCAAATCCAGGTATCGGTGACTGTGCGCTCCCTCCCTCTCTCTCTCTCTCTCTCTCTCTGACAGGCAGCACAGAGCGTGCAGAGTTGGGGGACCAAACCAGAGCAGCTCCCTCCAAGTGCTCCCACCAGCACAGCAAACGGTGATTTGCCCCACACCACAGTTGGAGCCCACAAAAAAAGGTGTGGCATAACCCCAGAAGAACCGCTCTGCCCCACCCTGCCCCACCCCCCCAGCCATTAAGTTGGAATGCAGAGCTATTGGCCATCCTTTTGTTTGCTGGTTGTGGGTGTTAGCTCCCAAGCCTCTGTGTTGGTAAGAGAGAGAAAAATTCCGTGAAATATTTAGAAACTATATCATCCTGTATCTAAATGAGTCCCGCAGTGTTCCTAAATTTTTGTGAGTACTGTGAGACTAACAGTGTGCCTCCATTCAGCAATATGGGCTGTGTTAAGGTGTATAGTATGGCTTTAATGAAGAAATGTCCTCCAAATGCTTCTCCAACAAGATACTCTGAACAGTGACTGAACACAAATTTCCTGAAATATGAAGTGTAGTCAGTTCATTTTGTGGTTAGAGCTACTGAAAATATGGCAAATGACTGTAAGAGCAGAAAAGAATACATGATGTCCTAAATTAACCTTGTGTTTCACAGGATTCATAAGATCTATATACACTCTACTGGACAAGACAAAGCTTTTCATTTAGTAGCAGATATATGTGAAATCAGAAGCAAGGAAAAAAAAGAAAAAAACAAACACATACTGGAGAAGAAATTTCCTTCAATCACGCAAAGCAGATTAGGTTAAGAATGTCAGGTGATCCCAGGCAGACCAGATAAAACCTTTCACCTGCTGTAGAACTGAGTAGAAATCCATAAAAGCTCTAAATATACCAGACGGGTCCCTTTCAAAATTACAGTTTATGAATAAATGCAGCTCCCAGGTCTAATGTGGGAGGATTCAGAATCAGGACAAAGAACAAATATAGATGTCTACATGTTTGCAGTGTTAAAATTCCAGTTATGGTGAAGAATGATCAAGATGTTGCATCTTCTTGCCTATGCAAAGATTCTAAATCCCATTTTTAGCACTCAGGTCACTCAGCCAGCCTGTGCATGCCTGCAGCCCTCCTGTAGATGTGGTGCTATATCTACCAGCCATATGTTTTATCTCAGCTACTTTGGAGCATCACAGACATGCCTGTGTTAGACAATTGAATTAAGCCTTTTACTCTCAAACTAAGTTTCAGTTTGCATAG
Organism: Margarornis squamiger; assembly: GCA_035222235.1. Taxonomy (NCBI): domain Eukaryota; kingdom Metazoa; phylum Chordata; class Aves; order Passeriformes; family Furnariidae; genus Margarornis; species Margarornis squamiger. The sequence continues at coordinate 94,634,187 of JAWWTY010000106.1, forward strand.
CTCACATTTCTCCAAATCTGGAATAATTTTGTGTTCTTCTCTAAAATGCAGTAGTTATAGCAATTCCACGTCTTGCATGTCTTGAATTCCAATATTTGAGAACTTAAAGTTTTCTTATCAACGTTGTGCCTAGAGCCTCAAATTATCTCACATCACAGTCATTGCTACCATTAGCAGCAGTAAAGGATGAAGTAATGAGTCACTTCAAAGAGCTGACTCAAGGAAATAGTTAAGGATTTTGTTTTCTTGGTCGGTATGAATGCTGATATGAGAAAACACCCCTAACATTATATTTCAAATATGCTTTACCAAATTGCAGCACTACATTTAAGCAGCTGGTATGAGAAAATGTTTGCCATCTTTCCATATGCAGAGATTTATACTTATGCATTCACTCAGTGCAATGTGGTTGTAGATGTCAACTAAGACAAGAATTATATATCACTGATTAATGATTTAAAAAGACTTCTTACCAAGTCAGTGCATACTGATGACTTGATTAGATTTGCTAATGTACCTCTTTATGTTCTCTCTGGAAAGGTCTTGGATTTTGTCAGATTGTGAACTTTGAGTTTATTCTAAACCTTGGATATTATGACCTACATTAATGTTATTGCAACTGAGATAAGTGAGCATGATCATTTGTTTTTCATTGTGTCAGTTTAGAACTAAGACATATTTTGTTCATTTACATGCCTCATACTAGAGTTTTATAGGCAAGGTGATCTATCTGCAAATTTTTTGCACAAAAACTGTTGTAAAATGAATAAAAACTAGTTTGGAGATCGTATTCATTGTAGATGGGAAAATGTAATAAGGCAACACAGCAATGACTTTTGAATTCATTACTATGGATTAAATTTTTAATGTTATAAGGAGCTCAAAATAATTCCCAGAGAGAAAGTACAACAAATACATTAAAGATTGATTTATAATTCTAATGACTAGGTACAAGAACAATTATCTATAACTGTGCAGGAAGAACAAGAAGGGCTGAAGAAAAACCTTGTGGTAGGTACTACATATCAGAAGACATTTGAATCAGGAAGGTTATGCTGTTGCAGAAGATGCAATTGTTGTTTTGGAATGTGTAAGAGTGAAACCCAAAGTTGATCTTCAGCAGTTATAAAACTTCCTCTGAGAAAGTGTGTCACATTTTTGGAAATCTGCTACAGCTCATGCATTTCTAAGATGCAAACCATTTCTAAAAAGTTCAGAAGACAGCAGTATGCACAATCAGAGTCTTAGAAATTTAGATTTTTGAGTGACCAGAGTCACCTTGAATGCTCTAATAAACTAGAAACTAATGGGATTCTTTGCTAGTTTTCAAATACATTAAACATAGGTTCAAGAAGGAATAAAATTAACTGTTTTCTTTTTCACTGTGAACTTGAGAAGAAATACTCGTTTTCCATTGAAGCAAAGCAGATTAAATTCTTCGTTACAGCATACCACAATAGTCTTCAAGATTAAGAGGAATGAGTATTTTGCTGCTTCAAAAAGAAAGGCTGTAACTTTTCCTCTGTAACAACATTGAAAAGGGCAACAGGCTGGGGGTGGATGTGAGTGTGGAGGGTTGGGAATTGACATGTGGGACAGGAAGACCCACATCAAACAAGTAGAAATCATTTGAGGAATGAACTAGTGGACAATCTAGAAAGTTGTTACTTCTTTTCCATGATACATCTTCAAGAATGGGATGACAGAAATACTAGGAAGGACACATGCAGGACCACATGCAGATTTAACAGCCAGTTGTCTATAGCAAGTTATCAGAAAAAAATCATCCTATGCTCTTTATGCAGGATGAAGATGCATACCTTGCGTGCAAAGCCAGGTATTTATGGCTAGTGTAATTAAGGTTTTAAAAATCCAACCAAAGAATCATTATCAGTCCTGTTACAATGTTATAGTCCAAATTCCCTAATTATTACAACACATATCTAATAACGATACAGTTAAAATTGATGTACAGTTTTCTCTTTTCTCTGGTGTGATGGTCACCCTTCCTATATTCCTCCTGGTTGAAAGGAAGATAGTGGGCTTAAGTAAGTAATTAGTTATTTGACAAAAGAGTTTAATGTTGATGATTTCTTACTCCTCACTCTAGAGACTGCTTGAAGGCAAGGTTTTTTTTTTTATGTTTTGTAATATTGTGGCACAAAGATAATACAGAAATGCAACAAATAATGCTTCTCCATTGTTTCTGCCTGTCAAAGCTTCCTACCAAAAAATTCTCTGTCAGCTCTCCTGCCAGAAGTTCTCAAAAGAGCTTTCTGCTGGAGTTTCCTGCCAGAAGATCCTGTTATTGTTCATCTGAATAAGGCCATGTGCCAAACAACTATGTACACTCTCTTTTGGAAATGAGAAAATTGAGAAGAAACTTTGGGAAATTAGGGGGAAAGGGGAACGAGAGAACCGGTTACCATAACCAGAAATCTCTCCCTACCTCCCTCTCATCTTTTCTCTGCCCACCTTTTTTTCCACTACTGCCTGCTGCTTACCTGCCACCAGAGACTGAAACTCTGCCAGCCTCAAGAGAACAAAGACCCACCACGCCACATGAGTGAGTTATATCTGATCCTTCTACCCTTACCATATTTTTGAAAGCTGCTAGATTGGGACCCTGCATAGCCAGTAACACAACTCCTTGTGAGCGACAAAACCAGACATCCTGGCTGCATTCCAGAGAACTAAAGCTGCTAAAACTCCCCGCTACTAGAAGCGATAACATCGGAAAAAGAGGCAGAGACAGAGTTAAAGAAAGGTAGAAACTGCTTTTCTCACCTCCACACACCAGCTTGGAAAAAGAGAGTTTTAATGGTAACTTTTCTTTCCTTCTAAAAGTCATCTTAGCTTTCCCCAACCTTTTCTTATTTCTTCTCTTTGTATCTCAGCAATTAATAAAATCAGGTTTTGGTATCGAAAACTTGTACGAGTTCTAATTTTGCTCAGGGAAAATATTTGAATCTGGAGTTCTTTCTGCAAAGTTTAAGCAGACTGTAACAAATGGACATTACAACTTAACCTCATACTTCATGGATTCATCACACCATTTAAATCCACATAGACTATGTATGGTACGGTTTACTTCTCTTGGATATATTTCCCTCTTTCTCTCTGTTAACCTTAAAACAAATTATACTCAACTCCCAAGGTTGATTTTCTTTAATGACCAGTAACTGATTGTTGTTGAGAGGGCCTGGAATATCTACCTTCATCCATGGCTTTGTACTTTCAAGACCTTTGCCACCATTTTTAATATGTACTCCTTAGGAACCCTGATAAATTTCTTTCTTTTTTTTTTTTTTCTTTTCCTGTAACAGCCTTCAGCCTTTGGTTTCCTGACAATACCGTTAACATGTGTTATAACAGCATTGTCTGAAATAAATATTTCATTAAGAGTTAGTTCTGTGAAAAGAATTATGTACTGGAAGGCACATAGACTTACAGACACACACACACACACACACACATGCATATATATATATATAATTATATAATGCTCTGATAACTGCTTGCCACCAGTGTCTGGTAGTTAAAGGAATTATCCATGGCACACTATCAGAACTACTCTACAATAGTAATCATAGTTAATTATAGTAGGAAGAGGATTAAATGTATTCTAAAGGTGTCTTTTGACACTATAATTCTGTTGTATGCTCTGTACCATAATGATGGACTGCTGACTCTAAGATAATTATTCAATTGTATGAAGGATATCATGGTTCCTATGTAGTAATAGGTTAATAATAAGGTAATGTTCACTCCTATTCCAACTGTGATAGTATTTAAAATGGGATCTAGTATCTGTTGAAACATCTATGATGGTAGGAAAAAAGCTGTATGAGCACATATTATGCCATAGCAGGAAGGCAACACTGTCCAAAAATTATTATGGTCTAATTTTTCAATATTCAGTAACTAGCTGTGATGAAAATCTTATATAAAAGAGTTTTATTTCCATCAAAGTGTTCTAAAATTGTATAGAACTAAAGCGTAGGACTTTGGAAAAGTAAGTGTTGGGGCATTCAACTAGCACTCTTTGCCTAACATATTGAACATAATTTCTGTCTATTCTCAGTAGAATGGTTACTATATGATCATAAATCAATGTCTCCATAATTTTCTGTGACCAGTGGACACATATGACAAACACTTTTGCCAACAGTTTTGCAAAATGACTTATCAGTGTTATTACAGTTAGAAACTGTAGCGCTTAGTGTCAATGTGAATGGAATCTCACATCATTACTTGAATGAGTGTGACGATGACATTGACATGCACTGCTCTAAGAGTAGCAATAAACCTTATGCCACTTCACAGGCACACACAGCCTGTGATAATCAGAGACAAAATTCAAAGCTGTACCAATGTAACCTGGTGTGAACTCTCATGAAAGCACTGAGTCATGGCAGGGAGAAACAGCTAGATCGCCCATCTGAAAGGATTGCAAAGATAACTCATATTCGCTGGAGTATTTAATTCTTGTCTGTGTGATAGCATTTTTCATCGCATACCAGCTGTAAAGAACAATCTACCAAAAATATGTGTACGCATGTGTGTGTGTGTATATATATTTATATGTTATACTTAATTGTGTATACTTAAAACATAAAAGATCCTCATTCCATGAAAAATAATTTTACTATAAAAGTGGAAAACCAGTAAGAATTTAAAATCAATAAGAATTTAAAATCAATATTCATATTTATGAAACTTGGTTTACAACAGAATTCAAGAAGCATTTGGACAATATTCTCAGGAACATGGTGTGACTCTTGGGGATGGTCCTGTGCAGGGCCAGGAATTGGACTCGATATGTGTGGATCCTTTCCAACTCAGCATATTCCGTGATTCTGTGATCTTTAATGGAAAATTTGGAATTTAACAGTGAGCATAAATTGGAACTTTACAACCAATTCCTTTGTATATTGTGTTATTATTAACATCAGTATTAGTGGTCAGGATTTTTAAAGCTTCAAAGTGTCAACAATTAGTTGTCCTACATAAGATTTTCCAATCGCAAACAAATATAAATCATTAATGATACTCATGACAAAAGAACAATGATGAACTTTGTATAATTTAGCTTCCCTTTCACTCCATCACTCTGATAAGTCTTGTTTTTGTAAAACTGACTATCTGTGAGATCCCTATTGAGTGCCTATCTATGAGATCCTTATTGTACAAGATGACTTGATTCACAGTCAATATTTAAGAGGTTCTTTCAAGACACAGAGGGAAACCAGCTACTGAAAATAACAAAAACATCCAAGGAATTCCAAAAGAAGTATTTCTCTTTTACAGTCACAAAAAGGTAAGTGGATCACTCTAACCAGTGGGACCATGGGGAGATAAAAAAAAAAAAAAAAAAAAAAAAAAAAAAAAAAGTAGAGCTATATTAATTTAAAAGAAAATTTGAGAATTTCACTAACTTTTTTTTTTTCTAGAATGCTGCCTGAAAATGTGTGCAATATTATTTGACATTTATTTTTTTATTGAAATATTTTTTGACATTTGCAACTGTGTGCATTGTTCTCAGATTCATAGACTAAATATAAATGAATGCATTCTATATACTAATACTTCAAATTGCTAAATAGTTTATATAAATTAAAGGAGGCAGATGGCTGAAAAATACTGTTTGCCTTGTCTGTTTAAGAAAGCAATTAGTAGCAATACAACTCATCTAATTGCATTGAGGGAGTATTTGAAAGTTATCCAAACACAGCATACAGTGAAAAAAAATTGTGAAAAAGATCATCAGAAATCATTACATATTTTTTTTAGTTCAAGATTTTAATTTCCTGAGCATGTGGAAAAATGAATCACATTTTAAAGCACTCAAAAATTACAATGATTTTTAAATCTTCTGGAATTTTCTGTAATGTATAGGAAAAGGATTTCTACTGGAATTCATAGAAAATAGAAATTCATCTAGAATTTCTTAACACTTTCTCATACTCATTGCAAAAACTTCAAATTCTCAGTTGGGTTCCAAGTCTTAAAGCTATTGAGCAATCAGATCATGACTATAGAAAAACACAAGAAAAGTGAAGAAACTGTAGTTTCAAATGAGCAAATACCTTTGGTACCTCATGAATTTATGAGGTATTTTCAGTTCTTCCTGTGAATCCCTTCAGAGAAAAAGGAGGATTATCTGAGGTCAGAGTATGGGAAAAATGTTAATAATTATGATCTCATATACTGTGAGTACAAATGATCCCAATGTTACCACTGAAATCATTAATATGAACATCCATTTTGCAGCAGCAGCTCATTTACTGTAGCTAGAATTGTCCCTGTTACATATTTAAGGATAAAGTGATAGAAAATTTATCTGCAAAGTGTTTGCTACAAAAGGTGCAAAACTAGACAATGGTATTATTATGAAAGCCTGATGCATGAAAAACTGAAGATAAGTTTTTGGGTGCAAAAATCCACAGAAAATCTGTTTATATTTTTATTATTTTACTAAAAACATTAACCATAATGTACATGGACCACACAAAGTTTGAAAAAGATTAATAATGCCCTTTTATCATATGTTAATCAGATTTGTCTTTTCTATACAGAACAGATTCTTTAGGTATAATCTGCAAAGATGAAATTAGGAACTAAATTTGAGTCTAAATTTGACCTTCAGAATAATGATCCACAAAAGAAATATGGTTGCCCTTTTTCCTTTGATTCCTGGAGATTTCTTTGAAAAGAGAATTGATAGAAGGTGTTATGAATCATTTATGGTCATGGAATATAATTTCCAACTAGTTAGACCGGAATGGTCCATGATGAGTTAAGAGATGAAAGAAGTATATCCCTTCTCGTTATTTGCAGAATAGAAAAGATGTAATAGGATTTTATTTTCTCTCAGACTGAATTTAAAGTCTCCTTCACAAATAAAATCTAAGCTAGGTCCACTGTCTTTTATCATACATAATAGAGCCTGTATCTGGTTTTTGGTTTTTTACATTTGCATAGGGGTGGCGCTTGTCATGGAGTCAGTGGGGACCTTTCCCATCAGTTATTTATAATCCTCTGACAATGGGAATCTCCCTGCTCCACCATACTAAGTTCAGATGTCACATATGCTGACACCAAACATGGTACCATAGCACACCAAAATGGGAAGCAACCAGTGCCTGCACAGCAACCACCTCCATCACTTTTAGGTCTACCACTGCACTGAGTGAATTAGAGACCCTCTGGAATAACCTACATGTTCCACCCATTGGCATGATGGCATATAGATAATGAATTGCCAAAGAGTCATAGTATCTTCTTCACAGGCATAAATCTTACAGATTCATTAACATGTTTTGTCACAAAGTCTTGCTGCTTAATACCACGTAGGAGGGAGTCATAGAATCACTGAATGGTTTGGGTTGAAAGAAACCATAAAGATGACCTAGTTCCAACCACCCTACCATGGGCAGTGACACCTTTCGCTAGACCAGGCTGCTTATGGTCCCATCCAGCCCGGCCTTGATGGGGGATCCACAGCTTTTCTGTTTAACCTTTTCCAGCACCTCACAACCCTCACAGTAAAGAATTTTTTACCAAATATCCAGTCTAACACCAGCCACTTTCAATTCAAAGCCATTCCCCTTTGTCTTATCACTATGTGCTCTCATAAAAAGTCCTTCTGCAGCCTTTCCTAAAGGATCCCGTAAGTGTTTTAAAACTTCATATTTCCTGATAGAGATGCTTGAGATCAAGATGATTTTATGAACTCATACAGAGACCTTTCATGAATATCATTGGCAAGATAAATGCCTGTTTATTTGTGATAAAACAGAACAGAGGTGAGACTATAACTTACCTATAGTGCAATCATGTTGCTGCTCAGAAATCTTTATTCTTCTCCTTCCAATTGCTGTTTGTGAAGATATCCTAAAATAAAACATTAAAATAGGGGTTTGAACATTTAAAGTAATCAATATATTTTCAGTTCTAAACCAAAGCAAAAGAACGGGCATTTCTAATCCTTTGGCTGTAATGTCATCAAAACGAGCTTTTCTAGCTAACATTATTTTTTCTTCAGGAGTTCTTCTTCATACTTTAATCTTTATCCTTCTCTGCTGATCCATCTTACCATTTTCTCTCCCAACATGTTCTTATATCCCTTCTTTTCCTCATTCCCTTATCCCACTTTTTTTTTTTTTTTAATTTTTTTTCTCACTCGTAGCAATGTTATATCTGAATTCAGGGCTTTCAAGTTACCCTGACATCTTTTCAAATATGAAAGAATTAAAATATTAAATTAAACCCAATCTTTTTCTACAGAATTGTCAAATTACCCATGGAGAATGCAAACACACACAAAAAATCTACAGTTAAACAATCAAATAAAAACAAAAGCACAAGCATACAAGCCAAAAATTATATTAGATAATGAAACATTGAAACCAATGCATGCAGCACTAAAATTTAGAGGTTGGAAAAATGAAGAATGGACTGGGGTTCCTTTTCTAGCACCTACTTCTTTCCCCATTTTAAAGTTAAAAAGAACAGGGCAATTGACAATTGCTTACACTATTCAGAAGTTCCATGAACACATGGGAAGAGTTTCATGTGTTTCCCAGTGTCTCCATTGAAAACAGCTTTTTATCTGTGATTCTTTCCTTGGTCATTCACATTAGCTGTGTGTGCAGTTGGCTACTCTGATTGCCTCTGTACCCTCCATGTAGAACACTAAAGTCGAGTGTTCAATCTCAATTTAGAAATCCTGGGAATTAGGTACGAAATGTGAGGCAGAGCATTGTGGGCACAGATTTTGGTGAAGTATCACAGCTTTTGAACATGATTCAAAATGCTTCAGACACAAGCTGAGGGTCTTACCTACGTAAGACAGAGGTTTTGAAACTCAGACCACTGCTGCTGTTAGCCAGGTGAAACCAAGTTGGTTTTGCATCTTAAAGAAACAAATGACAGAAAAGTTGGGTAAGCTAGAATTCAGACAGCATTTAATGGACATTTACATGTATTTAATTCTGAAAATCTAGTATTGCTATTTTAACTCCATATTTGCTATAAGCAGTAGTATAAAAGAAGATATCTATTTTTAAGAATTCAGCCTTGCTGAATCATTGCCAAAATTATGTACACTGGAGCTCAACATTATTTAATTTTTTATTTTTCTTTTTTAGATTAAATTTACTGTAGAGAGATTAGTTTCTAGCAATGCTCCACAGCCTATCTTGTATAACTTATAAGTTTCAAAAAAAAACCACAAACTGATCAAAAGAAAGTTACCTGTATACAAATGTAATGCTCTGCTGTAAGTCTTAATGGATTTTTTTATAATAAAAGTTACTGAGTCTGATTTAGCAAGCAAAGAATCAACCAGATGCATTGGTGGTATAATGGTGAGCATAGCTGCTTTCCAAGCAGTTGACCTGGGTTTGATTCCTGACCAATGCATATACGCTGAAGTGGAAAATTTTGGGTTTGTTGTCCGTGAGGGGATCTACTCAACACCTGACAGTATGCACTTATTTCAGAGGGGGAAAAGAGTTCTAGCACAGAAGCTAATGGGGCTCATTGATAGAGCTTTAAACTACCTTGGAGGAAGGGAAGGGATAAAACCAGGCTCACCAGTGATGAGCGATGGGATGGTGTGCCAAAACTTGAGAAAACTAACACACATGGGGTCTTTCAATCTGCCTCAAGAGATGTTGGCTACAACGTACCACACCTGCAATGTCCCTATACTAATGCACACAGGGGAGGAACAAAAAAGAAGAGCTCAAAGCCTTGGTACAGTCCTGGAGATTTGACATAACTGGTATAAGTGAAACCTGGTGGGATGAGACCTGTGACTGGAATGCCTTGTTGGATGGCTACAGGCTCTCCAGGAGGCATAGACAGGACAAAAGATGTGGAGGGATCACACTGTGTGTAATAGAAGGGTTAGAATGTATGGATCTCACAGCTGGCAATGGCACGGTTGAGAACCTCTGGGTAAGAATAAAGCGGAAAACAAACAATGTGGATGTCATTGTGGGAGTCTGTTATTGACCCACCAAGCCAGGACAATGTCAATGATGAGGAACTAAGGGACACTTCCAAGTAAACTGCCCTTGTCCTTATGGGGGACTTCAACTTGACAGAAGCAGGAGCATCACAGATGGTATAACCTTGATCACAAGATTCCTAAAAATCACTTTATGAAACAGGTTCTAAGGAAGCTGACTCAGAAAGAGTCTGCTGCTTGTCAACAGAGTGCGTCTCATGAGCGAAGTGGAGATTGCTGGCCATCTTGGCAATAGTGACTGAGTGAAGGGATCAAGTTTAAAATCTCCATTGACAGGAGGAAAAGTGCCCCAAACCCCTCAACTCTGGACAGATTTCAGGCTGCTCAGGGAATTAGCAAGTCCCTTGGGAAAATGTTTTTGTAGGTGCTGGGGTCCATCTGTGCTGGTCACTTTGTAGACATCACATGCACAAGAGCAGGCAATTCCAAGAAGTCGGAAGTCAATCAGATGAGACAGAAGGCTGGTTTGGCTGAACAGAAATCTTCTCAAGGCAAAAAAAGAAGGTGTATTCTCAGTGGAATCAAAGTCAAGTGACATGGGAAAAATACACGAATGCTGCTTGATGCTGCAGAGAAAGCTCAGATAGAGTTGAAGGTGGCCAGAAATGTGGAGGACAACAAAAAAAGTTTTTTTCAAATATATTAATGTCAGTAGGGATTACAGAAATATCACTGTATGGGCCCATGTATGTGGCCCATTACAGGATGAGGATGGTCACCTCACAAACAGGGACAGAGACAAGGCAGAGGTGTTTAATGTTTTCGTTGCCTCTGCCTTCAACATAGATGAGAGGACAACGGGGTCTCAGTGCCCTGAGCTGGATGACGATGACTGAGAGAATAATCATCTCCAAGTCACCATTGAAATTGTGTGGATCTGCTGCTCCAGCTGAATCTCTACAAATATATGGCGCCTGATGGGATCCATCCCAGAATCCTCAAAATGCTAGCTGATGTCATTGCAAAGCCTCTCTTGATGATTTTGGAGTGGTCTTGGGAATCTGGAGAGGTTCCAGCTGACGGGAATCTGGTGAATGTCCCAATTTTCAAGAAGTCAAGAAGGAGGACCCCAGAAACTACAGGCTTTTCAATCTCATTTCAAAGGTAAAGTTATGAAGATTATTTTGGGAAGTATTGAAAAACAACTGAAAGACAATGCAGTCATTGTTCACAGCCAGCACAGCTTCATGAGAGGAAAGTCCTGCTTGTCAAATCTGATTTCCTATTAAGACAAACTAACCACCTAGCTGATCAAGGGAAGACAGCTGATGTAATCTTTATGGATTTCAGTAAAGCTTTTCATCCTGTTTCTCCCAGGAACCTTCTGGACAAATGGCCAGCACACAGCTGGATAAACACATCATGTGGTGGGTGAGCAATTGGCTCAGGGATTGAGCACAGAGGGTAATAGTGAATGGGGTGACACCAGACTGGTGTTCTGTCACTAGTGGGGTTCTACAGGGCTCCATTTTAGGAAGATGATGGTCAGTTCAGCCTGAAGGAGACTGAAGGGAGATCTCATCACAGTCTACAACTTCCTTGGGAGGGGAAGAGGAGAGGCAGGCACTGATCTCTTCTCTGTGGTTACCAGTGACAGAACCCGAGGGAATGGCCTGAAATTTTGTTAGGTGAAGTTCAGGTTGGATGTTGGGAAAATATTCTTCCCCCAGAGGGTGGTTGGGCACTGAGCAGGCTCCCCAGGGAAGTGGTCACAGCACCAAGCCTCAGAGAGCTTAAGAAACATTTGGACGAAACATTCAGGTACATGGTGAGACTCTTGGAGATGGTCTTGTGCAGGGCCAGGAGTTGGATTTGACGACCCTTGTGGGTCCCTTCCAACTCAGTATATTCTGTGATTCTGTGATTCTGTGGTCTATCAAAGGCAGGATCATTAACTAAGTTAATATACCCTCTAGCAATTAATGGGCAGTGTTTTCATCTCATTAAGACAAAAGTTTAGATTAAATTTAGTGAATACATGTCAGAAATATAAGAATATGTACTTCTCTTAGAATTAATGAATTTCAAGTGAGGGGAAAAAGATTTAGTTATTTTAAAATATACCTAAAACTAAACATCCATTCATTTTTAAATATCTATTGTTGTATGATTTTGCTTAGGTTTGCACAATAAAATAATAATCAAATACCAACTAATAGTGTCTCAAGTGCAAATAATTTTTCAACACACCTATGTTTAAAGAAAAACTTTTGTCTGGTAGAACAAGCTGAAAAAATTATTCTCATTGCTGTATCAGTTGTTTCTACATAGTATATTTAACAAAAAATCTGGATAGATTTTAATGGACATTTGGTTTCTTTTTTCTTTCCTTAATTTTTAACCTGGATATATCATAATCTTTCACCAAGTTCATCACTTCTACATTTAATAAAATGTATTTAGAGCATTCAGTATATATTTCTGCTGTGTCCTCTTTCTGTAAGCCTTCTTGCTTTCCAAACTATCTATGAATAGTGGGAGCCAGTGTTCTTTTGAAAAAAAAAAATATTACAGAAGCACAGAAGCACTCAGAGTAAAGAGAAGGGCCATTCTAATAGGTTCTTAAAAAGAAAGGCAAAGTGCCTTATAACTGCTGCAGGTGGTCTTAGAGGATGTGCAGTTGCCTTGTAGAAAATGCTCCTAATTCTTTCTGTCTTGGGCTTCAACAATGTTAACAGTTGTTCTTCTCCTTGTTCTTCTCCTTCCTATACACTTTTTTTTTTTTTTCTTTATATGTGTGCCTTGTGCTTGCAAGCTTTGGTGAGGTCAGGCATATTTTTTTATTTATTTATTTATTTATTTATTTATTTCCTATGGAGTATATTCCTTATGAAAACTTAACAAATTTTCTCTATGATGTCCTTAAAGATAATGAGTTTTATTTCTTTTTGTAGAGAAACTTAAAAATAAATTTTTTTGTTGAGAACAAAAATTATTTTTGCCTTTTTTTTTTTTCTTTTTTTTTCCCCAGAATCAAAGTATGCTCCCACCTCTGTGGAATGTACATTTTTTGATAGGTTCTAAAAATACATGAAAGCAGATATTTTTGTTCCTGGCTTGCCTTATGTATTGCAAAGAACAGAACAGTGCAGGAGAGATCTATAATCAAATTGCTCTCACAGAACACAAATTCAAGTTATACCAAGGAGAAAGCTTCTGCAGAAGCAACTTTCGTCTGGGTGATGGAATGTGAAGAGAGTCATCAAGCGGAACTAGAATTCTAAGAAAGCAGCTAAGAAGTTCGTATCTCAGGGTGATACTGAAATGTGCAAAAGCCCATGTGAAAATCATACCTGCAGGATTCTGGTAAATTACTAGGTATTACTGAGTTTTACAAGACAGAGTCGAGTATGCAGGTGTGGGATTTAGAATGCAGTATATGTGATTTATAGATTTTCTTTTTTCATCTCTGATTTACTAGGCTTGAGGGATGGTTGAAGGAGGTGGTGCTCTAGTAGCCTCCATATCCCTGCCCTCCTGACATAATCACATTTGCTTCCCATAAACACAGAAGTACTGAGATAAGGAATGTGCTATGTATTCTTATTTGGTGCAAGTGCAAATTAAGCTTGTGTAATTATGGAAAGCTCAGCTATTGGACCTTATTGCCCGCCTTATGTTGTTAATGCATTTATAGAATCAATTTCTTTTGTCTTTTATGGCAGTACCCACACTAAGTCCTAGTTGGGCTTTGGTCCTTCTAATTTTCTTCCTGCATAAATTTATTAGATCCTTGTCATCATCCTGAGTTGTTTGTTCCTTCTTCCCCCTTTTCTTCTGAGTTCCAGCCAAAGCTCTCTGTTCAGCTAGGCTGGTCTTCTTCCCTGCCAACCCATCTTTCAGCACATATGGATAGCCTGCTCCTGCCTCTGCAAGACTTCCTTCTTGAAGAATGTCCATATCTTCTGTACTATTTTACCCTTCAGGACTGTCTCCCAAGGGACTCTCTCAACCAGTCTCCTAAGGAGGCCAAAATGTGCCTTGTGAAAATCCAAGGTAGCTGTTCCACTGACCTCCCTCCTTAGGTCCCTGAGAATCCAAGGCTCTAACATTTCATGATCATCATGCCCAAGACTGCCTCCAAGCATCTCATTACCCACCAGTCCTTCTCTGTTTGTAAACAGCAGATCCAATGGGGTGTCTTTCCTGCTCGGCTCACTCACCAGCTGTGTCAGGAAGTTATCTTGCACACACTCCAGGAACTTCCAGGACTGTTTGCTCTCTGATGTATTGAATTCAAGCAGGCATTCTGCTAAGTTGAAAACCCTCATGAGAACAAAGGTTAGCAATCCTGAAATTTCTCCCAGTTGCTTATAGATTATTCTGTCTGTCTTCTGTAACAGACACTGGGATATCTGTCTTGTTGGCCGTCCCCCGATCCTTACCCATAAACACCCAAACCTATCATCACCATCACTAAGCTCCAGACAATCAAGACAGTCCCACAAAGATACCTCATCACCTCTCCTTCCTTGTCTATCCCTTCTGAAATGTTTATAGTCACCCACTGCAGCATTCCATTTGTGCAAGCCATCCTACTATGTTTCCAGGCTGGCAACTATGTTTCCAGTTTTCATGCTGCTCAATGGCTTCCAGTTCCTCCTGTTTGTTGCCCATACTGTGTGTGTTGGTGTAGATGCAACTTATTTGGGCTATTGATCCCGCCACTTTTTGAGGGAGGAGCCCAAATACCTGTGTGACCATTCTCAGGTGCTTCCATGGTTTCTAGTTCATCAATAATCCTTGTATATTTGCTGCTGCATGTCAGGTTCTATTAAATCATAGAACATTATAGTTTTTGCTTAGGTGGCATGATAACAAGGAAATTTATGTTTTACTCTGCATTGTGATACGACATTATCTGATGAGATCTCAGAAAACTTTCATTAGCACTTGCTAGGATTTATAATCTCTGTAACTAAGTCATATTTCATTTCAGTAGGTGATTTCACCTAACATACCTTCTTGGAACATGTTTGTGTAATTAGAGACATACTGAAAGTTAATGAATAGTACTTGTAGGGCAAACAAATGTTAGCTTAACTACAAATAAAATAAATAAGTTTTCTCTTACAAATATATCCTTGTCAAATGCCTTATCTGCAAATTCCTAGCTTCATAAAGCTCCTCTTTCTCTAATCTTAATAATTTTTTTGCCATCTATGTCTCCTCTAGTTCAGCCTAAGATCCCAGGATCTCTAGGAAAGTCATAGAGCAAATCTGGCTAGGACACATTCCTGGGCACATGAAGGAGAGGAAATTGACCAGGGACAGTCAGCGTGTGGTTACTAAGGGTAAGTCATACCTGGTCAGCTTGACTGCCTTCTGTGATAACGTGGTGGGTTTGATCCTGGCTGACTGCCATACACAGCCCCTACTCTCTCAATCCTCCTCCTCAACTTCACGAAGGGGGAAAAGAAGATGTACAAGCTCATAGGCTGACATAAAGACAGGGAGAGCACTTACCAATTACATTCATGGGAAAAAGACTTGATTTTGGGAAGATAAAATGAATTTACAGGCAATTGCTAAGAGAGTAGGATGGTGAGCAAATAAAGATAAACCTAAAGATACCTTCTTCATATATTCGCCTTCTTCTAAAGCTCAGTGTCATTTTTTCACTCTTCTACCTACTCCTACTCTGATCATTGCAGCAGGATGGGTAATAGGGGTTGTAATCAGTTCATAACACTTCATCTCTGCTGCTGTTTCCTCCTCATGCTGTTTGCTTTCTCCAGCACGGGATCCCTCCCATGGGACAGGTTTTCATGAACTGCTCCAGCATGAATCCTTCCTGTGGTGTACAGTCCATCAGATACAGATCATTTCAGTGCCCATCTGCTTCACAGTCTGTGCCAGGAAACTTGCTCCTCTGCACAGATGCAGATGGGAGCCTGGTTGTATACATGCGTTCCCCAAAGGTTGCATCTTCCTTCAGCTGTATCCACCTGTGGCAATGTGTGGTTCTTCATGAGGTGCAGTGTGGATTTCTGCTCCGCTCTGGTTGTCCATGGGCTACAGATAGAGGCTCTGCATCACCATGGTGGTCTTCATGGGCTGCAGGGTAATCTCTGCTTCAGGCAGTCCAGTCTCCACAGCAGCACATGGGAAGACAAGGGGCATAAATGAGAAGGAAATATTCAGACTTAATATGAGGATTTTATTTAATTTTTTTATCTTGAAGACAGTAAAGCATTGGAACGGGTTGTCTAGTAAAATAATTTAGTCTGTGGCCTTAGAGGTTTTTAAGACTTGCTGGGATGAAGTCCTGAGAGGCCTGATCTTATTTCATTACTGTTGGAATATGTGTTTTCATACTGTTTATGTGTTTGAACTGTAGACCTCCTGAGGTCCATTCAAGCCTGAATTATTCTATGATTCTGGGGTATATATATGAAGATCCTCTGATAGATGTATATCTGCTTCTGTCTTTATGTAATTAACTAATATGTATATGTTAAATCTAAATATGTGTATATGTCACATATCTATGTGTAAATAGGTGTAGTCCCCTGTATATATGATACGTTAAGCTATCTATCTGTGTGGGATATATATATTTTTTATTTAATATAAAAATATAAAATTTTTTAATATTAATATTAATTTATTATTTATTATATTTTTAAATAATATTAAATTATATTAATTATATTTAAATAATATAATTTATTATATTTCTATTTATTATATTATTTAATATTAATTTAATATTAATATTAAATTAATATTAATATTAATATTAATTTATTTAATATAAAATATATATTTTTTATTTAACTGCATACCTACATCTTCAGGGACCTAGTTGTACACTAGCGAAGGTTTGTAGGGATCTACTGATGTTAGGGTGGGGAAAAAGGTTACATGGCAAGAACATTTTCCTTCTTTACCCTAAAATGTTACTGCATAATCTAGTACACATACACCTTTGAATTCTCTCTATTCTACAGGATGCACTTATTCTCACAGTCAGTCTGAAAGTTTACTGTATGCTTTTGTCCTTGATATATAATTTGGTGATTTAAGAAATAATCGCAAACTGTATTTCTCACCGTCAAGCAAGATCAATCAGAAGTCAGAAGCTTTGACATTTATATCAAATTTATATCATTTATATAAAAAATTAGACTTAATTCTAAAAATATTTCTCTTTTTATTCAGGGGTTTTACTCCGGTAAATTAAATTCTTGTGTCATTACATTTGTTGAAAAAAAATTTTTGTTCTTTATAAGTTTTTATTCAACTTAATGAAATCAAAAGGCAACTTTCTAGGTGGAAAAAAAAAGGGGAAAATTATCTAATCATATCATTGATCTTTTATCTCAAAGAGGATTACACCTATGTAAAATGTCACAGAACAGTAAAACTAGGTAAGAACTCTGGATTAGGGACCAGAGAAAGAAAATATAACAAGGTGCTAAGTGACCTGAGACAGTTCTTGATTACAGAACAGGCACTGGTTTACAGGAAGAACACAGGCATATTCAACTAGACTCTGCATAAGGAAAATAAAATATTATCATTTTAGGCACAATGTCCTACTGTCTATTTAGACCAAGACCAGAAAGATGTAACATTACTGGTAATTAACTAAATTTGCTTATTATGTTAAAGGATTTGGGATTTTGATCTTCTATGCTTCTATTACTTTTTACATTTACTTTTTGACTATATGTGTGTGACTAAGATATGGTTATGCATGAGTTTGTGAAGCACATTTATGTCTTTACCAAAAGTTCTTTTACTAAGTAAAAAATTAACAATTTTTTTTAAGTGGAAGCAGTATTTTCAGATCATTGGAGAAAAAAATGGCAGAATTTAAAATGATAGCTTAGGAATATGTGTTCAATTCTCTGTTAAAGCCCGATGCCTTAGATGACTTTAATCAAATCAATTTTTCATCCCTAATTGCAATTGAATATTTTAGCATTTCTTATTTCTTAAGCTTTTCTGAGAATTTTGACTGCACTGTCTCTCTTTACTGGACAGGCCTAATACTGTTCAACGTTATATCTAATTCACAGACTCCTAGTACTTTTCATTGTGGCTGATTCCTGAGAGTAGAAACTGGTGTTTGCAAAATGAGGCGAGGTGAGAAAATCTTAGATGATGGATCAAGCTTAGCTAATACCAAAAAATATTCCACTTTCCATATCATCATTAATTGAAGTGGTCTGCTATTCATACTGCTGATACTAAAGCAGTAATGGAGTCTTTTCTTCTCTAAGGTTATATTCTGATCAGAAAGACCCACACCTTATTTCATTACAAGACAATATTGCTGCTAATTTACAGATTAGAGTTCCAAAGTGAGAGCTGCTAGGTAGCACATAGGCATGTGAGTTTTTAAGATTTTCTTCAGTTTTGTATGAAATAAGATGTCTCTTTCCAGCTGTGCTTTGCTGAATACAAGTAGTTTATAGAGAGGAAAGAGGGGGTTCTGCCAATCAAAACTAGGGTTAGGTTTAGGCTTAGGCTTAGTCATTTAGTCTAAGGTCAATGCAGAAAATGTTCAAAAAAAAAAATTATTGTGAAGATATATACTTTTTTTAATCCATTCATCATGGTTAAGAAACTGAACTGAACTTTGCTGACATTTAGTCTTTCAAGTGTTGCAGTGTAAAGCTGTCTTAAAGTCCTCTGTATCAACAACTTCCTGGAAAAAAGTTAGTAATTAAATCACTGGGCTGTGTAATATCATTTCCCTCCTCAATGTTTATGCAAGATCTCACAGGTTTGGCTTTGTCTATGATGATCTTGTAGACCAAAAAAGAGAACAAATTGATCCCTCAGCTAATTAATTAAACTAACACATGTTCTCTAAGCATAAAACAAGTCCTGTTTGGAGTGACCTACCCGTACTCACAATGAATACTATTTTTTTTCTGTGGGGTAATTATTTGTTCTATTAGCCCCAAGAGATAATGTGCATGCCATTTCAATTTCAAAGTACTTGAAATAATACTCTCAGGTCAAAAAGTTGTAAAAATATTTTGTGATATGTTGCTATTTTTCATGTCCTGAGGTAAAGAATGAAAGCACATGGAAATAATAGGGTTGCCAGGACACTGTTGGAAAATTGTCCCTAGGACCTACACCGAGCACAATGCACATCCATGATCTAAAGCAAAGTATTCATTCACCAGTTTACTTCTGAAGGAAGGCGGTCAGTGAGGGAACAAACCAACATGTGCTCAGCACTGGGCAGGCAATGCTACAAGATCCTAGAGTAAACTGGTGTGAACTTTAGGGGAAAACGAAGACGACCTAGCCTTTATCCTTACCTCTCTTTCAGATTAAATAAACTGCCCTATCCAGCTGGACAGAAACGCTCACTATGCAGGTTAGATCTTTTTAACAAAAATAAGGAATCTATGCAGAAAACAGTGACTTTCTTTGAAAATTAAAATATTGAAAAGTATATTTACTTTTTTTCTGGAATACCTAATGTTAGCCTAGTCAATTTAAGCAAACTCTAAGCTTCTAGCAAAAGCCTTGCATATGAACATTAACACTTTCTCAGCGTTTAGGACAATATGTTCTAAGTGACACATAGGATATTATTGTAATTAAACTGACTTGCTATGATTATCTCAGCCTGCTATTCAAGGAAAAACATGGCCCAATAAGACACATCTGTAAACAGATTTCCCTTCTGAAAGTGGAAAGCCTGCATTTGCTTATATATCACTCTTGCTTTAGAGGGAACTACTGCTTTTGGGACAAAGAACTTTCCATTTCAGAATAGTTTTTATGGCTTACCTACATAAGCTCTCTGACAGATGTATATGTGGTGTTTGCAAAGACAGATGTACTCCTGATATGCATGTAATGCTATAAATGTCTACTTATTTTAAAAGTAAACAAGATGTTAAGAAACATTGTTATTAATCTACATAATCATAGAATGGTTTGGGTTTTACAGGACCTTAAAGACCATCTAGTTCCAGCCACCCTGCCATGCACAGGGATAGTTTTAGCTCAGTTGGTTACAGCATGACACTAATAATACCAAGGTTTGTGGGTTTGATCCCTATATGGGCCATTCACTTAAGAGTTGGACTGGATGATCCTTGTGGGTCCCTTCCAACTCTACATATGCTGTGATTCCGTGAAATTAAGTGCTCTAAGCAGGGAGGTTGGACTAGATGACCTCTGGTGGTCCCTTTTAACCTTGCCCATTCTGTGATTCTGTGGAGGGGAGAAGGAGACCAACAGAAAATGTAGTACTCATAATGATGCTGAGGAAAGACTCAACTCGCCTTCAAATTTCAGGTGAATTGCAATAACTTAACTTAGAAAACAAAAATTTAAATATATTGTATACTTGTGAGCTCAACGTATCCAGGTAGGCTGCAAGACACAAATATAAAGCCACATACTGTTGTTTTTCTAGGTGTATTTAATAGGAGGATGAATTTCAAGTCAGCAGTTGGGTAAATATTTTTAAAATGCCAAATACTGGTAACAATATTATAAATTTATCATGGGTTATATATTTATTTGAACCACATGTGATTTCAAGTAATAAAGTTGTCAAAGCAAATTCAGTTAATTCATAAAGCAGTTAAATATATTGCAGACTGTGATCCACATTTTCTCCTTCTTACTTGTGTTCCTCCATTAGACGGTGAATAAGCAAGATGGCCACTAGCAGCCTTCAAGATGATTAGTATTTTTTCATTCAACAGATTATGATTATAACCATAGTGTTGCTGTTCTCATGATTACACATGGAGAATGAATTTTGTGCTTGGGGCATGATTTGAAAGTCTGGAAAAGGTGCTAGATTTCATCTAACAGTTCTTACAAGAAAATCATGCCATGTAGTTGATCTAAAATGCATGTGAACAATTTTGATATCAGAAAGGATAACCAACTTTGGTAAAAACTAAACCTTCTCTGCTGTAAGACACTGGATTCAAATCTCACTGGATTTTATTATTGGGTCAGAACCAACTCGTGTGTGTGTCAGAGGCCTGCAGTCCAGTCAGCTTGATGCTATGTGGACTAAACATTCCAAATTTAGTCACAGATTAAAAAATGCTCCAATCACCATGTTTGGATTCTTTCAAAGTGAGGAGTAAATTAAATAGCAAATTCTTCTTATACTCCATTTTATATATTTAGCATGACAAAAAGAAAACCTTAGTGAAAAACACTTTTTACATTCAATTTACATTTTCTTGTAAAGTTCCACATGCAGACATGTAGCAAAACAGAGCTACAAAGTTAGGATTTTCTGATTTTACCCTTAGTAAAACCCTAGTCTGAATATTTCATATTGTTTCAGTACTCTCAGCAATAAGTTAAATGTGTGTGCTTTTGTGTTTTCATGTGCTTATGTATGCCATTGAATGTATATAGATATAGTGTGTATCTGAAGAGACTTGTTTAGTTCACATGAAGGGGTATTTGTGTTTCAGTGGGCTATATGACAGTAATGTTACTTAAAGTTTTTGGCTGAATACCAAAAGCATTGCTTGTGGAATTTTGATAGATGTACAGCCTGGTTACTGAAGGACTGCACAGGACAAGTGCCAGAGAATAGTAGGTCAGATAGAAAGGAGAAAAAAATATGGATAAGGGGCTAGAAAGATATATTCTAAAGATTTTTTCTCCCTAAGAGAATGTTTCAAGCTGAAGCTTCTCAGAAGTTTCAAGTTTGAAACTTGCTTTATCACAGTCTTTAAGAGGTTATTTAAACTGAAAACTGGAAAAATAAAATACGCATATAGATTTTTCTTTTTGAACAACAGAATTTAGTTAGTATGAATAGAACGGATCTGAAAAATAACTGCCTTAGTGTTAGACAATCAGATTGACAGAATTATCTTTCAAACTTATATTCATAGAATCACATAATCTTAGAATGGTTTAGGTTTTACAGGACCTTAAAGACCATCTAGTTCCAGCCACCCTGCCATGCACAGGGATAGTTTTAGCTCAGTTGGTTACAGCATGACACTAATAATACCAAGGTTTGTGGGTTTGATCCCTATATGGGCCATTCACTTAAGAGTTGGACTGGATGATCCTTGTGGGTTCCTTCCAACTCTACATATGCTGTGATTCTGTGAACTTAAGTGCTCTAAGTTTTGTGCAATAGATTCAAAATTAAATACTGTATCCAGAAATGTTTCATAGTGCAGTTGCACAAGTTCATTCCAACACAGGTTGCAGAAGTCCTGGCCACTAAAAGAAAGGTGGGGAGCTGAGTAGCACTAGTTTTAGGTAAAGAAAGAATATACATGTAAACATTTTATATTTGATGAAAATAACATAAGTCTAAATGTCAGACCCCTCCCCTATAAGAGAAACCAAAGGAAAACAGAGAGAGCAGCTGTTGCAGCAGCGTTTCTCCTGGTTGAGGATGCTGTGCCGGATCAATGCTGCTGGGTTTTTTTCAGCAAAGCCTCCCTTTCTTTTTGGTAGAGAAGGGGGCACTACTTTTTGATTTGCCAGTCATTATGTTTTGTTATTGCAGCCCATCAATCATACTAAAGAATTCATCTTTGCTACACTTTTGCTTTAAGCAAATTAAAATTTTAGGGAATGGTCTGTGTGTATGTGTGCCTTTTCTTCCCCACTCTTCCCACACAAGTTGACTGATAGTACAGCACTGAGAGTAAATCAACACACCACACCAACAGCT
This sequence comes from Margarornis squamiger, assembly GCA_035222235.1. Lineage (NCBI taxonomy): Eukaryota > Metazoa > Chordata > Aves > Passeriformes > Furnariidae > Margarornis > Margarornis squamiger. The sequence continues at coordinate 94,656,884 of JAWWTY010000106.1, forward strand.
TCTTATGGATAGAGTACTAGCAACATGATCCTGGTCTGGAAACAGAAACAGATGATGTGAAGAAATTTTGGATTTTCTGATGAAACTGAATGGAGAGATAAGAAGCAGACACCATAGAGAAACACCACATCCAAGAAAAGCTAATGCTTTAGAAATTTCTTACCTGCCAACTAAATAGATGTATTTCCTAGTACAGTCCTCAAATATAAAATTAGAGAGATTTAAGAAGCTCTTGTTGTCATCAGTTGCCATTGGTTCTGTGTGGATCCTGCCTAACATCCAAAAGGGCCAAGTCATTGATTCGGTTATTTTCATGATGTAATGGACCACTTCGTCTCTACTGGGCTAATTAGTCATTTTTGATTAGACCCTTGCATGAATGATCTAATTAGCTGATCTGTTTCTCCATCGACTCAGTGCAATAAAATCGATTAGGCGTTAATGGGCAAATGAGAGCCACCTAACCCTCTGGTGGCTCTGCTGCCCATAAGGTTAAGCTACTCCACACCAGTTAAGCTATTTTTGCTGTGGCTCAGGTGTCTGCAAACATGACCTAAGCTCCTCAGAGACCCCTTCGAGCATCCCTGGAGTCCAACAGCTGTGCAAAAGTGGCGGGAAACCCAGCTTGGACTGAGCTCTCTGCAAAAGCCGCCAGAGGACATTTTCGGGACGAGCTAAGCCACATATAGGTATCTTGCGAAGCCTGCTGGAGAATGACTGACAGCAGTAAAGCACGAGAAAGCTGCTACACTTTCCCACCTTGGCAAGAAAACCTGGCTCACCAAATGTGGCAAATACCAGCAGACCAACCAATCAGTGCCAGGAAAAACTCTGCCCCGGAACCCAGGGTATTTGAGGCAATGCCCAGAGCTGCCCTGTGGCCCGTCCAGTATCCCAACTGCTGGTCCTGTTCCTTGCCACTTCTGCCTCCGTTGCCACTTCTGGCTTCTCCAGTTCCTGCCCTCTTTGGCTGCTGTCTCCTCCTGTGACCCCTTCACCTGCCACTGCTTTGGAGACATCCTGCCTGCCTGCCTGCCTTGTGTCCTCAGCCTTCAAGCAGCTTCTCGCTGGTGGTGATAACCTTTTCTGTGCTTTCTTACATAGCCTTTGGCTTTTTCCTACTCCTCTCTCTTTCCACTTTTCCCCTTTGCTTGTGTTTATTGTTAAAATAAAGTGAATTTCCTGTTTAAACCATGGCATCTGGTACTGTGTACCTTAATCTGTGCTTCGAGTAACCATTCAAAGGAACCACATTGCAGCTCCATCTCTGACCAGACTGTGACACGTTATTAGCTAAAGTTTTCAGAAAGCTCTTTTACCAAGGCTTTATGACAATGTCTTGCCCGCAAAGTGTTTGTCTGACTTGAGGTGAGCTCACAGAGATATCAATGGGGTGCAAAGAGGTCATAACATCAAATTAGCATTATCGGTTCTTATGTTTCAGTCAGGAAATACAGAAAATGAGAGGAGAAAATAAGATAAATCCACAATCTGTTGGTTTTTATAGTTGCTATTAATTTGTTTCCTTAATAAGAAAAATCACATATTCTTCATTCTGAATTAACATGTCTTTAAAACCATTATGAAACCTTTTTCTTTTACATTAGGGTTGGGCAAAAATGCAAAATAAGATTTTTATCCTTGCTCATTCTGTAAACTACATAAGCTACAGCATAATTATTGCAGAGATTGCATAATAATAATTAATATCTTTGGTACTTCAACAGCTATTTAAACAATTGAGCTGGAATTCTGCTGGGCAAGTTTTTTCTATGTAAAAGTGTATCTTCTGCAGGAATTTACAAAGACTGTGTCTAACTAAACAGGTTTTAGTGACACTAACTTGCATTCTGGATTTTAAACATTTCTGCAGTATTTAGCATTTCTGGTGCAGTTTTATGATGTGATATAAATATTAAAGACAGTTCTTTCTAGACAAGTTTTAAATTTTAATGACTTTATTAATTTTTTTCCCAGCTTCAGAGTACTTCTTAGGCTAGTGACGTGGTGTTTATTCTGATCTTTACATGCTAAGTATATCAGTCTTGCTATTTTTCATCAAGAATTGCAGATAAATTAACATTGGGTGGTCATGCCTCTGATACCAAGACAAGAAAGTATCTTTTTCTTCCCGTTGTCTATGCTGAATGTCAGGTTATGGAGTAGTGTGTGAGCATGCAGACTTAAACAATCCCTTGAAATGGAAAATGTTGTGCCAGCATAAAATATGCAGCACTAAATATTATTTTCATTATAAAACTATGGTTTTCTTGTCCTACAGCAATTTTGAGCTGCGAAGAACTATTTTTTTCTGCCCCCAAGCATTTTATAATCAACAAAGTTTAAGTGAAAATCAAGTACTTCATCTGCCTGAAATATCAAAACCCATTTATTTCCCTCCCAGGAGCAGAATTAGCAACTAAAGGTTAAATAAAAATGTTGTTCTTCTGTCATCAAGCTGGTTTAGCTCTCATTTAGGATATTAATTCCATTGATATATGAACATTTTCACATATATGACAGTGTGACAATGCCCTTCATGTGTACAGCTCTAAATAAACACCCTGCACAGTCACCTCCCCCAAGAATCACATAGCTGGAAAGTATTACTCAACCTAATGGTGAGGAGCTATATCTAAGAAATAAAATTTTATCAGGTGTTAACTCATAATGTACCAGAATTCTACTGATCATTTGGATTTCAGAGTATCTGGGAGCCATCATGAAAAAGGGAAATTTTGGGTCTGAAGAAAGGATGGCTCAAAGATGGGCTCTCAGAGTGCAGCATAGTTAACCACCCCTGTACACCCTTCACAGACTGTACCTATAGGTATCTAACAGGCCAAACAATCAATTTAGTCAGTAATTCAGTTGTAATCCTTTTATTATCTAATTTGCACTATGGCAGACCTCTGATCCTGCAGAGATCTTCCGCAGCAATCAGTAGTGATTTCCATAAGGCTACAAACTTAGACTAGTTAAATTTATTTCAAACCTGAGATCAGTGCAAATGTCTAAATATAACATTCAGCTTATCACAGTTTTTGGTATTTCTGGTAGCTTTTGACTTGCTATGTTTTGGTATGCATTTGGAATTTTTACAAGTCTGAAGATATTCAGGAATTGCTACTGTTTTCTTTAGTCTTTCCTACATGTTCTAGTGAAGTGATAGAAAAATAAAAACACCCATGAAAATTAGTTAAATTTTTGTCACAGAGTTATTCAGAACACAATGTTCATGTCTATGAGTACAGGACATAGAGCTTCTCTGGAGAAAATTACAATCCAAGATGAGGAAGTGTTTTCAGTTTCAGGCAGAATTCTTTATGCTAGTCCATCTAGATTCAATGTCTACTTCTGTGTGCTAAATTGATATTCAGACTATTCATAAATTGATGTAGAACTGGAGGCTAAAGTATGAAGGAATACAAATATATAATTAGTAAAAATGTTTGCAGAGTGCTATGTCTAACACTGCTTATTTACTGATGTCCAGAGTATACTTGGCCAATCCCTTAGCCTAAAGTCTATCTGATAAGCAAAAAGAAGTAATTCACAGAACAAGGAAGTTAGAAATCATAACAGTGACAGTTTTAAAGTTCTGTTAAGGATTTATCTCTTCTTTAGATGCCACACTTCATAAAAGTATGGCACATCATCTTCTCCTTAACATTTCTTCCTGCCCTCTAAAGCTGCTGTTTCTAAAGAAAACTGCAATATAGCACAAGTTGAAAGTTCATCCATAGGTTATTCTTCTGAAGTCTATTCTGCAAACTTTCTTCAAAAATGCTTAGAATAAGGGCATATGAAGTGTTAATCCTTTTGAAGGCATAATCCAATTAATTAACTAGAGCATGAGAATTCTCCCTTTTTATATACAGTGTACAAGTCAAGTTACAACATTTAACAAAGTTGTTCATCTGTGCTACTTCAGAAAGTCTTATGATAAAGATTATTGCAAGCTGCATAGCTTGGACAGCAGTTACAGTATTACATTTACTTTCTTTCCTTTAGACATCTGAAAATGAAATCTGAACTAAGTCATGTTTACTTTAGTTGATAGCAATTGATATATCATAGTCACCTGTGATAGTGAGCTGACTAGTAATTAGCCAAGGGAAATAAAAATATAAAACCATAGTGGGGTCTTTTGTTTGCTTGAATTTTTTTGGCTTTCATTTGGTTGGTTGGTGGGTTTGGGTTTGGGTTTTTGTTGTTTGGTTGGGTTTTTTTTTGTTTGTTTGTGAATTCCATTAACTCACTTTGGAAAACTTTGAACATTGGAAACTTGATAGGAGGAGACAGTTTATTTTACTTCATTTGTTCTCAGAAAAAAAAAGCCAAAACCCAAAAAAAACAGAAAAACAACAAAAAAAAAATTAAACTGGAGCTCTCTCACTGCAAACTTTTGATGCTTTATTAGCAAAATTAAATTTCTTCCCCAGGAAAACAGACTCCTCTTGCAACACTGGTGTCACAGGTGAAGAGAATGATTTCTTTAGAATTTATGTCAGTAGTATGACAGGGAAAGTTGCTTGTAAATAAAAATCAGCTGAAGATCATTTTGGGATTTTGGGAGAGTCATTATCTTCAGATAAACTGGGCATTTATTATTTTTAAGAAGAATTTCAATTTAGCTATCAGTACTTTTTTCTGAATAAAAACATTTAAAAAAAAAAAAGAAGTAAAATACAAAAATGTCATATTGTTTACTCCATGGTGTCCATTTTGAATTTATTTTTTTTTACATCTTCTATAGACTTTCATTCTTTATCTGTCATCTCACACAGAATTATTAACAATTTTACTGTACATGTAAAATCTTCCTCATTAGGTATATCTGAGAACAAACATTATTTTTCTGTCACATAAAATAAGTCGATCAACGTCACAGAAATGGCAAGAAATTCTATAGACTATTGAACCTAATGTTTATCCAAATGTCGTAAACCAGACTCATAATTCAAATTAATTTAAGTAGATAAGTATATTAAACTTGAAAATCTGTATTGTATATATGCAACAACGATTTTTGAGTGACTGAACAGAAGGAAAAAGATCTCAAGATTGCAAGGGCAAAACCAGCTTTCCCCTAAAACACACCCCACTGACCTACTCACATGGTGGACTTCTGCTTGTATAATATTTATATGTCAGTAAGTCTTATTCACAGGTTGACAGAACACTTGTGTTTATTTCAATAATTTTTGTATTGGGTCCCAGAGTGCATAAATTCACTGTCAGATAAAATGATCAATAATCACTGCTTCTCATTGCCTTTTTCATTATAATGGCTTTAGAGTTGGTAATTACAGCAAATAATAAAGCAAAACAATCCTAAGATCTAACAGAGTTCATATCAGAAATATATTAATTTCTTAGCTTTGAGTTATTTCCTTTCATTCATGCACATACATATCTAAATAGGTGGATTACTTTTAAAATATACAGCTAAGTTCAGCACAGAAGGAAAAACCCACCACCTCAACCAGTTTATCATGATAAAACAGAAAATACCATGCAACACTCCTATCCCCATCAAAAAATACCTTACCTTAATATGAACAAAATGAGGTGAAAAAATAGGTTTCTAATTTTTGATAGAAAATAGGCCTGCTTTTAGCATAAGACCACAACTTCAGTCTTAGTCTCCACATGCTCATAAATGCTGTATTTTGCTGTGCACAATATATTGCTGTTTTTTAATAGATCTAGGGCACTGCTGAGAGGGAACATGAGCAGCAGCACATGAGTACAGTATATGCAAAGTAGTTCATTAGCAATTTATAATTGTTCAATTGGACCACGCTGCTGCCAAAATACTGTTTACCTGGCTTGCTCATTCCTACAGTAATTCCATGGAGCACAGTTACACAAGTGATGAATTTGCTGTACAGTACTAGACGTGGGTGGCTGTATTTTTATACGGTGCTGACCTACTTGTCCATTATTTCCCAAGGGTTTATTTAGTATTGAACATGACAGGAATGAAGGAAGTAGTCAGAAAATATGCTGAAAGATATTTCTTTCATATCAAAACACTGTAGGCCATCCCTTTATTAGTCATGTTTATTGTCTTCAGGTAGAGCTGTAACTATAGATGATGTCAATTTGTCTGTCAAATGACTGAAATGACTGAGCTGAGGTTTTCCACCTGTAGGCAGAGAAAATGTTGAAAACATTTATCCTGGATCTGGTCAATATTTCTTCAGTCCTTAATTGGACCTAATGTACTCAGCCTGAGACTGCAACTGCAAGAAAACTACAGAAAAATTCCATTAATTCATGGTAAGTTGACTTACTCTTTTGTAGTGTCAAGGTCAGTGCTTAAGATGAACATAGGTTTCACTTCTTTCTGATCTCACAGGGATGAATTTTGCAGTTACTTGAAATGCTATCCCAGATTTCTGGATAGGGGTCTCCTTTTTAATAAGCATGTATGGACAATCTGCATGGTAACATATCAGCCTGACAAGATGCTCCCCTCAAGGACCTTTAAAACACTGTAAACTGAAGGGAACTTTTAGCAGCTCATTTGAAAATTAGTAATGGTCTGTCAAAGCGTAGCCAGCAAATAGCAAATAACCAAACATTATGGGCTCAGCTTCACCTCCTTTTTCTCTGGAGGCTGGGACAGACTCACCCAGACCAGCATTTTCCACGTAGATCTGTAGGGCTACTGGGTCTCCTGCACCTTCTCTCTACACTAAAGTACTTTTGTAATCAGATTTTTTAAATTACAGCTGAAAATTAATCCATCATCTTGTAAAACTAGGAGTGTACGCCAGGTTACTAGATTTTAGGACCTACATGGGAAAAAAATTCCGGGTCTGGCTAACAAGATAACACACAAATTTCTTTGTTGATAGAAACATCAACAAAGTCCAAGCATCCAACCCAGCACTGCCACTGTAACTCCATAACCACTAAACCACATCACCCAGTGCCAGATCCAGATGCATCTTATACACTTCAGGAGATTGGGAGTCCTTCACCTCCCTGGGCAACCTATTCCAATGCCTGACCACCCTAAGAGGGAAAAATTGTTTTCTAAGCTGAATCTAAGGTAAATCTCCCCTGTCTCAGCTTAAGGCCATTTCCTCTTGCCCCATCACTGCAGGCACAACTGAAGAGTCTGGCCCGCATCTCTCTACAACCTTGTACAGAGTGAAGAGGTCCTCTCTGAGCTTCCTCTTCTTGAGACCCAGCTGCCTCAGCCATTCTTTATAAGACATGCTCTCTCCTCCTTTCATGAGCCTTGTTGCCCTTCGCTGGACACTCTCTGTTATCTCCATGTCCTTTTTAAAGAGAGGCCCAGAACTAAACGTAGTACTGGAGGTGCAACCTCACTGAGTACAGGCCAGCTGTCCTGAGGGTGACCAGTCTTACTGTTGAAGATTGAAGCAAAGAAGGTGTTATGTACCTCAGCCTTTTCCTCATCTTTGGTGACTGTATTGCCTCCCTCCATCCAATAAAAAATTGAAGTTTTCCTTGTCCCTTTATCTGTTTTGCATATATATATATATATACACACATATATATATATACTAAATATATACATGTATTTATTTAAAGACTTTTTATTATCATTTACAGAAGTGGACAGATTACATTCTGAGCTTTTTTCCCCTCTGATTTTCTTTCTGCATGACCTAACAACATCCTTATACACTTCATGAGTTGTCTTCTGTTGTTTTACCTTACCAATAGTTTTTTTTCCACGTAATTTCCTATATTCAAGCATAAAGGTATACTCATCTGACTGAGGAAAACTGAACATCTTTAGTGCCAATCTCATGAAAACATTCACATGGTTGGCACACAACTTCTGCTTTTCGATTAAAATATCATTATCTCAACATGAGAATATCCTTGCTTTCATTTTCTCCCTGTACCAGAGAGGAGAGTCAGTGAGAGACTGGCTGAGTGTTGTCTGGGGTCAATCCACTACACCTACAAAATCCCAAATTTGGGAAAGAAGATTAAGAACCATGGTGGACATTGCTATGCATGACATGACATGTTTATAACAGTTTTATGGGTTTTTTGTTAGAGGAATTTTGCAACTGCTGATAAAAATCAGATGGAAGATTGTTAGTGTTCGTTTATCAATGAATCAGAAAACACTGGTCCTCTTTTCAAATCTGCATCTTGCACATAGCTTTAAAAAACACCTAAATTTTCCTGTGGAAAAAATCTACTCACTTTAATATAGTAAGAACATATTTGTTTCACTAAAAATCAACCTCAGGAAGTGAGCGAAGACAGATGAAGTGTTTAAAAATAATTAGATGCCCAAATTACTTAATCATACCTGAGATGAAGGTTTAACTTTATACATCAAAGTGGTCCCTTTAAATCCAACGTTGGCTAGATTTGAGCATATATCATGTTATTCATGATAAGCTTAATAACTCTTGGCCTCACTTGTTACTCACTCTATTACTAATTTTCCTAAAAAAATTACAAGTGCTCTTTGAAATGGCACAGCTATTTCTGAAAATCCACAGTATTTTACACAGCAGGATTCAGTTAATGGTGAGCAAAATGAAAAGATTATCAAAATCAAGGTATGTTTAACTACAGAATTGCAGCAAGGAATTTTTTGATTTTTCTGTTCCTAGGAACCATACACTTTCCCCTGTTCGATCTGGAGAAAAGAATCAACTTATACTGTATAGTGACATATTTTCATATTTCTGGGAATCTCATTGTTATTCCAGAGTGAATATTTTCTTTCCAAGAGAAATACGCTTCAGGCACATATCATACCATAAACAGAGTATGTCACTAAGAAAGAATATTAATACATATTTAAAAGAAGTAAGTACTTAAGGCAAGGCTACTCTGGTCTTAAGGAATAATACACACTCTTTTGTAAGGGTCACTGAAAGTCTCCACTATGTTCTTCATCACAAGCCAGTGCATGATCAATAATCTGTTACTGAAATGTTACAGGTTTGCTACAATCAATTCCAACTTGTATCTTACAAACTTTTCTGGTCAATCTATGGCTTTTCGTCACATTGTCACTGTAATTACAGCATTATTTTTAAAATATCATCAAAATACATTTTTCAAGTTCATATGCAGCATATAAACCCTTTACCATTTATTATTTGACAGTATAATTGATTTTTTGACTCATTCCTTATTACAAAAGTTTCATAGCCTCATGCATTCATATTTTGGATGCTTGGAGAAGCTGGGAAAGTATGGATGGATCAGTTTGCTGTAAATAGTGAATAGGTGCTAGGATAGATTGAAATATTAGGGTTTGGTTCTATCAAAGCTTGCAGACAGAATCTTTTAGAAAAGTAACCAAACAGTATAATACTTATTTAAGAACTATTGAATTAATTTTTCAGACTAGGAAATGTTTCAAGGATTCAAGAAAAATAAAAATAAAATCTCTGTCCCACAGATTTTTCGCATGAAACACAATGACATGATTCTTCTCCCTCCTGAAATCCCATCAAATTTGCCAATAATTAGTCAGTAGGCAATAACTAAATTGAATGCAACTACCTTTTCATCTTTTTTTTGTCTCTGAAATTTCAGTTTCAGACTCCAGTGATTATATTTTTTGACAGTGTTCTAGTCTTCTATAAACAAATGTGAACTTCCTCTTGAGAACAAGAAAGTGATGGGTTTATTTGCATAAATTCATCTCTTACCTCAAGGAAATTGGTACACTTAAAAGAGGTTTTTAAAAATATTTCTCTTCTAAATGTTCTATAGAAGCAGATAAGAAAACATGGAAGTTATCATGGTAGATACACTTAAGTCAAAGAGCAGGTTTCATCAGTTCCAAATTACTAATATGAACAGGGGACTGTACTAAACTAGTTTAGGGGACTGTGATGATCTTCAACATGCAGAAGGTTAGGGTAGATGATCCTTAATTTCTTGTAGTCTTGAACTCTATAATGAATAACATTGCACAAAGGTCTGATATCGTCAGACTAATGGGGAGTCAGTTTAGGCAGGAGTAATGAGCTGTGTGCCGTTTTACAAGCTATGCATACCCTAGTTCCTCATCTAGCAGTAGTGAACCCTTACTTAAGTAAGTAGAGAACTTACACACATGTAAAACCTGATGAGAAACACTAAGTGCATAAATGTAAGCTGCATATGGACTACCTTTCTGTCAGGTTGTGCTGACATTTTTTCACTGCCACTTTTCCACTGCCATTCAGACATTTCTGCATTTCAAATTTTCAGTTTAGTTCACTATACTGTGGTTTAACCCCACTCAGGAACTAAGCCTCACACAGCTACATATTCACTCCCCCTGGCAGGGTGGGGGAGAGACTCAGAGAGAGGAAAAAAGAGAAAACTCATGGCTTGAGATAAGGCTTAACAAAGAGCAAAAGCCATTAATGCAAGCAAAGCAAAACAAGGAAGTCATTCACTGCTTTCCCTGGGCAGGGTGGTGTTCAGCCATCCCCAGGAAGCCAGGCTCCATCAGGCATAACAGTGACTTGGGAAGACAAGTACCATCACTCCAGATGTTCACCCCTTCCTTCTTCTTCTCCTATCTTTATATGTTAAACATGACATCATATGGTGTGAGTATGGAATCCGGCACTTGGATCACAACAAGGCCATGTGTCACTACAGGCTTGGGGAAGAGTGACTGGAAATCAGCCTGGTGGAAAAGGGCCTGGGGGTGCAGGTCAACAGCCAGCTGAACGTGAGCCAGCAGTGTGCCCAGGTGGCCAAGAAGGCCAACGGCATCCTGGCTTATATCAGAAATAGTGTGGCCAGCAGGACAGGGAAAGTGATTGCCCTCTGTACTTGGCACTGGTGAGGCCACTGCTGATATCCTGTGTCCAGTTTTGGGCCCCTCACTGCAAGAAAGAATTGTGTCACTGGAGTGTCAGCCTTTGCCTTCCAAGGAAGGGCAATGAAGTTGGTCTTGATATTAGGGGTCTTTTCCAACTTTAATGAATCTGTGACTCTCTGATATCCTTTTGGTCAGCAGGGGGTCAGCTCTCCTGGCTGTGTACTCTCCAAGCCTCTTGTGCAACCCCAGCCTCCTTGATGATGGGGTGGCCCAAGAAGCAGAAAAGGCTTTGGCTCTGTGTGAGCACTACTCAGCAGCAATGAAAACATCTCTGTATTATGAATGGTGTTTTCAGCACAAAACCAGAAAACATCCCCACACCAGCTACTGTGAAGCAAATTAACTGTATCCCATGCAAATCCAACTTTACTGTGAGGGCTTTTACTGTGATCGATTAAAGAAGCTGGGGAGAGTATGAAAAAAATGAGACAAAAAAAAAAAAATCTCCTTAAATCTTTACATGTCAGTTATTTCACCAAACAGTAAACATTTTGTACAATTTACATAAAATATCTAGGTCTCAAATCCACCTAAACCCTATTGTCAGGCATGACTCAGGTTAGATTTACAAAGATAACTGGATTCCTAACAGTGTACAGCAGAACTCACAGTTAATGGCTGAGATCCTAGCAGTGACAAGTGGAATAAGTGTGATAGAAAGATGAGAAAAAATTATAACATAAAAAGAATAGTAAAAAGACACCCATTTCAGAGATATAGTTGGATATAGTGGCTCTAACGTAACTGTGAGAATAGAGGTTATATAGCACATCAGAGGCCTTGAATTGCTAAAAATAAAGTAAAGGAGAAGAAAATAAAAGCAAAACAGACATACTCAGGGTAAAAACCTAACTATAACAAAATAGGAAGTAATTCTTGATGAAGTTGTAATGCCAACTATGGTTTACATCTTCAAAAATACTTAGAAAGTATGGCCATTAGAGAAAAATTCTTTCTGTCTGTTTACACTTAGTTCTCTACAGAGTTATAAAATTTTGAAAGCAACTGTCTGAGTAGCTGAATGACAAAACAAAATGCAGTTGTCATTTCCGACACCAACAATAGGTAACTAAACTTCTTTTTCATGAACTACTGTTCTTGCAGTCAAACTCTGCTGTCAGATACAAATATGTGATGGCAGCTTTAAGCCCAAAAAGAAAGTGAAAGAAAAGCTTACCATGAAATAAAATATACGAAAGATCAGTACAATAAATATAAAAGCATGCAACAGAATAATTATGATCATCCTGTTACTTTTGGAAGCAAGCTTCCACTAAAAGTGGAAAGTATTTTGATACAAGAGAAGAACTAATGTACTTGAATTTATGTACTTTAAGTATTATGTTACACAAAAAGTAATAAAATTTGGTGCAAATACTGCACATACCATTAGATAAGTTAGTATTTCCTTTCACGAAATCTATGCAATTTTTAAACTATATTTTGTAATACCTTGTATTATCTTAACAGAGCTGCCCTTTGTATGAACATGATGAGAATTTCTTTTAGTTAGGAAAAGGAAATCAGCAAAAATATACTGAGATTATTACAGCAATGATTTTCTATTGCTTGGAATATGTTATTCAACTCTTGTCATTCTTCTTAAATATATATAGTAGAAAAGAGCAGATTTCAAAGCTGATGATAAGAAAGATTAAAAGTGTGGAAAGATTTATCTATGAAAAAAGTCTGGAAAAATGATTAATTTCAAATATTATAGACTGGAAGAAAAATATTTTTTTAAATACTGTATAGTGCAATTTAAAGGGCCACACATTCTCCTTATACATTCTAACAATACAATCCAAAAGGTGTATAATGCACTTAATAGTAGAACTTTAGAACTAATTGTTTCAAGATATATCTGAGATAAAGAACTTATGATGTATCAAAAAAAAAGCAAAACTGACAATTTAAATATATATAAAGAGGTTTTGTAATAGTACACATAGAAGTGACTAAATTATGGAATAACTCAGACAAAATGTTGAGTAGAAGGGGAACTTGTATTTCTTGCCTGGTGATAATTTTCCTGGGTTTTTTTTAAATACTGCTATGCTCTAACTGGGCAAAAGTTGTAAATACTCTGTTTTCAAGCCTTGTTGATATGTTCCATTTTTTGTTTTGCTTGAGAGGGAAATAACAGATGAATCAAAGACAATCATCAGTATACTCATAGAAGATAGACCACAGAATCAGAGAAAGGCAAATTCCAGCAACTTTCAGTATGGTGATGGCGGCAGATGGTACTAAGAAGGGTTCTAGTCATTCTGCTCCTCCTTTGTTTTGGCTTTGCTATAAATGCCAGCCTAGGGAACATTTCAGAAGCATTTCACTAAGCTTATATAATTGTGCAAAAGTTAAAATTTGCCCAGTAAAAATACCCCTATGTTCATAAAAAGAATCAATATATAGTTGTGATTCTAACTGATTCCAGAGAAACTTTCCATGTCTTTACAGTCTGTTCAGGCATAAGGCATACTTCTCAGATAAACAGATTTTTTATTTATAACTTGAACTCAAACCTTTTTGCTCACAGAGGCGCTGAGAAAACATGTTACAACAGTAAATTATTTTACTTGCTTTTTCTGGTTCTATAACTTCTTTCTTCCAAAGAAATCTTTTTCATTATCAGAATCAAGAAACTGGGATATATGTAGCATTATTTTGCCTTTCTATAGTAAACTTGTGTGTGATGCTACATCACTTGCATTCTAAGTTAGGCACTACTGGCAGTTGTACAACATACAAAGGTTGGGGTCTTTTGCATTTAGAAATGCCATTGGTAGACAAAAGACTTCGGCCATTTTGTTGTGCACAGATTTTAACTATACTGAGTTCAATTTCAACATGAGAAGCAAAACACCTCAGCTCTAATACCATGCTCCTGAGTTTTTCCTTTTAAATATCTGTCTTGTGGGAACAAGCAATTGTCACCTCTGGGTTCAAGAAGCAAGGAAAGGTAAGCTTTATCCACTTATTAAGACAATTAATTTTGTTTCAAAACTTTTTACATGCTTCCAAAAATCAATCTCAATAAAAATGTCAAGGAACATAGAGATAAAGGTTATTTGTCTGTGATCACTTTTTATGTGACAAAATAATGAAATGGTGAGAAACTAATTTCTTTAGTAACACAATTCTGAGAAAAAGACAGATGTTCTAGATATGTATGAAATTGTGTTGTTTAGTGAAAAACAGAGAGTTGACAGTTGTGACTTTTCTGTCATAGCCTTGAAACATGTATGCTTGATTTTTCACTCTCCTGTTTTACACTTTGTCTTTTCCCAATGGTTTATCCAATCTATAAGTTGATTTTTAATACTCAAAGGATCATAGTGTGTGTCTGATTTACTTCAATATGTAATATGGAAAGGTGGAAGAGTTAGTATTATTTTTCCCTTGGTGGAGTTTTTCTTTCTGTATACTCTGCCATGTTTTACACCACATCAGTTTTTGATCAGAACATATATAAGCTTATAAACCATAGATATTCAATATTATGAGAAAGAAGAAAAGCAAGTAAAAATGAGTCGACAAATTAATTTGAAAAATTGTGTGATCTTACTTTGGTTCTTGAAATCACAGTGTTATTAATGTGAAATGCCTTCTAGACTTGCCTTTTCATTTATTATTTCCCTGAAATGGAAGCTTCAATATTTTTGTCCTTAAATTACAATATTTATTATCACTGAAGTGGGTAGAGGTAAATATTTTTAGCCAAGTTCTGTGAAACAAGCAAAGTTAAAATCAGTTACTAGAAGCATTTTTTTATGGACTACCCATTTAAAATCTTCCTCTTTAAAGAGAAACCTTGAGAAAAATTACTACCAATTGTGGACCAAAATTTCAGATCAAATTTTTTTTTTTTTTTTTTCATTTGGAAAAGTTAACAAAAACATTTACTCTAATTAAAATGAAAAACAATTAGCTATTCCAAACAACATGTGTTTAACATCTTTAAATCATTTCAAAAGATGTTAAATGTAGTCCCTAACCAGTGTTCTATCTCACACTGATGTGGAAATTTCAATTACATCTCCATGTAGCATTCAATACTAGGTTATGAATTTCTGGGGTTTTTTTCAGACTGCAATGCACTCTTCTTGTCTCATGATATAGCTGGTGGTTCTCAGAGTATTATCTTATGTCAGAAACATTTAGAATTTGCCATTTGTCTCTCAGTGGGGGGTTGAAGACATGCATCTTTCCATATTATACCCTGTATACTGCTTATTCCGTATATAGCATATAGGATATATACAATCAGTATATATTGTATATTCCAATGAACTGTATGTTCATTGACTTCATACCTGCATGAAGCCTCTTGGAGGAATCTTTGTTTCAAGAATGTGCCCTCCCCTAATGCTTATATAGGAGTGTGGGTTAATTCTTTTTTTAGCTTTATGGCTACACTACTTAAGCAATGTAAATAGATATTCATAATATCTTTAAAGGGAACATTTTTTCCCTTCTCTCATTTTTCTACTATGTTTTAATTTAGTTTGGCTTCAGGGATTAATACCAGTGGAAATTCTGTTTCCTTTTACAATATAAATATCTAGCTTTAAAAGCATTGTCTTTGAAATAATGCATTTAAGATGCTTTGATCAATGTTTTTTATTTTCCAAATTTTATTGAATTTGCTTAAACAATGTTAGAAATCACTATATTTGAATATTCAAATTCCTTTTTAGCTTAATAGAAAGTTATAGTATGATCCATTTGGTTAACCTAACAGTAATTTGTAGTAAAGGTATCATGAGTTTGTGCTAGAAACAAAACATGAGAGCAGGCCCTGCTTTTCAAGTGATTGCTCAGGTTAGCAGTTTGGCCTTGATCTAGTAATCTCCATTATTAAAATGCTATTACAAATGTTCCTTAGTGAAGTCTTGAGGGAGCACTGTTTTAAAACAGAAATGGCCTTTTAAGCCTCTGAGGAGGGAAATCTTTATGATGGAACACAATACTTCTTTTCTTTCAGTCATCTTCATAACTCTAAAAGGATGTGTTAAATAACTAAAGCTAAGGTTTACAGAATCCCAGAGTGACAGAACAGCTGATGTTGGAAGAGATTTTTAGAGATCAGAAAATGGAGGAGAGTAGCTCATTAGAAAGTAGACAGAAAATGCTGATGTATTCAATGCCTTCACCTCAGTCTTTTCTGGTAAGATTTGTCTTCATTAATCCCAGGTCCCTGAGACCAGAGGAATAGTCTGGAGAAAGACAAACTTACCCCCTGTGGAGCAGGATCTGGCTGGGGAAGGTTTAAACATGTGAACACACACAAATCCATGAGGCCAGATGGGATGTCCCTTCAAGTGCTGAAGGACCTGGTTGATGTCATTGTGGGGTCACTCTTGATTTTCTTCAAAATGCCATGGTGACTGAGGAAGAAAGGGAGAAAGCAAACACAAGCCCTACCTCCAAAAAGGGTAAGAAAAAAGACCTGAGTAACTACAGGCCTCACCCTGGGAAGATGGTGCCTCAACTGGTCCTTGAAACCATTTCCAGACATGTCAAGGAAAAGAAGGTCATTGGGAGTAGTCAGCATGGATTTATTAAGGGCAAGTAATGCTGGACCATTATAGCTAATAGCCTTCTACAATGAAATGACTGACTTCGTGGGTAAGAGTGCATGAAAGGTTGTCTGGATTTTAGTAAAGGCTTTTGACTTTGACTCCCATAACATATTCATAGGCAAACTAATGAAATATAGGCTAGACATATGGACAATGAGGTGGATTGAAAACTGGCTGAACAGCCAGGCCCAGAGGATTGTATTCAGTGGCACTGGAGACCAGTCACTACCAGAGCAGTGCCACACGAGTATGATGTTTGGGTCAACACTGTTTAACATCCTGATTAATGATCTGGACTATGGCACAAAAGCGTACCTTCAGCAAGGCTGCAGGCAATACAAAAATGGGAAAAGTGACTGATACATTAAATGATTGTCCTGCCATTCAAAGCAACCTTAACAGAGACAAGAAATGGTTTACAGAAACCTCTTAACTTGAATTGAGATAATGCAAACTCCTGCAAGTAGGGAGGAATAGACTGGAGTACAAGTATGCTCTGGGTGCTGACTGACAGGAAAGTAGTTTTACTGCAAAGACCCTGGGGACCCTGGTGTACACCAAACTGAACATGAGCCATCAACGTGCCTTTGAAAAAAAGGTGACAGCTTCCTGAGCTGAATTAGGAAGTGAAGAAAAGGCTTGGTGGGAATCTTCTAAGGGTGTACCTAGTAAAGTGAAGTAAAGAAGTGAAGAAGGCGCAGCCAGAGTCATCATGGTGATTCATAGTGAAGATAGAGGAGGCAATGAGTACAAACTGATATGTAGGAATTTCTAATTAACCTGTCTACTGTGAGCATGGTCATACACTGGAACAGGCTGCCTTCTGGTCCAGGTTATCTATTCTTCAATTCAAAACCTGAGCAATCTTCTCTAGCTGATCTGCCTTAAAAAAGATGTTGAATCAGATTATCTCCACAGGTCATTTCCAACCTCAATTATTCTGTGACAATTTTGTCTTATGTTCATTCTACTGCAATACTTCCATTTTCCTTTCTCTTCCCTTTTGTTACACCACATTCTTTTAAATGGTTTTCTTTTAAACGGTTTAAGAGATTTTCATTTTTTTAAAAGATTTTCTAAGGTTTGTCTCCCAAATTTTGTGCATCGTTTACAAGGCTCAGATTTGCCCCTCATTTGTGCGCGAGCCATTGCTGTTGTATGTGCCTTTCAACAAAGTATAAAGAAAGCTTTCCGGCAGAAGACAGCTCCATAATGTGCTGCCTGCACCCAATGATGTAGTGCATGATCAAGCTGTGAACAGCCGATGAAGCTTACAGCAGCCTCAGTGTCCCAGTTAATTGTTTGTTCAAGTACCAAAACAGAGCTGACACCTGTGCAAACTTGGCTTGTGTTTCTTTGTCAACAGATATGCATCATCCATAAATGCCTTGTTGATACTTAATAGAAGAGATTCGTGCGTGGAGTATCTGTTACATACTTCCCTGTATTAGATGTTTTAAAAATAAAGAGAGATTACAGCACAGCAAGGTATTATTCGTTATGAATTACAGCATGTCTTCTTTATGACAAAGAGCCATAAAATTGGTATTGATGATTGATCAGTGTTATTTTAGCTGCCAAGGCTTAAACTGTACAGCTTGAACAACAAGCAAAAGTATTATCTGTCTGTATAATCTGTAAAATCATCCATAATGTTAACTCCCAGTCCATTCCAATAGTTTAATAAACTTGTTTACTTATGTATTTTCACTGATTAACTCATTTATTACTATGTCAATAATGACTTAATTACCCTGAGCTCCACAAGTATTTCTTTATTTTATGCACATTAAGGTTAAGGTAAAAAAAAATAAAACTGAAAATTTTGAGGTGCAATACAGATAAGACAATAAATAATTTTCTCATCAAACTTAATAACGCAAAAAAAAAAAAAATTCATCTGTGACTGGCTATGAAAAGAAAGAAAGTGAGCCTGTAATTCCTTATTGAATAAAGAAGAGGAGGAGGGGATTCTGAGTAGGGTTGAAAGCCAAGAATTTTTGACTTATTGTTCTGCTACTAACAAAACTTATTAATGTTTTCATATTGTCATGCACAGTGCTTAAAATTTGGGATGAGGTGCTTGAGATTGTATATGTTGTCTGCTTGGTATGAAGCCCAGCAGTGAAATATTTTTAAAATCTGAGGCCTAGGATAGATTTCAGCCTAAACAAATATGAAGAGGACTTGTGAGAAGAGAAGGTGAAGCTTAAAAGACCCAATCCGTTGCCACCTTGCCTTTCTGGGGTAGTTTTGCTCAGAATGTACAACTCAGAATACAGTTTAAGCTGAAAGAACCTGCAGCTCTCTGGAAGACCTCCATGCTGTGTTTGCACTATTGTGCAAGTTCTTACTTGAAGGCAAACCTCCTTTTTTTTTTCAGCATAGTTCTTAAACTAAATTAGACTACATCAGTTAGTCCCTACACTTCTGTACAGATAACAGTAGAGGCCTTTCTGAATATGGATATATGTGCTTTACAAGGTCTTAATTTCTAACAATTTCTATTCCTTTTTTTTTTTTTTAATTTTACTCATTTTAAATACAGTCAAAAATGAAGATCTGGTAGAAGGAATAATTTATTAGAGATCATAGGATGGATTTATTTCAAAGCCAGGATTTGATGTGAAGTCTAGGTCAATGTTTAATTCATATATAGCAAGGTTGTTTAGACTCATCTTTTTTCTTCCTAAGTTTTATTACTTTATACTTTCATGTTAATTGCATTTCATATTACATGTATTAAAGTGAAAGAAGTGCATCTGTTGTTCTTGTCTTTAGCAAGTGTGTATTTGCACTGAAGTAAATATATCATTTGCAGCATTCCATAACAACCCCTCAAGGCCATGTTAGTGTATGTTTTCAGGGTTATAATATTTTTTTTTCTCCTTTTGTTGCTTTACTTTTTTATTAATTTTATTTTTGCTGCTTCTTCTCCTCTACTTCCGGAAAACTTGACAATTATGAAACAAAACATAAACCAGTGTAATGGTGCAGCCTGAGACCAAAAATAGCCTGACACATAGTTCTGTAAGTTCTTAAACACTGCATTCATCTCAGCTGGGGCTGTGGAACTAGGCATTTATTCATGATGGAACATGACAGAATTTTTTATTATGAAATTTGTGATTTTCTTTAGCCCAATACTCAACATTAATTTCTTATAGTAGTTCTACAGGAAACAATATGATCCTATTCCCCTTTTGTGTAGCTGCAGAAAGCAACCCAGATTTCCTATCTGGCAGAGAGCAAAAATATGTATTTGAAATTCAGATGATTGAATGGACTGTATATTGTTCTCAGGTGAAAATTTAATAACTAATAATAGTTGTAGGCTCCCCAGTCATCCAATGAAAGGAGAAAGTGTTCAATCATGTGTAGTCTAAGAATCTTTCCATGGAGAAGAAGTACCATAACTTAATTAAATTAATAAATTAATTTAGAAATTATAATTTATAATTTAATTAAAAAATTAACTAATAAATTGTTTTTAAATTAGAAGCATATATTCAGATCATGAAGGTTTTCTCCTATCTGGCACACTACAGATGGCAAAAAGAGTCAACATAACTAGAAAGACACCGGTTATCTATATAAGATGATTACAAGAATAAACTCATCTTCTGCTACTCCCTTCATTTTTCTGATAATTTCAGACAGCATTTTCGCTTCTTGACTTTATCCTGAGGTAAAATTAAAACAAAATAAATTCTTCTACTTTGGATATCAGACTTCAAAATGCTTTGTAGCCCACATGCTTATTACCTGCTGGTTTTCACACATATTATAAGCATGAAACTCATTTCAGAGAAAAACAGAACAAACATAGAGCGGAGAAAATGAGAAGTATAAGAAATGTAAGCTATTAGATTATTTTTCTTTGTCTTTTGCTACAGAATAAATTAAGGCTGAGTTTCTAGGGTGCCCTATATTGTCATAAATTAGTGTTTCAGAACTTAGGTTCATATACGTTATTCCCTTTTTGGAGGTAGTTACAGAGATATACCAGATTAAGGTATATCTAGATATAGACAGATGATATAGATATAGATATCTATCTATATCTATATCTAGATATATAGAGATAGATATCTAGATATAGATATAGATAGATATAGATATAGATTTATAGATATAGACAAAGATAGATAGATAGATAGATAGATAGATAGATAGATAGATAGATAGATAGATATCTTAGGTACATCTAGTATTTTAAGTGTTATATTAGGATCTGGTGCTCATAATTAAATAGAAATAATTTATTTCCTCAGTGACACCATCAACTTAAAAATCCATGATATAGCTATACGAATTTCTGATCAGTTGCCTAGTAAGGTTTTAGAAAGTTGTTACTTTTTAAGACAACTAAATGAAATTATGGTTATATTTGTCCAGAATGAATCCTTACATAGGATGCTTTCTAGTCCATTGAAACAATGTACAGAGAGGGAAAACCAGAACAAAACCCTTTGAATTAATGCAATAGCTATTTCTCTTCACTGGACCAAGCTTGTATGATCCTCCTTCTTGTGTGGATGGTGCATGTAGTATCATAATTAAAAAACACTAAGTTTTAGGCAAGGGTTCGACCTGCTACACTCACAGTCATTTCAGCATTGTTTACTTTTCATGTGATGCACAGTAGGCTATCACGAAGTACCTGATAAGGCAATAAAAATTGTTTTTTTAACAGTTTTCTTCCATGGAACTCTTCCCTGGTTTAGATATGGATATGGGATACCAGCTCTCCTTGAGAACCAAACAGCTGTTCAAAGCCTTGCAATTAGAAATGTTTGTTTGAGCACAGGGGAGAGATTATGTTTCCCTGTTGCATGGGGCCTATTCTTAAAAAAACACTTTGCTGCCCAGTAGCATGGTGGGCTTTTCTTCAGAGGTATTCTTTTCATGGAAAGAATATAAAAGCTACTCAGCCCCTCCCAATACCCCCAGTCTTGTACTAAATTTCCAAAATATTTATCAGGGAACAGTTTCACACAAGAAAGGTTTAAAGTCATTGTATTAATTGTGTTCTTTATTTATGTAGTACTGTAGAACTGAATCATTTGGGGTTTTTCCTCCAGTCTGATTGATGAACAAGCAGTTGAAAGTGGAGTGCTTGTTAAGTGAATGAACAGTGCAGTGTATGTAGAAAAAGTGATGCTGTGTCTATAGCAACTAATCCTTAAGAACTTTACAAAATGATAATGTGCCAACAACTTACAATACGAATAGATTGACAGAAAAATATGAAAAGATTCTCCAGAGCTGTAATGTGAACTACAATACGTTTACTGTTTGGATAGGGCAATTATTTGGCAAATTAAACATAAAATCATTTAGTTTCTGCAGTTTGACATGATCCTCAAGCATGGATGGCAGTAAGATAGGAACATATATTACCTCATGGTGGCATTTATTTCATGTATTATTTAGCACTTAATTTAATTTATTATTGATTTTCTGCATTTCTTCCCAGTAGCTTCCAGTCATTTCTTGCTACTTCATATTTTATTTAGTGTATGTGGTATGGTAGCACTGTGCTAGTGTGCTGCATTTTATGTCCCACCAACAGCAACTTGAATGTAGAGTGGCACTGTGAAATTGGATGTAAAAAATATAGTAATAGTAGGCAAATAGTAAATAATCTGGAAATAATCCTTTCCCTTTAAAAACAACAACAGAAAAAACCTAAACAAATATCAGTTTAGACAATACTAAGTGCAAGGGTTGGAGACAATAATTGCATTTCAAACAATATAATTAAAACACCTGAGTGTTGAACTAAACATGATGCTTGCAGCAATTTGAGTTTCAGAATATATCATCTTAAATAACTCTTCTGAACATGTTGCAATTGGTACAGTGATTATATTATTTAATCTCTTTTTAACCCATTTTATCCCACTGTTCTTCAGGTTATCTAACACTTCCTCCTATGCTCTTTTCTTGGTTTGCAATCTTGTCAGTTTGCCTCATGTAGAACAGGCTTTCTTTGTCACTCTATTTCTACAGTTTTTTCATTAGTACAATCTAACAGGAAAATTTGTTCCTGGTTCTTTTGTCTTTCTGTGATTGTAGTCATCTATGTTTGTAAGTTCTTTTAACTTCAAAGGATTTTGATGTGCAACACTGTATTTCTGTACTTAAATGAAGCGACATGGATTCATTCTAACTTGGGTCTTGGTCTATAGTTCTTACCAAAGGCATATTGTCTATTTTTGTCCTCTCAGTCAGGCTACTGTTACCCAATATTGTCTTGGTCAATAATGACTTGCTGTCTACTCTTCTCTGAAGATGGCTTTTCTTTGATATAAAATAAATATAAGTAAAATATTTTGAGATCGATTATGATATAACATAATTTAGACTTGACCATTTTATACTTGTGATTTTACTTTTCTAATTTAAGATGCTTATATTAACAATACCAAAAAGAATTTATAAGGCGCATCTTTTTTACCATATGTAAAAAAGCACTACTGTATGGATAATATCTGGGCGAAAAAAATTGTCAAATGGTAATGAATGTAAAATTTTGTTTTGAAGGTCCAGCATGACAATTTGAAATGACAGAGTAATATCAGAGAAATGTTAGGATCTGGTCTGTAGTTAGTAAAAGTTGATCTAAAAAAAGTGCTAGTTGCTTAATAAGTAGATATTCTACAGCAAATAAGATGGCTATGTTCCAAGGAGTGGAAAATTACCAAATTTCTGTCCTCATCTGAAATTTCATGCTGCTGCCAGAGGGTAGGAATAACTGTCATTGTGTTAGTTCTTTTCCCTTGCCTTCCTCTTGGAATAGTGCAATCCAAAAAAGAATTAATTTGGGAAGAGACAGTAGTGATAGAGACCATTTATTAGGATAGTGAATGACGAAAAAAAAAAAAAAAGGCTTAAAAAGTTCTTTGAAGTCCTCTAGGGTGATATTCCCCAGAGTAAGGGAGAAGAAATTTTATAGTTTCTTGGATGGTATGGAAAGAATGCTTTTAGACAGAAGGTTATTATGAATTCTTACAGAGACTAAATTAAAACCATAAGATCAAACCAGAACTGGGTTATGAATTTCTGTCTATGCTTGATTCTAGCATATTTAGATTTCACTAAAGTATGGAATTATAATATTTACAACAGATATACAATCAGTATAGAAAAATAATACAAATGTACAACTTCTAACTTGGTAGCAGGGAAAAATTGATATTTGTATTTATAAACACTTTATTTTTATATTCATAGATCAAACAAGAAAGTCCCAGCCTTTCAATGAACCACTCTTCCATCTTCTCTTGCCTAGGTAACATTACACACAACACATACAGTATAACATATATTAACAGTTGATTTCCTTAATCTTTTGGATTTCCAAAGTGTCTTACAGTTTCCAGAATCTTATGGATTCTACTCAATCTCTTTTACTGCACTAACTTCTCTCCAAGTACTTCTATGTTTTATAATTTAAAAATTCTCAATTAATTTCTTTCTTTTTTAACCTGGAAAGTCTAGGGGAGCAGACCTATCTCTAGCTCTTTGTCCCTTAAGTGTATCAGATAGCCTGAGGAACTTCCTTACGCATTTTTTGCAGCCACACATTGCCAACATAGATAGATTATTGTGTTGATATCTACGGAAATTAGACATCTTTTCTAGCAAAATGAAGAAGTTGTTGTAACACACAGTATGAAAAGCTGTACTTTATCCTGTATCACAATCTAGAAATACAAGAAAGTGTGCTTTTTTCAACTCCCATTCCTGCTTATGACTATAGTGATAAATTAAGATATGAAAAGCATTTTTCATCTTTTTTATTTAATTGAGGACTATCAAGACTAAAATTCTTCAACAACCACAATATTAAAAATAACACTTTGAATTTTGATTCTTTGGATCAGATTTACAATAATATCAAACTCACCAGTTTCTATCTCACCACTTATCTAATTAACTCCGTTTCTGCTTTATTTTATTTATTCCTCTGGCTTTATTTTTCCTGTAATACATTTAGTTCTTTTGCTGACATTCCTTTATTACTTCTGTCACATAATGTGAGCATACAGTAAAAGGGTCTGATTAATTTATAAGTCAGTGTAGATGGACACTCATATGTGAACATAGGGGAGTGCCTGCTACAATAAACACCGAGAGTTTTTATTATAGATGTTATATGGTTTTGTTATTGTAACTACTATCCTTCTTGTAACTAATTATTATCTTGTAACTAACTATTGTAACTAATCCGTCTTGCAGTGACAAACCAATGTGAAAATGTTTGAGAAGACATCTACATCCCCCAGGTAAGTAACTTCATGAAGGCAGTCAAAGTAATAAACAAACAAAACATCCCAGCAACTGAAATAAAATCATCACTTTTATTAACTTTGACTTCTGAATGCATAGCATAGACAAAAATATATTATGTAGGAAGAAGAGCTCTTACAGTCTTGTTTGTTTTGCTGTACCATGGGACAAATGTGTCAGACAGGACAGAAACACTGTTCCAGCTGGGTAGACTGTTACACCCACACAGAGAAATTCAAAAATCATTACAAGTCCCTAGGTTGAGCCAAAATTAATAAAAGAATACATACACAAACAAAGTCAACACTGAAGTGATAGGGGCTCAGGTAAAGTTAATATTTAAAGGACAGTGATACGCATACATTTCTGTTTGCTCAGCCAGCAGGTTACAGATATATTTGCTTATGTACTCTTTTAACAACTGAACAAACAAGACATTTCACTGCTGGGAACTCTGGCTGATAACCACTCGTTCATCTCTGATGCACAAAAAAATACATGTGATCAAAGCATCAAACACTTTCCTTAAAGTAGTTTAGGATAAGGTAATTTAGGTGTGACCTAATTGTGGTCTTCCAGCACCTGAAGGGAGCCTACAAGAAAGATGAAGAAGGAATTTTTACTAGAGCATGTAGTAACTGGACAAGAGGGAATGGTTTCAAACTGAAAGAGAGTAAATTTAGATTAGATATTAGGGAGAAATTCTTCATTATGAGTATGGTGAGGCACTAGAAGTGGTTGACCAGAGAAGTTGTGGATGACCCATGCCCAGAAGTGTTTAAGGCCAGATTGGATGGGCTCTGAGCAACTAGTCTAGGGAAAGGTGTCCCTGCCCACAGTGAGGGTTGGAGCTAGATGATCTTTAAGATCCCTTCAAATCCAGAACATATGATTCTATGATATTAAAGAGTAATATCATAGGAACAATATTGTCTGAACAGAATGTAGAGAATTTTTTCGTATAGACCTATGTCTTTCTCCGGGAGTAGACACAGAAGGTGCATCGGATAGATGACTGGTACCCTCAGTCCACAGAAAGCTGCAGGAAAGTAAATGCTGTGCTTTAACAGCTATATAATAACAAGCCTTTTGTACAATTTGAATATGTTCTGCCTTTCCTACCATTGAGGGCTTTTCTTATCACTATGCTCATATCAGGAAATTTAGAAAAAAAAATCATGGCCTCAAGGACAAGCAGAACAAACATGTATAACTTGCAACCATACATATATGCCATCTGCTCTCATTTTTCCATTAAAAAAAATAAAAAAAATAAAAAGGAATGCTCCATTTCAGGGCACTGACAGTAGCATCTGGCTCATGCCCAGGCACTGCTGAGACTGGCACGAGCTCAATAAATTGTGGAATCATTTTTTATTGGAGCGGACCCTGAGATTGCCTCACCCACCTTGCTGCTCAGAGCAGGGCATATTTAGTTAGTATCCATTCCCTCAACCTAATTGTTGGATTTATAGTTCATAGTCCCATGGCAACATTCTGGCAGGACTTTACATACACCTGTAAACTTCAGATCTTGACACCAGTGTTATCAACATCATAGAGTAGAAGATGTCCATTTTCAGGTAAACAAGCCAACATTTTTCAAGAATGCTGTATCTCCACTATGTCTCTCTATTCACTCACTCTAATAGACACTCTATCTTCTGATTAAAAAATTGTAAAGCAGGGCTCTTATCCCTCAGCTGTGATAGTGAGAACTTAGAGCCGTAGGGGCACACATGATCTCCAGAAGGTTTTTAACAATTGTTTCTGGTCTAGAATAATTATTTGATAATGGTTTCAATTAAAACCTGTAAAATGAGAACTGAGTAATACTATCAAGATATTTTGTGTGCTCTAAGGCATTCTTATTATTTTGAAGCCAGAAGAGAGTTTAAAATTGCTGTCCTCTGAATTACTGCAGAATGACATGTGGAGCTGAAATAGCTTAATAATATGTCTATAACAGCACCTCTCCCAATTACCTCTCAGATGTACATGAAGGATAAATAAACCAGCAAGCTCACTCCATTTTGCAAAGATAAATTGAATATCTGGTTTATTAAAGATATGTCAAAATAGAGGTATTGTTCTGTGGCCTTAACAGACAATAGGCTAGTATTTCCTAAATTTCAATCAAGGTCGGATAACTGATCTGTGAAACTGTCATAATAATCTATGCAGAAAACAACAAACTCACACCTAATGATTACTTGGGGTCCTTTTGAGGGTTGTTTGCTATATGTCAAGTACCAAACCCCAGTGTAAGTGGCATGATGATTACATGGTATTTGGAGGTGCTTAGGAGCTTTGAAGATAGAAATTAAGTAATTTTATTTGTAGCTAAACTGTGAAATTACAAATGAGTTATTCTATTCTCATTTTGTCTGGCCATGGGAGGGCTTATGTAACACATCTTTGTGCTTCCATGTAATGTCCTCAAAACTAGTCATTGAAAATATACTCCTCTGACAGAGACTTTTCATTTGGTCTTCACACTTCCTCCTTCTACAAAGCACATGCATTTACCAGATCAGCTCTGATCTGTAATTTTGTTAATGATAACATTCATAAAAGTTAATACAAATTGTATCTACATCACACATTGAATAGGAATGTCCTCTGTTTTCTTACTTGCAGTCTTCAGACTCCAGACATCAGAATAATTATTCAATTTCTAGTCAAATTTGGGCTTTATTAATATGTCTTTTGTTGATTACATTTGATGCACCTTTACATCAATATTTAGTTAGAAAACCTTGAATTTATCAACACACTGTATTTTTTCCACAAAAGGGTTCGTGTACTAAAGAATAATAAATCCATCCTTTCTGACTTTTAAACTTTAGTTGAGAACAGTAAGCTCAGCCTGCTTGAGCTGTGCAGTCCAAAATGAGATATTAGGAGGATAAATGACAGATGGAGTTTTTGTATCAAATGGATCAATAAGGTATTAGTATTTGACTTAATTCCTGCTTGTTTCTTTTCTGAAAAACAAAGTCTAGGTAATATTTAAAAACATCAAAAAATACTGATATGCTTTTTTTTATTTAATGTCAAGTCTGAGCATATTCAATTTCAAAAGAATTTGTTGTAAAGTGAAATTAATTATTCTTTGGATAGTTATAATTTATGTACCAACTCTATCTCTCTCAAAAATTTTCACTATCAAAGCATAAATATGGGAAATTCACAAACATTGATAAATGTTAGCTTTCTTCTATTGTTTCTAAAGTCAAAGATTTATTACCAAAAAAAATGTGTTTACTTCAAATTAACATATTCAGCATGTTTTCACTGTGCTTACAATTACTCTTATGTAGCAGAATCTATCAGTGGATCTAAAGTATAGCCATATGATAAAACTAAAAAGCACCATGAAAGAGCAGATAGTTAATACTTTTAGAACACTTAGAAGCACTACTAGTGTGTAAGTATATTTGCATAGCTAAATAACCTGACTGCATTACCAGATTCTATTCATTTAACCAATAAATTTTATTAAAAGCTTGTACTGGTTTTGGCTGGGGTAGAGTTAATATTCTTCACAATGGCTGGTGTGGGGCTATGTTTTGGATTTGTACTGAACACAGGGCTGATGATACAGAATTTGTTATGGCTGAGCAGGGTTTACACAGTGAAGGCCTTTTCTCCTTTCCATTCTGCCACGCTGGCAAGGAAGTTGGGGCTGCATGGAAGGCTGGGAGGAGACACATCCAGGAAAAGTGATCCAAACTGATCAAAGGGATATTCCAGACCATATGACATCATGCTCAGTATATAAAGTGGGGGGAAGAAGGATGAAGGAGAGACATTTGGAGTGATGGTATTTGTCTTCCCAAGTAACAGTTACACATGATGGGACCCTGCTCTCCTGGGATGGCTGAACACCTGCCTGCACATGGGAAGAAGGAACTAATTCCTTCTTTTGCTTTGCTTGTGCCAAGCTTTTGCTATCCCTATTAAATTGTCTTTATCTGAACCCATGAGTTTTCCAGCTTTTACCCTTCCCATTCTCTCCTGGATCCTACTGGTAAGGGAGTGAGAAAGCAGCAGTGTGAGGCTTGGTTGCTGGCTTGGTTTAAAGCACAACAACTGCAAAAGCAGTCCCCAAAATATAAAGTCCACTAGTTTCCTAAACATCTCTTCTTTCTACTGATCTACAAAATTAGGCTCCCTAATACTGAATTTTATCTAGTTTCATAACTATATTATTCACTGCCCTTGTCTAATGTCTAGCTTAATGTTTAAGATCTTTTTCAGGCATGAACTAGCTATGACAAAACTGTGTTCCCTGAAGCTGAGTTGAGCTTAGAACATTTTTTCTAATTCCTTGGCAAATACCCAAAGAGAAAATGAAAAAGCATCAACATTGTAATCCAAAGGAATTCCTTATAGATTTAAATGGAATTTAAATGTCTTCTTGACTACTTCTGAGCTGCTCAAATTTGTAAGCTCCAGTTCAAACAGCAATGCAAACTTCTAAGTTTAGAATTGCAAACTTATAAGTTCAGAAACCAATTTCTGTGAGTGTCCAAAGGTAAAAGGACTGACTTGGTTGTCCAAAATGAAGCCAGGTATCTCAGAGCTTGGCATCTCTGGGCAACACATAGTCTGAATGGCTCTCTTGAGCTTCAGCATTTGTTTTCCATCAGATGCCACTTTATAAGCTACATTCTGAGCCTTTAATGATTTGATATCCATTTTTCCATTACCCTGGATCATGTTACAGAAGCACTTTATTGCACTCAGGGTGGAAGAAAAAAATACATATTTCTGTATCTTCTGTTGATATCTTTCCCAATTGTTTAAAGCATTTTAATATTAATTGAAAAAAAATATGGATCATAAAATGGTTGTCCCTAATCTCAAGACTTTAATTCATGAAAGTAGGACAACAAAGACTATTTGTTTCTTCATCTTTTTTGCTCAATATTAACTCCAGCAGAACTCTTCCAAATGAAGTGACAATGCTGTTTACTGGAGATGGCTCTTTATTGACATATTTTGAAATATCCCATGTCACATCTGAGATACCTTCTCAAGAAATGATCAGCAGCTACTTCTCATGACCAAATTGTTATATGTATCACTAAGCAAGAGAGCCAGCCTTAATTACATTTTTTTTATTAAATTGAACTTATATATACATGGCCCAGAAAATTTTTTTTTTTTTTTTTTGAAAAAAGGAGCTAATAAGGATTTTGGAAATCACTGTTGCTAATAGCATTTCCAGACAATCAATGAAATGGAAAACACTATGCAGATAAAGCAACAATATACACAGGAGAGCTGACATTGTACATAGATCTATGAACCTTAAACAAAGTGATCAAGCAAAAAAATTAACAGATGCCCAAATTTGTGATGTAACAAATGGATTAACTGATGTCAGCATTTTAAGCACTCTGAATAGCTCTTGAGGGTACTGCCCGAAGAAATGTCAGTGTTAAAGTACATTTATTACCTCACTGGGGAGATATAGATTCAGTCAGTTACCCTTTGATTTTTGAGCTCAACAGCTTTTACAGAAGCACAGCCATTATATAAATGACATGTTTAAATGGTTTCACCTTGATGAGATTAAATAAGTCTTTTCAAGATGTGCATTTTAGCTGTTTGACCTACCACAGAATTTCAAAACAGCACATCACTTTAATATTAAAGAAGAATAAGCAACTGGTTATAAGGAAAACATCAGAAGCTTGAATTTATTTTGAATATTTCCGGTGATTATATTTTTTTGACCAGAAGAAAACACAGTTATATCACTATGAATTTATTCTCAGTTGTTCCACTGAGATAACATCATATTTGTTTATTTGAAAGCTCTGTCAAATAATTTGTCAAGTGTTTTGGAGGGAAATAAAAATATTAGAATTAGTATCAGTATATGTTAGAAATATCAGTTAGCATGGGCAAAAGATTCTCAAAAATATTCACAAGAAAAAATAATCTGGGTAACAAAATAAATTTAATAACATGAAAAACTGTAATGAAAGAATAAGGAATAATAACATTTTTGCATTAAATACTGGTGTGGAATATGGTTAAAAAAGTTAGCATTGGGTTTAGCGCTATTATGCTCAAGACATAGGATTGGATTTACATGGTCACAGATACATCTACAGGATTTTTATAAAAGTATTTCCTTGCGCCAAAATACAAAGTGTCAAAATATAGCATTTTTATACTGAAAACATAGCATACGTTTTTGGAACAGTGATAGATGTATCCATTTTTATGTGTATCAGATATATTATCAAAGAATCACCTGCCAAACAGGAGATTATTTTTTAATTATGGTTTTGGTGGGGGTAGAAAATTACACTGGATTGATAATAAGCTTATTCAGTTTAAAATATGTTACAGGCAAGCTAATAATTCTCTAACAGAGTTTACTACTGATTTTCAAGGTCTGCCTTTAAAAATATTTGGTAACATTTAATACCTCCAGTCAATGAAATTAAATTATGTGGGTTAAATTTTGATTTTCCAAAGCAATTAAGAAATGCTTTGGTCAAAGGTGTAAGGCCTGCCTTCAGAGTGTTTCTCAGGACAGGTGAGCTCTACAGCAAAAGTTTTGAGACTTTTCCATATGAATACTAATCAGAAAACAGTGAAAACAAAACGCAAAGTAGAAGAACAAGGAAATTGAAATTAAAATGAAAAGATTCTTCATGTACACAGATAAAACACAGATAAAACATAGCACAGTATAGATGGGATAAATTTAAAATAATTTAAATTATATTAAACAGTCTCCAAGATTTAAATAAAAATGTGGATTTATTATATCTGTATAAACGGTCAATAGAAGATGTTTTCCTTACTGTGTTTTGCCAATAATAATATTATAAGTGATTATATACTTACAATGGTGGGTAAAATTGATGTATAGGGTTTTTTCCCTCATCTCAAGTCTGGAGTCAAGCACCATAATGTACTGGATCTATTAAGTTTCTATAATATGAAATCAGGAATGGAAACTGCTTTGGTAAAACATGAAGCAACAAAACTTTTTACAAAGAAACAGAAGTCAGTAACAGTAATGGTCTTTAATGGATCAAAGCTTAAGAAATGGCTTCATATTATAAGAGTTGCATTTAATTGCTTTTCAGAGAAATTGCAAAGTATAAAAAATACGTTTTCTAGGGGAATTTGGGAGTTATAAAATTGTGGGTAATATCAGAATTGCCTAAAAATTAAATTGAGACGAAAGAAAAGAAGATTTAAGTATGACCCCCAAATTATGGAACAGATGGAAAATAAATAATAAGATTTAGGCTTTTTGCTTATCTTCTTTTGACTCTTCACTGGTCTTAATAGCACTTCGAAAAATCCCACAGGAACATTAGAATGGAAAATATTCTACGAAAAACTAAAAGCAACAGATCTCTAGGCTCAACCTCAATTAAAGAGTATGATTTCTGAATAAATATGAAGGACTTAGATAAGAGTGACTGGAGACCAAGTAAAAATTTCAGAAAGAGGACATGAATAGCAAATAAGTGATTAATATAAGGAAATAAGAATGAGATATTCAGGATTATACCAGTACATAGCATAAGTATTCAATATAAAAGTTTTTAATAGTCTCTGCAGATAAATAAGAACAGAAGAAAGACTTTGTGTCTCTCTCGTGTCCTCTTTCCAGCAGTGGCTGTCAGAGAGTACTTATAGAAGAGTAAACTGCAAAAATACTTCAGTTTAATGTCCTATTTTCAGTTCAGTGACTTGCTGATCTAGTCAAGGTTTCTATATATTTAGTGACCTAAATCCATTTCTTTTCTACAGATATGGCCCCTTTATTTCTGTAGACATGCAACTTTTTATTTCTGCTGTGCCCTCTGATGAAGAATTCCATCTTTCAGAAGAACAACTTTATTTTCTTTGTTTTAATCTGGGCTTTATTTATATAGCCTCTAGTCTCTGACCTGCAAGTAATGTTGAATCCTCGAGCTCAATCCACACAGGTTTGTGACACTCATTCCACCCTGTCTTATCCTTCCTCTCTTTTCCAGACTTAGACATTCAGTTCTTCTTTGGACTAGAACTGGACCATATTTGCAATCATAGTTCCCCCAGTTTTGACTTCCACATTATCCTTTCAGAGACCATAATTGTGGGCAGCATTCAAGGTATATATTAACAGTCTTATAATAAGGTTTTTTTCATTCTTTCACTTTCTAATCTTTTTGAACATTTATTTGTCATTGCTACTGAGTACTAAATTGGCATTTTATGGAGCAAAGCCAAATAGACTTACTACATCCAAGTTTGGACTGGTAGAAACATCCACTTCTGCTGTTTGGGAAGGTCTGATCAGAAACGCATTACTCTTTAAAACGTTAACCTACTTATCACAGATAATATAGGGTATAAGTGCCACAGCATGGTGGAACGCTCCCCCTTCCCATTCCCTCCCGGCCACGTGGTCCCAGAAATGTCCCAGGAAAGACACACACAGAGACCGCAGGAAGGGAAAGCAGAGAGAGAGTTTATTCCCATGGTCAGGGGTATTTAAAGGGCTTTAGGGAATTTTGGTGACAACCAACAGAAATCAAGAGATAATAGCCAATGGGGAAAGGGTTAACAAAGGGCCAATAAGGGGCCTTCACATAATCCTACCAAAGCAAATTCTTGCATACGAAGCTAAGGAGATAAGAGATTTCTCAAGGGGTCTTGGGAAGAAGAAAGGTGACTCAAGGAAAAAAAAAAAGGCAAAGAATCCATTTTACAATACAGTAAAAGCCTCAGTTTTTAAGGCATTATGGCTAGTTTCTTCATTTTCTTCCCAGGCCCACTGCCATATATATGATTGTTGAATTGCAGAAGCAAAATGTGAATGGCATTACTCCCTTTTGCACTGTGGGTGTGGGGCCCTGTCATAGGTTATTGGCCATGTGCATGCAGCATGCTTTACCAAGAGAGGCACTGATGGAGCAATCCACCTCCCTGCTCTTCCTTTCTTCCACGTCTCATAAGAGCTCTGATCTCATCCCTTGCTTGTACTTTCTAATACAGACTGTATCAAGCAAGTTTCCCTTATCAACATGATTATGGACAATGTTGGAAATTTGTGAGGCCAGGTTGAATCTTCCCAAGCATAACATACTCATTCATGTGTCCACTAATTCTAGCTCTTGTAGGAGTCTTATTCCATAAAGAATTAGCAAGGACATTCTAGGATTCAGTCATGGCAAATGTAACCCAACACTGTGCTAAACACCTTTCTTACAAAATTAAGCTAATAATGGTAAGAGAGTTTGGTCGTTAAAATCACTCAGATTTGCATTCTATTTATCTTTGATAATCACCCAGAAGAGGATTTTTAAGTGTGTTGGGTTGACTCTGGCTGGCTAGGGAGAGATCACTGACTTTACCACTACCCATGAAATTAGAGTAGGGTAATAAGAAATAAAAACAAATATTAAAACCACCTTCCCCTTACCTCTCCCTTCTTCTTGATCTCAACTTCACTCCTGAATTCTCTCCCTCCTCCCCCACACCAGAAGTGCAGGGGACTGGGAATGGGATTGCAGTCAGTTCATCACACGTTGTCTCTGCAGCTCCTTCTTCCACAGGGGAGGACTCCTCACAGTCTTCCTCTGCTGCAGCAGGGGGTCCCTCCCACAGAGGACAGTCCTTCATAAACTTCTCCAAGGTGAGTCTTTTCCACAGACTGCAGTGCTTCATAAACTACCCTAATCTGTCTCCTGAACTTCTCTATCCACCTTTAACTACCATAGTAACTAAGTGGTTGGTATTGTAATTTAAAACCTGTATGGGATAGCCACAGACCAGGATGCAAGCAGCCAAATGGCCTGTCTGTCTGTGTAGAACAGCCTTCTTCCTCTTCCTTCAAACTTTTTCCTAAATCTCACTCTACAGAAATAGCTTATTACAGTTGGAGCTGGCATGCGAGATGCAGACCAGACAAAGGATCTCATCTCATCCCTGAATTTTAAATTTGTTTTTTCAGAAAACTGATAGATGCTCAGGTGACATACTACCTATACTTTATCACTGGGCAACTAACATTGAAATAACTGCCATTTCTAAACAATACAAAACATAAGATCAAGAAAATGCAGTGGAGTAGGTACCTTTTAAAAATGGTGACCAATGACTGTTCTAAGCAGGGCTGTGACCAAGTATATGTCAATAGTATGTCACATTAAAATTTTTAAACATCAGCACTGGTAGAACAGGATTGTGTTTTCACCCATTTAAAACAATGTAAAACAGAGTATTGATGTCACACTGTTTAGCAGTTTATATATATTGGTAGTTTTTGGTAGGATTTTATGATGGTGACTTGAAACTTTTGTGTTTCTTTTTTTCTTTTTTGCAATTTCTTGTTTCTGCTGCAAATCAATAAATTGATTTCCAAGTAGTGAAAAAGCCATTGTCCAAAAGCTGGTCAAAAAAACCCTTCCAGGTAATGCATGAAAAAAAAGGTAACTCTGCTCTATATCTGTATGATACGTAACTATAAAACTTCAGTAATGGAAGAAATTCATTTAGGGATTGGCAATTCCCAGTCCCATCCTTGGGTGGAAGAAACAACCTTCATAACTCTATAAGGGAAAAACAGGAGGCACTCTGTCATCCCATCCCATCCTGAAAACAGATCCAGAAAGGGTAGTGATGCAATGCCCAACATGTCTACAGAGCTATGTGTTTCTCTTTTAAGATCATCATCAGCATAGCAGTAACAGGTCTGCACAATGCCCAACTGCTGTGCTACAGCTGCAGAAGTCTGGCACAGGGAAGGAGAGTCCAACAACACCAAGATCAGACTTGGTACCCAAAACAGTTCTGCAGTAGTACCAGTTCTCACCCAGTCTTTGAATCCTTCTATCCATAAATCAGTGGCACCATTCTCCATCTGGAAAAGAATGTGATCTCAAAACTCAGAGGAGCTGATTTTAGCAGGTTGCAGAAACCTGTCAAAGACAAGTCAGTATGGCATTTGTCACTGTGACAGCTGGCTTTGTAAAGCCTTGTGAGACTGCTCTCACAGCAGCAGGTTAATGTCACTTCCTGGAGTGTAAAAAACTTTTTATGAAAACACTTTAAGGACATGAGGCAGCCTTTTGCATCAGTTCTCAGGAGTGACCTCACAAATTAGTGTAGACAAATTGCTATATTGACCTTCTATAATCATATTATATAAATATAATATAAAATATTATATTTTATATATATTTCTAATTTATTTATGTATACTATTTATTTATATTTAATATAAATATAAATATAATCATAGTATAGATATATAAATAAATTATAATAAAAAATAAAATTATATAGATAAATAAATGAATAATAAAATCTTTAGAGTGCTAATCTAATCAAATTAATACTCTCAATATTACCAATCTTAAACTCTGAATTAATCTGTGTTTTGAAACAGTGTGTTTTGTTTAAAGTGCATGATATTTGTAAAAAATCATGAGGTTTGAATTCCTGCTGTTCAGTACATATTTTGAATTTTAAAATGTCGGCAAATACAGCATCTGAAAAGACAATAAATTAATAAAAGAGACTTGATGCCATATCTTAGACAAACTATTTCTGATTTGTTTCACTATAGACTAATAAAACCAGATGTGACACAGAGTATACATATCCCTATAATATCAACTTTATTTATTTAGATGCAAAGATTATCTGCAATTAAGATGTACTTCTTTTATCTTGTGCATTGTTATTGCAACATTTTCTATTGATTGCCACAGATTGACCAGATTGCCTCTGAGCTCAGGGTAAGCTATTCTTTTCCTCTTTCTTCTTTCCTTTTTGTTTGTTTATTTGTTTGGTTTTGGCTTTGTTGGGTTTTTTTGTTTTTTTTTTTTTTTTTTTTTTTTTTTTTTTATTAATACCGCTCTGTCTACTCTTGGTGGACTGACACTTATTTTTGTAATAATCTTTTGTGATCACGGAAAAGGATGATTGATGGTGTTTTTTCCCATGATGCATTTAATTGAATGTCTGACAGTTTTCTATTCCTCTAAACACTTCATATCCACTGTTACTGTGCTTAGTCTCTGTCTTCATTTCATCTTTCTTGTCAGTCAAGGTTGAGGGGAAGAAATAGGTGTTTTGTCATCTGCTTTTTTTCAAAAAAGAGAAGTTGTAAGGGCTGTTTTTCTGGTTTGCTATGCATAGACTCCACTGGGTAAAAAGCACAACAAAATTATTTGCAGATTAGATATTGGCTTTATATATGAGCCTGATTTTTATTCATATAAATAATAAATTTAAAAATTATAATTCATCAGGCTTCTCATATATAATTCTTATAAGCAAGTCTCTACAGTGTTAAGACAAGCATGTCTTGGACTTTTAATTCTACTAAAATTCTACTGCACCAAGGTGTTGGTTTGCATTCTCCCTTTCCCCCCGCAGTGTGTATGTGTATTCACAGTATTATAATTTAATCACTGTAAACATCCAAACAGCAAGTACTACTTCAGCACAAAACCATGGAAGCTTACAACTCACTTTCTGAACAAGAAATACCTTAAAATACTCTTTCAGATATTTTAAAGGTAAGAAGATAATTTATTCCTGGACAGAAATGTATATTAATTCTACTTTCCCTTGCGTTGTGAAGGGAAAGTGGAAGACAAAAAGCCCTAGACCTTTGTTTTGAAAATATGTTTGAAATATTCTCAGAGCTTGAACTTTTGTAAGGAAGATGTTTCTGCCATCCCCTGACTTTAAGATAAAGTTAAATTACACAAAAAATAAAGATAAATTGTATGAAAAGAATTCCCATATTTGAAAATGCTTCATTTTTTTTTAATAAAATATATAAAACATGAATTTTTATATTCACATTTGTAACCACTATTATTTTTTTTTAAAGGGAGGATTTAACAAAAATTTAAAGAATTATCAAGTCAAACATATCTAGTCAAAGATATAAATGGATTAAAGGGTTCATAAATTCATAAGCAGAATAAAAAATCACTTTCTACTTAGCTGAAGGAATAGGAATGCAGTAGGCTGCAGGTTTCTATCTATTTCTTTGGTCTGGAAAAAGGGTTGTGTGCCCCCAAAATTTATACAAGTCTTTTCTAACCCCATTCCAAAGGGGAAGTGTAAAAACCTGATCTCTGCATCTCCCAGTGAGTGTCAAAGCTTCTTTCAGATGCTACATGAATTCCCCTATCTTTCAAAATAGTTTCCAAGACCTCTGAAAAATTTCACACTTAAAGTAATAATACAAAAAAAAAAAAAGCTTTGTTTTTTCATTGTGTTTGAAGTCCAACAGAAAATGGGTGTTTTGTGGTGCAGCCTGTCCTTAAACCAGGTCTTCATATCTCATCTTGGAACTGGAAGCAAAACTGGCACATGAAGAGGACCTCAAACAGCATTCCCAGCTATTCAGCTCATCAGAGCATTCCCCTTCCTGAACTTCTCTGACTGTCTTGTGGACCTTTCTCAGTTGCAGCTGACTTGAAGAGCTCATCCCCTTGTTGGATTTCTCCCCCTAAGAACACCTCAAGTCTTGATTTGGGTTCTGCCTAGTGTCTTCTCTTGCACACCTCCTTTCTCTGCTTTATTTTTCTGATTGGTGGCAAATTACTGTGAAGATTCTGGATGGAAAGATGAAGACTAACAACCTTTCTATTCCACATTCATTAGTGAATTCCTATGGGCTTTGAAGTTATGAAATTATGTTTCATTTCTCCTTTTATACCACAATATGAAGTATTTGCATCCAAAGAGTGTTAGTATCCTTGCTTAAAACAGAACCGGTGTGTTTTTATGTTGTTTTACAGCTCAGGACGGACATTTCCCCCTGTATAGCTTGAACTACTATTAAAAGACACTGATATTTGCAATTTCATAACCTTATAACAAAAACCTCCAGTTTTGGACTTGGAGTACTTTTACATTTAGAAGATCACTACATAATAAAAAATTTTGAATATATTGAATGATATTTTAACAAAGGAAGGAAGGGAATGGAACGGGAAAGATGATAGTCTTCTGTTATTGCTATTCTCTTTTACTATAGCAGTGAGCTGAACTGTAATAAACAGAAATCGCTGATAAAAGGATCACAGGGGAAATTCTTCTCTCAGTTAGCTGATTGATTGACTTCAAAGGGAGTTTCAGACAATTGAGTAGCTGAGGACAGAATTGACCTCAGGACTTTAAGTCAAGGTCTCATTTCACACATGCCTCAAAATCAGATCATGAAATTTCTCAGATGTTGCTGTGTTGTAAATCAGGTATTTTTCATTTTTTTTTTTTTTTCAGAGATACATATTATCTTCCAGGAAAAAAAAATCTCAGGTATCCAGAAAATTCCTGATTATGTTGCATAAGTGGTAAGAAGGCTTTTTTCATCATCATTTGAATTACATTGTTCTGTCTCTGACTTACAAAATAATTTGTCTTTCTCATATATTTTATTTCTTTATGAACTATTTACTTAGGAATTATACTCCAGGATATACTCCTCAGTCTGTGCACCTATATCCTGCTCAACCATAATAGGATTTAGGTAGAACTCAGTCATGCACTCTGCAAAATACTGATGTCTTTTACTTCATGCAGACAAGCACTTTTACCCCACTCAAAACAACAATAAAAATCTATATTTTGCTACTGTCTCTGGTTTTCTAATCATTCCTCCTACATACAGATTTGCTATAACATTCTACAGCAAATCTATGATCAGCATCTCCCATGCTACCTTCCACAACTATCTTTGTACAATAGCAGGATCCCACAGCTCACTGGTTTAAGAAATATAGATACCTAACTTGACCAAGTATTCTGCAATGGAACAATCACAACTGTGCTACCTGATACAAAGACAACTCCTTGATTAACTGATACTAACTGCAGAGAGCAGGAGCAGGAGGTAGCAAAGCTCAGCTTCTGAGTTTTCCTTTTATTGTTGCCTGTGGAGTGTTCTGCAAATGGCCCATGGAGTAAGCAGCCAAATTTACAAATCTGTCAACTCACTGTCATCATGGAGGAAATTTAAAAATGGGAGTGATCCTTTGTTCAAAACAACAGGCAAGTGTAGCAAAGTCTCAGCTCAAGGATAGGTTTGATAAACTTTGCAAAATCTGTGTATTAAAAAGTGAAAA
This sequence comes from Margarornis squamiger, assembly GCA_035222235.1. Classification (NCBI taxonomy): domain Eukaryota; kingdom Metazoa; phylum Chordata; class Aves; order Passeriformes; family Furnariidae; genus Margarornis; species Margarornis squamiger. The sequence continues at coordinate 94,696,741 of JAWWTY010000106.1, forward strand.
GTATTTTGGAGTAGGAAGGCAGAAGAATTATGATCATGTATTTATAGCATATTTTCTCTCTGATTCATGATTTACAGGACTCAATGGTTAAATGAGGACGAAGTCTCTCTTCTTGACATAAAATTAATCAAAGATTCCTAAGTTTTAAATTCAAAAAATGCATTATGTTCATCTATCCTGACCTTCTGAAAAATTGTATGTCATGCTTCTGTCTGAAATGCTTGTACCACAATTTTGTTTGGCCTGATTTATGTAGCTGGATTTTTCTCATATACCATTATAAGACTGCATTATAGACATCTATACCTGGCCTAATCACGAAGTCTACCTCTAATATCAGTGGAGAGAAATAAGTACTTTTGTAGGGTGTTAGTGACCTGACCTATTGTTTTTTTGTCAGCATTAGGATGGAATTAATTGCATCTTTAAGATGTCAGACAAAGGCATATGCAATGTAAGCATAAATTTTTCTTTAGAAGAATGCTATCAAAAATTACTACATAAATTGTTTAAAAATTAATTATCTGTATTAAAACTAGGCACATGAATTGTTTGGCATAAACTTTAGATCATTGGACACTGCTATACTTCCTTCTCCTAGCTTAAAGAGATGTCAGCTACCTGCTGTTTCTGTTAATTCTGAAGCTTTTCTCCAGAGCACCCGTTTTCAGAAGGGTACAAGAGTCTGGTGCTCTCTTGTGTTTGGGTTTTTTTGTGGCTTTTCTTTCACCACATAATCCTTTTAAAATCTACTCTCCTGTTCAGTTTCAAAAAGTCATTAGGAACTGAAAAACTCTAACAAAGAGTACATCTTCTTGTTGCACTACTGTAAATATGGACTATCTCTAGCAAAATAATGGAATCCCATTAGATTTAAAATTAAGTCAGAGATCTGTTACTGGTAAACAAACAGATTTAAAGTTTGTGCTTATTGCACTACCTTGAATATTTGCTTTGGAGGGAATGTTTTAGCTCAAACATTTACACTTGGTTCTTAAGCAGAGCCAACTGAAAAAATGACCAAATGAAAACAAAATTTCTTCTTCCTATTCCTCTTAACACATTGTAAGAGATTAGTGACAGAAATCCCTTGTAGCCAAAGTTCTTTCAGAGCTTGCATCCACAGGAATTTATAATGCTCTCAAAAATTGGTGGTAAGGCCTTCAGTTCACAGCACTCTTTCCACTATTAATTCAAACATGTCAATTTACATGCAAGCCAGAAGAGAGGTATTTTTATTTCCTTTTCTTCTGTGTAAATTGATTTGGATTTTTTTGTTTTGTTTTGTTTTTTATTTAAAGATATTTAAAGTGATACTACCAGTCATGTCAACCACTTTGGTGAAAGTGGGTAGCTTTAATCTCTACCTCACCGGGGTTTATACATGATTTCCCACAGGAGAATACAATGAATCACTCGATCTCAGCTGTCTTAGATGAAATTCTGAGGTGGAGAATACTGTATCTAAGATTACTGAAATTCCTCCTGGTAATTTTACTAGGCAGCCCTGGCATTTTCTTGATGTTTTCTACTAGTTTAAAATGAATCTTGTCAGAAAATAACCTACTGTTTCAAAAGCAGTAATTTGTTAATTTCTCATCACACCTTTATCCCCTGATTTATAGAGATGTGTGCTTCAGGGGTAATGAAAGAAGGTGTACAAAATGTACAGCATGCAAATTATAGAAACACATAAGCACATGAGAGCTGGCAAAACAGAAAAAGCAGTATAAGGATTTAAAGAAACATCCCAAGATGGCAATCAATTTTAATTAAAAAAAGAGAAATTGTATTAAAAGATGCATTTATGGTATGTAGTTATTTTTAACTTCTTTTCTCAAGGATCCTTTTCCAGTCCCTATTGCTAATCGGTCAATAATACACATTAATTTCACTTCATGAACTCAGAGGTTTGAGCTGAACCTTTAGATAGATTTTTATTTTTTTTTAACTTATATGTTAATTTTGGCAGATTTATTTTATCAATACAATTCACACAATAGCTCCACTAAGTTTTTTATGTTACTGAGAATCTTGAAAAAAGTGCAAACACTGTTATAAATAACTTATTTTATTTTTGTTATTGTTATTTTCATAGGCCACCCTTAAGATAAAAAAACAGCCTGAAACCAAAATATTTGTGTGTTTAATCTTGAAGGTATGAGAAAGTTCAGTCAGGGAAGTAAATTTGTAATCTAGTATTAAGGTGCTTAAGCCTGCTGATCGGCAAATTCTATGAAAGAGGTGCGGAAAAGCTGCATTAACAGTTTGTTCTCTCCGTCTGTGCAAAGAGATCAATCAATGTTGTCAACCTGGACTTTAGTAGCCTTTGACAGCATTTCCCACAGCCTTCTCTTGGAGAAACAGGATTCTCAGGGCTTGGATGAGTGCAATTTCCTGGGTAAAAAACTGGCTGGATGGCAGGGCCCAGAGAGTCGTGGTGCATGGAGTTATATCCAGCTGGCAGCCTGTCACAAGTGGTGTTCCCCAAGGCTCAGTGTTGGGGCAAGTTCTGTTTAATATCTTTATCCATGACCTGGATGACAGGATTCAGTGCACCCTCACTCAGTTTGCAGATGACACCAAGTTAGGCAGAAGTGTTGATCTGCTGGAGGGTAGGAAGTCTCTGCAGAGGGATCTGAACAGGCTGGATAGATGGGCTGAGGCCAATTATGTGAGGTTCAACAAGGCAAAGTGCCAAGTCCTGCCCTTAGCTCACAACAACCACATGCAATGCTACAGGCTAGGAGAAGAGTCACTGGAAAACTGCCCAGCAGAAAAAGATCTAGGATTGTTGGTCAACAGCTCACTGAATATAAGCCAGCAGTGTGCCCAGGTGGCAAAAAAGACAAGAGCATCCCAGCTTGTTTCAGAGATAGTGTGGCCAGCAGGACCAGTGCGGTGATTGTCTCCCTGTACTGGGCACTGGTGAGGCCACACATTGAATCCTGTGTTTAGTTCTGGCCACCTTACTACAATAAAGAAAGACTGTAGAAGTCCAGATATTGTGCTCATAAGACATGGCAAATGCACAGCAATTACAGATAAATTACACTGTCAGTCCCTAGAAAAATCTGACAAAGTTGACAGAATTCAGATAATAAAAAACTCAAGTACTAGTATGTAATTAAATAAAGACTGTTAGAGCTTTATTAGGTTTTATTAGGTATTTTTTTAGGTTTTGTAAAATGACCCAAATTTCAATTGTTTTATTCAGTCATAGGTTTGACTGTGAGACAGCTAAACATCACACAGCTGTTTGCTTACTGCTTTACTTCCCAGGTGCAATTGGAATAAAAGTAAAATTTGGGGGTTGAGATAAAGACAGTTTACCGGAACAGAAAAGCCTAATAATAAAAATAACAGAAATCCATACAAAACAAGTGATACACAGTGCAATTTCTCAGCACCAACAGACCAGTGCCCAGACTGTACTTGAGTAGCATTCCCCAGTCAGCTTTCCCCTAAATGTATACAGTGAACTTAACACCTTATGGTGTGGGATATGCCTTGTGTCTGCTAGAGTCAACTGTCCTGGCTGTGCCCCCTCCCAACTTCTTGTGCACCCTCAGCCTCCCAGATGGTGGGGTGAGGTGAGACAAAGAAAAGGACATGACTCTGTGTGAACCCTGCTCAGCAATAACAAAAACATCAGTGTGTTACCAATGCTATTCTCATCCTAAATCCAAAACGCAGCTCTATACCAGCTACTGGGAAGAAAACTAGCTGAGCTGAAACTGGACCACTGTTTTGGTATACAGTATGTATAGCATTTTATGTAGTTTGACATAATGTGCTGAGGGGAAAAGAACTGTGTATATTAAATCACTGTGGTTTGTATTAAATGGATTAAAAAAGGGGTTAGACTGTAATACTAAAATAAAGTGACATTCTTCTGTTCACAGTGATAGCTTAAAACCTCATGGCAAAATAGGTATAAATGAGGACAGACACTTCAGATTGCATTTTAACATAGGTGTTAATAATAAAGGCTTTAAGAAAAAATATAAGTTAAACACATAGAAATAAAGAACGTACATTATACATACAGGATTAATTTATCCCCTGAAGAAAGTTTGGTTTTTATTAAGTTACTATATAGCAGATTACTTAGAACACATTACATTAAGCAGCATTTTAAATGGATCCAACTACCTGGCAAATATACAATAGCAGTTGACACAATGATGGAGTTATTTATATGAGGTTCCACAGTGACCAAAATTAAGGCTAAGGCTAAGGCTATTCATGATTTTAATCAATTATCTGGAAGTAAACACAAAATTGCTACTTGCAGAACTCTCTAGATACCACATCTAGAATTTCTACACAGTTAAACAGTGGTGAGGATAAGATAAAGGCAGATCTTTAAAAGAGGAAAATGCATAGGTATTTAGAAAAAAAAATAAAGACAGAAAGAATCACTGAATTTTTGGAAAAGTAGCTCTGGAGAGAATCTACATGTGCAAAATATTTGTAGTTACAACTTTTCATATAAATTCTGAACATTCCTCTGCTTTCTTCATGAAGAGAAATATGAGAATTGTCTCAATAAATAAAATCTTCCTACTTTCAAATAGAACAGAGAAAAGACAAAATGACTTCAACTGGAAGGTGCATAAACTGAAATAAATAGGTCACTGAAATAAATAGGTCACTGGGGTTTTTTTAAGAAATAAAAGGTAGGGAATTATAACAGGGTAGTAATGACAGTTGTAACAGAATACTAATGAAAACAGATACTCTCTTATCTGAAAACAGGTATTTTCCAAGTAAAATATAGTTCATTGAAATCAAATGATGCTACTGGACACTACACAATGGATATCAATCTGGTAGACTATTACATAGGAGATGTAAGATGTTCCATTGATTTCTTCTGCCCTTAACTGACACACATAGAAATAAACTTAAGACATCTGGATTGTCCTTTTTTGGTTGGTTTCCTTTTTTGTTTTCCAGAGTGCCTTGCCAATGATGAAAATACTGAAAAATTCTGGTTCCAAGTATTTTAAGATTATGCAGGTAGTAGTCTAGTAGTCTTTTATTTGGGACATTATACAACACCATTGGTGAAAGTTTGCAAAAATGTGGGAAAAGGCATCTTGATGCTTGAGTACCAGAAACAGTCTTCTAAAAGTTCATGAAGGAATTAAATTGTGATACTAGAGAAGCCAAGCTTACCCAGACAAATTTTGAAAGAGGAAAGTTTTTCTAACAGTGCATACTGCATGACTAGTGTTCATTTTTCTTTCTTTAATTTGTAAAATAATGTGAAATTAAGATACTCGGGACCTTTCCCTTCCTGCTCTTTTTTTCTCCCCCCCCGCCCCCCCCGCCCCAGTTATTGATTAGTTAATCTTTTTAACTGATTTCATCTAATTGAAGAAAATAATTATGTATTAGCTTATGAAAAAAAGCAGAACCAGATACGTTCACCTCCCAAGTGCCCACATAATCATTTTGTCCTTGTCTTCACTCTGTTCTTTTACTGTTCTCATGTTATTATGTTCAGTGAGTAGAACAAAAGTGTGGAAATGAGATTATGTAGTCACTTAGGACCCTGCTGTCTTCAATGGCTTTTGCATCAGCAACAGCCCTTCAAAATTTACATGATACCTTAAGAAAACGAACTAATAAATTCAAGAAAGACAGCTGAATGTATAATTTAGGGTCAGTGATGATAGAATATGCTTCACATCACAGAAATTAAAGGAAGAAAATATTTATGTCCATCACAAAATCACAGACTGTTTGATATTGGAAGTCCAACCCCCAACTTTTCATTATCTTGAGAGACAGAGACTCCACAACCTCTCTGGGCAACCTGTGCCAGTGTTTGGTCACAGTAAAAGAGTGTTTTCTGTTGTTCATATGGCCCTTGCAGTGTTCTGGTTTGTGCCCATTGAGTCTAGTTCTGTCACTGTGAACCACTAAAAAAGCCTTGCTCCATTGCCTCCTTTCATGTATCTACATACACTGACAAAACTCATCCTGAGCATTCTTTTCCTTTCACTGAACATTCTTGGGTCTTGTAGGCTTTCCTCACAGGAAAGGTGCTCCTGACCAGTCATTGCAATGTATTTGTGGCCCTTTCCTTGACTCTTGTACTGAGAAGCCCAGAACTGGACACAGTACTCTGGGTGTGGCCTTGCCAGTGCTCAGTAGTGGAGAAGCATCTCCTTCCTCAACCAGCAGGCAATACTGTGTCTAAAGCAGTCAGGATACCACCTGGCTATTTTTGCTGCAAGAAAACAGTGCTGACATGTTTAAGTTGGTGTCAAACAGAACCCCTCGGTAATTTCCAGAAAAGCTGCATTTCAGCCTGGCCGACCTCAGGTTGTATTGGTGTTTGGCATTGTTCCTTACCAGGTACAGGAATTTGCATTTCCCTTTGTTGAATTAAATGAGGTTCTGTCGACCCATTATTCCAGCCTGTCAAGGTCCCTCTGGATGACAAGTCATTACTGTGGCATATCAGCCATACATCCCAGTTTTGTGCTCCTAGTAAACTTCCTGAACATACACTCTCTATCTCATGATTCAGGTCTTTCAATAGGATAGGACTCAGTATTGACTCTTAGAGTACACTATTGGCCTCCAACAAAACTTTTTTCTACCTATCTCTGCACTTTGGGCATAGCTATTTAGTCAGTTTTCAGCTCATTTCACTGTCTGATACAGCTTGTCTATGAGAATACGCTGGGAGAAAGTGTCAAAAGCCTTAATCTTGAAAAATATTTATAGGACCTCATTATTAATTATATTTAAGGAACTGGCTAATCCTACAGGAAATAATTATCTATTGGAGTTTGGGACACTTGTGTACCATAACTCTAATTTACAAATGCAACCTTCCCTCTCCTTCAACACTGGGATTCTAGATGAAAATAATTCATTTCATATTGACTGTATGTGTGACTACTGTGATGATTTCACTTTCTTCTCTCTTGCTTAATTCGTATGAAAAAACTACAGCTCAGGATGCTGAAAGCACACTCTATTCTTACTAAATCTAGTTATTCAAAACTGATGTGTTGGACTCCATAAAATCTAAATATTGCTAAAAAAGTCCCCCTAAGAACAAAAATCAATCTCTGAGTCTGTTCCACAAGCTCTCAGGATGATTGTCCTTTCTGTTTTTCTAGGTATTACTTACAGCTATCTACAAGCAACACATGCAGTGTCAGCTATATGATTAGGGAAAGTTTAACCCTTGGAAGAAGACCAGCAAGTTTCCCATATCTACCCTTATGTACTAAGACCTAACTCAGAAAAACATTTCAAAAGATGGGTATCGTCTGTAACAGAAATGGATCCATTTGCCCACAGTTTATTTTAAGGAGTTTTGAAATCTACAGTTCTTCCAAGTTATTTCAGCTGTTTCTAGATGGTCAGATAAGAGTTACAGACAGAAACACTGTTCTTATTTATAGACTGCATGGGCCCAAGCTCATTTCTTTTAGATAGCAGCCTTGCAGTTTCATCCATGCCTTAGTCACTTCAAGACTAAAGTTATATTTTGTACTGTAATAAAGGACTACATCTTTTTGGTAATAGATGCACTGCATCATTTGCTAAGCAGTGTGTTTTCTTTATGAAAGCATTATATGTGTGCACTGCCATTTGTATTAGTAGCTGTCATCTCAATACTACAATTTGGGTTTAGATCTCTAACTGCTGGAGACCCACACATAGAAGAGACATACCAGTCTTTCACTCTCTGCTGCATCTCTGCAATTCTGAGATGAGACAAAGCTGACCTAAATATAAGAAAAAGTAGCTGGTCACTTTTTTGTTACCATTTCTCCATCACTCGTACTATTTCCTGTCATCATTTGGAACATCTGGAATCTGTTTGCTTTTTTCAGTGTGTAGTATAAAATGAATCATATTTTTCTATGCTTACAGAAACACAGCACTTAGTTAAAGCTTGACAATAATATAGACATTGTTGGAAGAATAATTATTTGTGCTATATTTCTTTGTTGTTATTGCACTTGATGTGATTGAAGCTAGCTAAAATGTACTAATTTGCTTTTAATGTGATTGTACCCGGAATGCTAGATGTATGCTTTTCATTTTAGGGCTGAAAAATTCAGTGAGACAAATAAATGGGTGAAGAAATCAGCATGGAGGCATTTTCCATGGACTGTGAAAAATATCAAACTAACAGTTTAAGATTTATACAACAATATGCTCTTTTATTTCTAGCTTCATAATGACTAATGGCTTAATACTTTTTTCTGCTCCAATAATTTCTCTGACTTTAATAAAAATTCAACATTAACATACCATATCTATAATACCTTTACAGTTTTATTTAAGTCCTTTCTTCTAAATTTACCGTATCTTATCTATTGGCTAGAATGAGTAGAAAGTGATTGTCATCTGCATTACTTTTCTTGCTGAAGTATTTGGCAGAAAAAAAATAAGTATTTTTTTACTACAGATTATTTAAATCAATAACTGTGAAATTAGTGCTTTTTATCAATCTATTATCTTAAATAACTTTCCTTTTGAAAAGCAGAGAGCCAATAAACCCCCACTTAAAACAGCTCTTTTAAATTATGTATCAAAATATATTTCCGTAATTAAAGAGAAGGGAAAAAAATGTTCCCATGGTTATCTTTAGTTCACTAACTTGGATCAAATGAATTATTTTGGGGAATAAGCTGCAATCAAGTAAAGAATATGTATGTTTTCAGTAAGTAAAATATTTCCATTACAGTAGTATCTGACATCTTTAAGCAGAATCACAGTGGAGTTTACTTAAGTTTTGTAATAAAATAAAAAAAAAAAAAAAAAGAGCTTAGAAATCTTTCATATTTTAGAAATTAAGAAAATGTATGAGACTGACAATTTCATAATACAGCTGTTTTTATTTCTTGGTTTATATGTTGTTGTCTGTAATCATATAAACTCTGCCATCACTTTCAAATAGGAATTTTGCTATGTTAAAACCCCCATCATTTTAATCCTTCAGGCTTAATTAACTTGTTTTTCACTTTCAGAGAGTATTCAGTCTCAAAGGGAATTTTCTTATAGAAATTCATTAGATTCTAAGTATGTTGTGGTATTTCAGAGTATTAGAAGAACATGAAGGAAAATGTGAGTACCTTGAAGGCTTTGTCTGCAGGTCATGAGAGGTACAGTAAGTAAAGGAAGTTTCATTCTCTTCCTATGTCTCACATCACATAGACACACATCTCAATTACATTAGAAGACTGGGCCCTTTCATGTTATTTGCAATAGGAAGAGATGCTAAAGGAACTATACACTTTAATAAATACAAGTAGTCAAGAAGCTTTGACATTTTTCAAATAATGACTTGGGGAGAAATATTTTTCTTCAGGATTCAGGTCACAGCAAAACATCACCATTATATGTCACTAAACAATTGCAAGAAGAGGCTAGAGTTGTTGAATACAGAAGGCAAAGCCTAGCTAAGAGTTTATTTGAAATGCTTCAAGGTAATTGTTGGTATTTTTCAAGGAGGACTGCAAGTTAAAGGTGACCCATAAACTATAAATTAAAGAGATATTTTTACAAAGTCACTAGTGAAATTCTAGCCCTTATGGAGTCAATGGGATTTCGGTTTATAATTTGTTTGTGAGCTGGGGTTTTTTGTGTTTGGGTTTTTTGGTTTTTTTGTTTTTTTTTTTTTTTTTCCCTCTGGGTTTTCTGTTGCAGACAAAAAACATCTGAAAATGGCACCTTCAGGTAATTCCAGCCAGTCCCATGTCATCCTGGTTTAGAGAACTTTAGGAAAAGATTCAACACTCAAGATCATAATGAGAAGCTAAGCTTTATCCTTACCAGTGGAGATTCACCCTTCATAATACAAACCACCCCATAATTGTGACAATCAAGTATTACATTTGTTTGTCTGCTGCTTGAAGGGTGACTACAGAAATTCAGTAATGCCACATAAGAAAAACCCATACATGCTTTCCTTCCTCCATTGTTTGTGCACTCTGTATTCTTCAGTCATAACAAAAAGATCAATATTCATTTCACATTTTAGTTTCTGCCTGCTATTCACAAACATTTTCTCCAGGGCCCTATGTTGTATCTTCGCCTATTGTTTTATTGAATTTATAACATTGTTTTTATTTGCTTTCTATTACAGCACAGATAATAAAAATGCATAGCATGATACTGGGCGAATATAAAGAGCACAAACACTGAGTGGGAATACCAAGTGTTGCTTTTTCACCTCACAGGGAGGAATGGATGATGGGAAATATGATATATAAACCCTCATGAGGCAGTGAATAAACAGGAATTGCCATTAGGGTTCAATGCTGGATATTGATAGTTCTCTCAGGCTCTGCTTCTTCATGAAATCAGGAAAAGAAATTAAGTGTTTTCAGTTTCCACTGTGTGCTCTGCTATCAGGTCCCAGTAGGTCTCCTATCATGTCTAGGGACAGAGAGGGCTCTCCACTGGAGTTATAAAATCCGGTATACAAACAAAGAATTGTCATTATCATAAGATACATTAAGCCCAGAGAGAGATCAGGAATCAAATCCATCTCTGGAGTTTAGGCACCTAACTCTGCTATCTTGAGATCCAGAGGGTGGGTTCATCAACCTTTAAGAAGAAAAGAAAAGGAAAGCTGACTCTAAAGAAGGAAGAAAAAAATCAGCTCTACTATTCCTTTTATAAGTGCCTGGCACCTGTATCATTCAAACAGAGGCTGGAAATTTTTTGCTAATTTCATTCTCACACTGAGCACATTCAAACTTCATATCTTTTTGGTTCAAACCCATGTAAGAAACTCAAAGCTGAAATATTCTTCACTTTGAACATTTTTATTAAAAATTCTTTTTGGCTATGAATGCTTTAATGAGTAGGCTACCATGTAAGATGTAAACAGCACCTATGTTTCTTGTTTTCCTTTAAAAAGTGAGCATATTGCATTTCATGAAGGATGTAGTGACATCAGTGTGTTAAAGCAGCTCATGGCTGTCACAACGGTTTCTCAGTTCTTTGAGAAACATCATGTCTTCTAACTCTCAAACTCACTTTCCATTTAACGCTATACTTGACTCTTGTAAAACTCGTGAAAAGTTCCAGAAGCAGAAAACAGGTCTCCTCTCTTCTGGCATGCGTACACAGCCCATTTCTTTTCTTTGTCATTTTATACCTTGACAACTAGGAAATAGAAAATAGATTTAAATCCTGTCAGATATAAAAGGAAATCAAACATGGATCATCCATTTCTTGGCCAAGTGCCCCAAATGTGTGTTACTGGAAATGGCAGATGGAACAACCATCATCGTTTTCCTTCAGGCAGAACAAGCTTCTTTTCCATAGTATTCCATGTTTTTAAACTGTTATGGTGGAAGAACATTCTGTTCAAATCAAACTCTTGTGTTTGGAAATAAGAGACTGAGAACTGCTAGGATGTAGCATTTGAGCCCTTCTCTTTTAGACTGTAAGTAATTTCTTTCCCAGGCTGCTGATGTTTAAATCCACATATCTACCAGCTGTCATCCAGCAACTATGGAGAGTTTAGGCAGGGCATGAGAGTGTGTTTAAATTAATTTTGGAGGTATCTGTTACCTAGTAGACCAAAGTACAAGGAATAACTGCATTTTTGTACCACTAAAACTTGCTGGCACATTTTATTAGGTTTGGAGTAAAAACTTTTAATTAAATCCTATTTCAGGATGTTGTTTCAATGTAGTGCATCACAGTATGATCCCACTATCACTGATGTCTATTTAGTTTCTCCTATTGAAGTCAACAAGCCATAAATTACACCATTAGTATGATTTTTAAATAATTAGCCAATATTTGGCTAAATCATGAGAATTATTATTTCAGTTATCAGTATGATTTGATACAAATTTGGTTAAAAATTATAAAAACCTCTTGCATTTTTATTTTCCTCGCTAGCAATTATCTTGATCTGTTTGCCTCACTGTCCTAAAGATCAGTAAAACCTAATGCACACAGTCTTTTGGGACAAGCAGGAGTAAATTGCAAATGACTCATGTGAGTGCTCTCTACAGTGTTTTCTAACAGGAAGGGTATTAGAAGATTTTGTTTGCTTCTTTTAATATTATATCACAGAAAAGCCAACTGCACTCAAGGATTACTCTCTCTTATCTTGAGGAATGAAGGAAAGGTATACAAATTTTAGGTCACTGTCCTGCAGAACACTCTTAAGACCACTTAAGTTGATGATTTGCAATGCCTGGAACTCAGTGCCTGTCTAGAAATTTCTGTGCATTGCCCAAAAGAGGTTCCTAGAAAATAAAGTAAATTAATAGGTTTGACTTCTGATTTAGAAAACATTGTAGGATATCCTCACTGGAATTCTCAGATCCTTGATTTATGTGCATTATAGTTGCTGTATTATGACAGTTTTTGATAAAATTCAAAACATTAGAATCATCCATGTAGAAATCTTTGAGAAGAGGCATACCTTGAAATAGGCCCCTTTAGACAGTCTTAAAGAAATTACATTAGAATTAGTTTGTATTTATATGGAAAGCTGTAGAGGTAAAGCTGAATGTACTATTAAGCAAAAATAAAATAAAATAAAATAAATCTTTAGGAGCTGAAACAAACATGTACTAGAGAGTCCTGAAATAAAAATACTATTTCATAGATGTGAGTTCAGTATCTGTCAGTTAGATTTTTTGGTGAAGATCCTAGCTCATGAAGGATTTAAAAATATGAAGGATTTAAAATAAAAGTATTTGCCTGTTACTGCTTGAAAATCACAATGAGGTATAAGGTAGTGACAGAAATGCAAAGATTAAAGCTATAACTGGGGACAACTGAGAAATGGACTGTTGTTTGTTTTTGTTGGGTTTTTTAATCGACTTCTGTTCTACTCCTTTCAATTGTTATTCTTTTTCTGTCTTTATAATTAAAAAAAATTAATTATGTTATGGTACCCTTTCTCGGGGTACTTCATTTCTCAAGTTTCACCAGCTTCTGAACATTTTTGATACTAGCAGAAGCCTTACTCTACTTAAAGTTAGTGTCTCCCTCTGCTTTTCCCAAAACAGTCTCTCATGTCTCTCCATGTCTCTCTCATGTTTTAGAACAGAAGAC